>JAOTOL010001172.1:292500-331674 GCA_034440575.1 Imbricaverruca yamaguchii
ATGTAGAAGAAACGAAATAAATTAGAACTCTTGGTCTTATCAAATACCACACCACTATCCCCCGTCACTGCTTGTCGAGGACGGGGGGAACGTGCGATAACTCAGTAACTCGGTATTTGTGTAATACGGAGAAATAACTCTTTACACAAAAAATGCTACTTTCTCTATCTTTGCTGATGTATTTCAGCTGGTATGCCAATAATTATAGCAGTTTGGAAAATATTTGAATATTTTCAACTAGAAAGGTGCTATGTCAATGGATCTGGCTGCGCTGTGTGCTAAAGACAGTCCAATTACTTGAAGATATGAAAGCAGAAATTTCATCACTGAAGATCATATTAACATTTGTAACACTTGGCTGGTTATTGGTTTTACGACACATCGACCGTTGAGTCATGTAGCGTCGCCAATCTCTCACGCCGATTGGTCGCGGGCGAAGAGTAGCGAGAGGTGAAATTCGAACCCAGAACCTTTCTACTGTGAGACGAGCGACTTACCACTAGGCTACTCGTCCCCTTTCATAACACTTAAGCTTTATCAAGAACTCACGTAAGTATATGGAAGCTGCATTCCATATTCTATTATACATTGCACATTGAAACTTCATCAGAAATTATAGCAGTTTTCACGAAGGTCGGAGCAGACTTTGCTATCCGCGACATTTTGGCAACATGGCAATATATTATACACGGCGCAGCCAGAATTTTCTTAAAGAGAGCTCGAATCTGAAAAGAATGTGAAGAAATAGTAAGATCTGACGCGCGTAGCGCGCCGAAATGATTTGGTTTTACGTGGTGAGAATCCTAAATTGTCTTGTTTCATCTTGTGTATTTTTTGGGTTGCTATGGTGGGACATGGACGGGGGTGGCAGACCCCGCCCTCTTGACACGGACGGGGGTGGCAGACCCCCGCCCTCTTGGCTGCGCCTCTGATGCTACAAATGTGCATTTGAGCGACCTTGCCAGGCACGACCGTCACGCGTTTAAACCTGAATTCCATTTTGTTCGAACGCTTGAAATCCTAATTCTTCCAACCACAATTATACCTAGTTCATACTTAGTGAATATATGCGCCATTCAGCATAAGGAGGGGTTCCGGCTTTCATCAAGCTCTCCGAGAGTAAGAGGGTTAGCGAGATAAAAAATGCTTAGGGTAGGTGGCGGGTGAGTGGAAACTTTACCATTTTGTGAGGAATAGTGCAGGTTTGACCTGCCCCCGGCCAATCTGGATGAACTGTATGAGCCGTGACCTCAGCAATGAACATGAGTTTTATTGTAATGCTGAACATGCTATGTCCCTGCTCGCTTAGAATATGTATAGCTCATTCATGACCATAGCCAGGAAGCGGGTGAGGGGCCGATGCGTGGGCATTCTTTTTGCATGCATGCAAAAGTAATGTCTTCGTAATGTGCTATTGGTAAAACTCGGTATGAACTTCAAGTTGTTCTCCCTCATTTTTCCCAAGACGTTGGCTGTTCCAATTTCGATGCGATCAGACTTTTTTGTCCATGACACTGTATGCATTTTTTATGAAAGTTGTCTGTGAACCAGAAGTAAACTGCCACCCAAATAGCTGCAGTCGCTGTTAGTTTTATAATACGCCACACCAAAAGTAACACATGGTGGTCTGGCCGAATTGGCCGAGAATCCCAATGCCAGTGTGTAGCTGACTTCGTACTTAGCGCTGCAACCGAGAGAGCTTTGCATGAACTGAATAATCGAGTGCTTGTGACGTCCGTAGCCCCGCGAAGACATCACAGGCCTCAACCAGTTGAAAAGGCCCGCTTGCCTCCAAAGGAGGGTGAGCCGCCGTCGGAGGTGTCCGACGTCGTGCGAACCTACTTCCCGGAGACGTGGCTGTTCGACCTGCACGCCGTCGGGTGGGTAATGCTCGCACTCCCAGCTCAGTTCGGCTATACCGCTCGATGGCGGTAATATTGCCGGTGTCCTGGCACATGAACTTTTGGACAGCATAGGCTCGTTCGTTTCCATGTTTCGCCTGTTGAAGGTAAATACGTGACGTGTTTCAGCGCGTTTCAGCGTCTTTGTTATTGATCGATTATTTGGGCTTAAGGGCGCGCCGACTACAAGGTCTTTTAGCGCCCAAACTGTCTGTATTTGTTAAAAGACTGTCTTTGTTAAAATGCCATGGAAGATATATTTATATATAAATATATATATATAACACTCGCCTGCGTTTCAAAACGCTTTTCAAAAGTTCGGACATTTCTCAGCCGTTCTAATACAAGTTTCGTGTGCTGAATCCGAAAATGCTATCTATCCATTTTGCTCGATTAGCTCAAGTTTTCCCACTACGTCAAAGATAACAACTCACACACTGATGTATCGGTATGCATACTGCAGTATGATATATCAGTAGCGGAGAGAAGTGAGAATTGGGTGGTGATCAGGACAAGCCGTTTATCCCTCATATCTGCTGCAAGTCATGTGTGGAAGGCCTACGAGCCTGGAAGAACAAGGCCTGGAAATCCATGCCGTTCGGCATTCCCGTGGTGTGGCGGGAGGGAAAGGATCATACCACAGACTGATATTTTGTATGACAGATCTGAAAGGAGTAAATCGAAAGAAACAGAAGCATGTAAAATACCCGAATGTGCCATCAGCCATCAAGCCAGTCTCTCATGGTCCAAATGTCCCCATCCCTGAACCAGATGTCGACATCGAGTCATCTTCCGACTCTAGTGGGGACGAAATGGACGCAGACGCGTCTGGTGCATATGAACCGACCGAGAACGATCGACCGGTACCGTTGAACCAAACTGAGCTCAATGACCTAAGGAGGGACCTGAACTTGTCCATAAAAACATAAAGACATAAAAGATTAATGCAACTATGAGCCACAAGGTTGCGCTCTGTACACTCTGTTGCACTCTAACTATGAGCCACAAGGGCAACTGGTTCTTGGTTGCACTCTGTACACTGAACCAGTTGCCCACCAAATCTGTCAATCAGCCCTCCCTGTAATACTGAAAGGCAAGCCTTCTATTCTTATGATTGTCTATGCTGTTTTTAAAGATGTTCAATGTGCTGCAACTGACAATGTTTTCTGACAGCTGGTTCCAGTGTTCTACTACCCTGTTGGTGAAGAAAGTCTGCCTTAACCTTGTTCTGCTGTGGTTAACTTTAATTTTGAATTTATGACCTCTAATTGCATCATTTCTGTTCAATTCAAACATTTCCCCAAGATATCCCCTCTCCAGACCATGGACAAATTTAAAGACCTCTATGAGATCTCCTCTCAGCCTTCTATATCTAAGCGAAAACATATTCAGTTTCTTCAATCTTTCCTCATATGCCAGGTTGCTTATGCCATTAACCATTTTTGTAGTCCTCTTTTGTACTCTCTCTAAAAGCCGACAATCTTTTGCATAGCTAGGAGACCAAGCTTGGATGCTGTATTCCAAATGTGGCCTGGCATATGCACAGTAAAGCTTCCTGATCACTTCCTCACTTCTGTATGATACATTCCTATTTATTGCCCCGAGCATTCTCAGTGCCTTCTTCCTGGCTTCTTTAGTCTGTTCTGATGCTCCCAATTTTGTGTTTAGAATAACACCTAAATCCTTTTCCTGTTGAGTCACTGATAGCACTTGGCCACCCATCAAGTATGGAGCCTTCATATGCTGTTTACCTGCATGCATGATTTTGCACTTATCAAGGTTAAATTTCATTTTCCATTCTTCGGACCACTTCACAATTTCGTCTAAGTCTTTTTGCAGCGAGATATGCTCATCTTGACCTGTTATTGCCCTAAAGACCTTCAAATCATACGCAAATTTCAAAACTTTACAGCTTAGGCCACTTTCAATGTTATTGACAAATATAATGAACAGTAGTGGCCCCAGTACTGACCCCTGGGGGACTCCACTAAGAACATTTTGCCATGATGACTTTGTACCATTTAGCATCACTCTTTCCTGTCTATCTTAAAGCCACAACTCTATCCATTTTAAGATGCTACCTGCAATACCATGGGACTGAAGCTGTATCATTAACCGTTTATGGGGTACCTTGTCAAAGGCCTTACTAAAGTGAAGATATGCTACATCAACCTGATTTCCCTGATCAAATTGTTCTGTGACGAAGTTCAAAAGGTCCAAGAGATTTGTGAGACACGATCGTCCGTTTCTAAACCCATGTTGAGTACCTTGAATCAATCTGCTACCTTCCAGATAACTAACTAAAAAAGGAATCTGCTCATCTATTGGGTTCACGGCTCCGCGAGAAACGTTTGCTGGCGCCTGAAACGACATTCTTTTAGTATCGGAATCGCGAAAAAGAATTCAGAGAATACTTTACCTTCGACGAAGAACATTCTCTAGTCTCCTGCAACAACATCGCGGACCTAGTAGAAGCAATGGTTACAGAGTACAACCCGGCACAATGGAGGCTGTTCATAGACTCCTCGAGTAGGAGCCAGAAGGCAGTTCTTCTGAACAACGGCAATAAGTTCGCGTCGATTTCTGTTGGACACTCCGTGCAACTGAGGGAAACGCATAACAGCATGGAACAGCATGAAATTTTGTTGTCTGCTTTGAACTACAAGAGCTGATCTGTGGTGACCTCAAGGTAGTAGGTCTCGTCCTTGGGCTGCAGGGGGGCTACACGAAATATCCATGCTTTCTATGCCTCTGGGACAGTCGGGATGACAAACAGCACTATGTACAACGCGACTGGCCATCCAGGCATGCACTTGAATCTGGCTCCCACAACGTGCAGTCACGCCCCCTGGTTGAACCACAGAAAATCCTACTTCCACCACTCCATATCAAACACAGTTTGATGAAAGATGCTGGGAAAGCGCTGGATAAAGAAGGACGAGGATTTGCAGTTTTGGGACATAAATGTCCTCATGTGAGCAGAGAGAAGCTGAAGGCTGTTGTATTCGACGGTCCTCGGATAAGGGATCTCATGAAGGATACTCGATTCGAAGAATGTCTGGAACAGTCTGAGCTCTCTGGATGGCTGGCCTTGAAGTCAATCATCACCAACTTCCTGGGTAATCACAGAAGTGCGGAATACGTGAAGGTCGTCGATGAGTTGATGGACAGTTTTCAGCAACTTGGTGCTCGAATGTCTGTAAAAATGCACTTCCTTAGGTCCCATCCAGATTATTTCCCAGATAACTTTGGAGATTACAGTGAAGAGCAGGGAGAACGCTTCCACAAAGACATACGGGTGATGGAAGAATGCTACCAAGGTCGGTGGGATGTGAACTTTCTGGCGGACTGTTGTTGGTGCCTGAAGAGGGATGTCCCATCTGCTCAACACGGTCGGAAGTCCTTGAAAAGGTCATTTATTCCGCAGTAGTGTGTACTGTTAGGATGAGCTCTGAATACAATTATGGTCCATCTGTTTGGAGTTTAAACCTTTATTTATGCTTCTGTCGGATTCACTAGTAAACCAGTCAGAGCAATGTTTTGGTTCATATCAGTGAAATTACATATTTTAAAAATCGAGCTAATCGAACAAAACTGATGCCATTTTCGGAATCAGCATGAAAAACTGACCTAAAAACAGCTGAGACACCCTTGACCTTATAAATCACGCAGGCCAGTGCAATGTACGTGTGTGTTTGTATGTATTTATGTATTGCTGGTTAAAAGTAACTGCATCTTTACTGTTGATTGTTTATTTGTTGTTGCTTCGATTTTTCTTGTTTTCTTTTGGTTCCGCATTTGTGTTGCTTCCAAATAGTGCCAAAGCTTATAATGAGTCCAGCTTAAAGAACGCATAGCTTATATCCTTCATGGCGACGTTTCGTCATTTCACATGAAATCAAAAGGAATAATTGTAGATTGTTAGCTAAGTAGCGCAGGTAACACGTTCAAGTTACACCGATCCTGTTTAATGTACAGGAGTGAAAGCAAATGTAGGATGGTCTGTAACTGTATTATTTTATTAGCATTAAGGTGAGAGTAGTTATCACAATATGTATTTAAAGAAACTAATGCTGCTATACGCCATCCTAAATTAATTTATAACTGTCTGGCAATCAACAAACGTCGAAGTATCGTATAGGTATATATGAGGGATATTAGTATTTATGGATATATATATATATATATATATATATATATATATATATATATATGTATATTTATTCATATATGTATAGCTACATATTTACATAGGTATATATGTACATAATACATACATTTATACGGATGCATAGGCTACATACAGTATTTGGTGTTTGTGCGGCTTGTGCAGGATCATCATGCAAGCGTCCCGCCTCATGTTTTTTGGCCATTATGTAGTTACTGCATCTGATGTTTTTGGATGTAGCCATCAGTTTATTGATTGCCTGGGATATTAATGTTGGTCTGAGAGCAAATCAGCATGCAACTGTAATGTATTTTCGGATCCTTCTGAGCAGGGTTTTTCCGTCTCCGTTCCAGGTGCACCAATGTGTCGTACAAACCATTGTCAAGATCATACACGCACAACACGGAAACACTAGGAATTAGAGAATGCACGAAAATTAGAGCCCGGACATGCGCAGCATGACCGAAAACCTCCGCCTGAAAACACTGTAGCCACCTGAATTCCTCGTATCTGGAGGCAGATTGTTCCATATTTGGCAAGCTCTCGACATGAAGGAGCGGCGCGCAAATTCTGTACAGCATCGTGGTACCTGGAGCTCATCGTTAGCCGTGGCTATGGTCCTCCGTTGCGACACAGTTGAGCGACAGTTAAGTTGACCTCGAATGAGTTCTGAGCCAGTGAACTCGTTAATAATTTTGAAAATTGAGTGAGCATCTGCCTCAGATATGAAGTCGCCGAATTTCAGCCATCTTAGTTCTTTCAATGTTGCGACACATGATCCCAGTAGTGCAAGCCGGCGACACTCCTTGCACCAGATTTGATGTATTTTTTAATGCGCAGTTTCTAGGCTCTGCTACAACTTCCTCAGACAGACACAGTATCTTATGTGGGGGAACACGAGTGCCTCATTAGCACTCGTCTCGTAATCCGAGAAAACTTATGACTCAGCCTAGCGAGTCCAGCGAGCATGCAGTTACGCCGACGCACAACAGAAGATACATGCATATCCCAGAGAAAGGTGTGAGTCAAGTTCCACACCAAGTAATTTCACAAACTTCGTCGGTACTATTTCCAACTGCCACAGACGAACAGATAATTCCACAGGCGTATGCTGTCAAGAAGATTGTAGAACAACCATCTCAATTTTGGTGGGATTTACTTTTAGTCGATTCTGGATGTACCAGTTCAGCGCGACTGACAGTGATTTATTCCATCGTTGGCTAATGGGTGTCATTTAGTTTCGCTTCCCGGAGTCGAGGAACTGTGCATCATTGGCATACATAACAATCTTGGCGTGTGGGATATGTTGTGGGAGGTCATTGGATAATATTAGGAACATGATCGGGCCCAGGATCGAGCCCTGCACCACACCATGTGTTACCGACAGAGGGCTAAAATTTGTCACCGTTTGCGTACGGCCCTCAAGCCACGCTCGAAACCATGGGGAGTTGACGCTATACCATCCGACCTTGTCCATGAGGCGATTGTGCTCCACGCTGTCGAACGCCTTTGAGGTGTCGACTGCATCCAGTGGAGTGATCTCGTCTTGGTCGATTTTGAGGGTGGCGTTGGTAATCGTGTCTAGCAGAGCCATCTCGGTAGACAGGCCGGGCCGGAAGCCGTACTGTTCTGGGCACAGTTCAAATAGTCTATCAGTTATGTACACACGACACGCTCGCAGAGTTTTGCGACCACTGGCAATATCGATATTGGCCTGTGTGGGTCGCTTGCGTTACCACTTTTGTGCAGGGGTGTTGCCATCGCCGTTTTCCATGGCGGTGGAAGTTCACAACTTGTGATGCATGAATCGATAATGTTTAGCAGGTGCGGACCCACCACGCTAAACGTCATTTCAAGCATCTGGATGGTGATGCCATCAGTTCCGGACGCTTGTGAGCCACCTATGCGCTGCGACGCTTTGGACAGCTCTGGCATAGTCACAGGATACTGTATGACTGCGACGCTACAGACACGTGGGAGTCTTGGCCAGTGGGTCTCTCTGGGCGGCGCCATCGCTAGATGAACAGCTACCGCGGCACCGACGCCGGTGAAATGCCGGTTGAGCCGTTCATGCCAATCAGTCGGATAAATGGTTGTATCAGGTTCTTATATCGTTGACTCGCTGGAAGCGATAATGAGCTTGCGAATGTCCTTCCAGGGTGTGCGGGTACCAACTGTCTGAAAGTATTCTGCACATACGTTATGTTGAGCCGTTCGGAGTGCGCTCTTGTGCTCACGGTAATTCTGCTGGGCTTCTTCGCTTTGTGCTACATTTCTGTGCTTGCACGCCTGCTTCAATGCTGCCCTTGCTGTATGGACGTAATAGTGCTGCAACCAAGGCGGAGACCGGTGTTTCAGCTTCATTTTACGAAGGGGTATGTGATGGTCGATGATTGGCTGCCATCCAGCCAGCCATGCGTCCCATTGTCCGAGGTGGTAGTCGCTCGATAAACGGCCGACCAGTCGGCCAACAGCAGATCTAGGCTAAAAGCATTTTGATCTAAGCGTCTTGTCGATCGGATGGTGATGACGGTGGGTGGAGGGCGACGCCTGTTAATTGTGACAGATGCAGCAATGACGTCGTGGTCTCTGAAATCTGTGGGAATGACTCGAACTTCTGTGGTCAGGTTGGATCGATTTCTGATGAGATGATCGAGGAGACTCGGGCTGTCTCCTTCTCTCCGTGGTGGGTGTGTGACGTTGGTTATCAGCTGGCTGAGGGACAGATCGCAGAGCGTACGCAAATAAGCCCGCACACCCGGTTTGTCGGGCTGCAGGACGTCAAAGTTGGTGTCACTGAGAAGAAAGATGGGCTTGCCCAGGTTTAGGACGTGTACCAGTTGATCATATAGCTCCTCATTGGCCGGTACTATTGCACTATTTGGGGAACGGTAGACAACTCTAATGATAACTGTTGTTAGATCAGTTAGTGATCCACAGTGACTCTAGAGATGAGTTCGGTGTAGGCACCCACAGCGACTCAACAGTGAGGCGATTACGGGAGATAATAGCTACTCCACGCCCATGCGATGCTTCCCTCCGCCTGATGTTGAAGCCAGGTAAGATGAGGGTGCTGTCGTCCATATCCACGGAGAGCAGTGTCTGGGCGGCACAGAATATGTCAAATTCATCAGTCGATAACAGTTGATTGATGTCGTCCAGGTGTTTGGTCAGCGAACTAACATTCCCGTGGTCGATATTTTTAGTCGGCGACAACATCTCTGTTGCTCGACGTTGCCGATGTTCCGCGTTTGACGAAGCGTCAATCGCAGAGGCTGCAAGAGACATCGGGTGAATGTTCGCCGTGAAGGTGGCATTGCACTCGCAGTGCTTTGTACAGCTGAGGGTGTTGGGCGGCATTCCAAACGATGGGGGTTTCCCCGGTGCCGGGAGTGGTATGCAGAGCAGCACTCCTTTGGACTGATAGTATTGCTCGTTCCATGACTCTCCTCTTCACTTGTTGTCCGTCCCGGCATCCTCGCCTCCTCAGCCGTCGCCGGCGTCCGACCGGGACCGATTCGGAGGGGCGGACCAGGCCAGGGGACGGCTCAACACTGTTGACTTTAGCGCCGGCCGTTGTCTTTACCGCAGGCTGGCTGGGGTCGGTCTGGACCTCCGGACACGCAGACATCTGCGGCGGCTGTCCTAGGGGCAGGGTTAACGGGGGTGGAGAGGTGCGAAACGATTGATGTCGGTGCGGATGCGCGTTTCAGACTGGCGGCTGTTCTGCGGCTGGTGGATATGCCGATAGTTCTGTTTGTGTTGCTGTTTTCTCATATGCTTGCACTGATAATGAAATTTTGATGACAGGACCGGGAACTTTGCTTAATTACGAATCTTGCCTAATGCTTCAGAAGGTTCTCTTGGGTAATGTAGCTCGCCCTCGCACATTACGAGCATCAGTATCCGTTAGGGCATTCAAACTTAATATAGCGGTTTTCAGATGATTAAGACACTCACATTTTTTGGCGGCGTCACACATTCACGGTTCGGTGTTCATTATGTACGTAATCACACTGTGACACAACAATGTTGTCTTGTTCTGGAGAAGTTTATGGAAGAGTATGGAGCGGCCGGGGTCGCTGTCAAGCGACGTCACGCAGACACACGTAGACACACGTAGACACACGTAGACACACGTAGACACACGTAGACATACGTAGACACACGTAGACACACGTAGACACACGTAGACATACGTAGACGCACGTAGACACACGTAGACGCACGTAGACGCACGTAGACGCACGTAGACAAACATAGACAAACATAGACAAACATAAACACAAATATACACAAATAGACAAACAGACGGCTACGCATTATCGGATGTTTGTGAGTGTGTGTTGGTAAGGATGGCCTGGCGGTACTACAGAAGGCTTTTCATGTATGTGTGTGTGTGTGTATGCAGTGAGGATGGCCTGGTGGAGCTACAGAAGGAGGCGCCCGACACCATCACCGAGTGGGTTGGCGGCGCCGTATGCAGCTCCGCCTTGGCCGGCCTCGGCATCGCCCCACCGGCATCGCTCACCACCTTCCAGCCGTTCTTCATCGGCTACACGCTGCCCTACTCGGTGAAGCGGGGCGAGAAGCTGGTGCTCAAGGTGTCTGTGCGCAACTATCACGGCGACCCTCTACCGGTGAGTGCTGTCGACTGTTTCGCCAGCTGTCAACCGGTAGACGAGATTCAACCGGTCGTTAGTGGCTGGCAGCCCGACACTCCGGCATTGCGACGCGTTTAGGTATGCACACATGTGCTTGTGCACACACACAAGCATACACAAACACATACACATACACACACACATATACACACAGACACACAAACGCACACACACACACACACACACACACACATATATATATATATATATATATATATATATATATATATATATATATATATATATATATATATATGTGTGTGTGTGTGTGTGTGTACATATACATACGTACATACACGCACGCACACATTGTGTGTGCCATGGCGGCACACCTGATTGACGGCAAGCGTCGTGCCGTTCCCTGGCTTCAGTTTATGGAGATCCAGCCTGCATTGGTGTTCCCTGGTTCTGGCGCGACGGAACTCTAGTCGTCTCACGCGATGGCATTCAGTATCCGGCTTAGAGCGCCAACCGTCAGCCGGTCGGAGAATATCGGTGGCACCGCAGCTGAGTGATGTTGCTGGAACGTTGACACTACATCCGGATCATCCGAGGGTCGCGGTTGTCCAAGCTCTGTGGTCTAAAATGACCTTGGACAACCGTTGTCGAATTTGAGAACGATGGGGTTATCCTGGGATGGGATGGAAAGACTATAATTTAGCGACAATTATTACTGTAAGCATGTCCCTTTGTCTGAAAGTGATAATCAAAGGTTTCCTTCTCGCTCCGCGACAACTGGTTCCAAACCCAACAGGTTCTCTAAAACCACCAGACACCAGACGTTACTGCCCTTATGTGTGTCTGTGTGTTTGGACAGCCTGCCACCGTGTGGTGATGTCGGCTGTTTCCGGGGGGCGGGCGTTTGTGGTGTCAGTATTTTGTGTTGTTTGTTAGGGGTGAAGGGGTATGAGGAGTAATGTGGTGGGGATGAGAGGAAGCGAAGAAGATTATAGTTGTCTTGTAGAGGCGAGTTGTGGGAGAGTTGAGACGACTTGAAGAATGGCTCGTAGAGAGAGTAGAAGTTGAGACGTCTTGCAGGTAGTTGGGGTAGTAGTCGAAGCTGAGCTGTTGTAGGAGAATAGAGTTTGCCAGTACGGTCGGTGCCATGGGGCGGGGTGTAGTTGGGGGGTTGGGGTCGGGTCATCGCCAGTATTGATTTTACATTGCAAGAGCGTTAGTAGTTCGTAGAATATCACGTGGGGTTAGTTTGTTTGTTTGTTTGTTTTTGTTTTTGTTCTTTATTTTTTTGTCCTTTTGAAACATTTTTCCCCCTTTTTTGTTATTTTTTTCTTTTCTTTTCTAACATCTTTTTTTTCCTCATATTTCGTGGATCAGGCGTGTGATAGAGAGAAAGTGGAAGAGGTGCTCGTGTAATGTTGGATGGTCATCGTTGAGAAGTGTCGTGATGTTTAGTGGGATGTTGTTCATGTTGCAGTAATTTGTGATGGGTTGTCTTTCTGTGTTGTATTTAGTGCAGTGTATGAGTATGTGTTAAATTGTGAGTGTTCGTTGACATGTCGTGCATTGTGGTCGTGGGCGGTGTTGTAAGAGATAGGAGTGCGTGAGTGCAGTGTGTCCAAGACGTAATCGTGCTAGTGTGCGTTCCTTTTGTCTAGTGTTTTGGTTGATGGTGTGTCAGAGTTCGTGTTTTGGTGTATTTCGTGTAGTTGCGTAATTGTTGTGTCCCATGTTTGTTGGATGTCTTTGTTGATTGCCTGGCGCATTGAGGGTAGTAGTCTGATTGTGAAAGTAGGCAGGGTGTGGTTTGTTGTAGTGTTGTGGCTATGTTGACTTCGGTGTCTGCGTGTTCGTTGCCGTGTATGTTTGTGTGACTTGGGATCCAGAGTAGTGTTGGTCGTTGTGGTAGAGTGAGTTGTTTGTGGATGTGTAGTATTTTGGGTATGAGGGGGTGTTTGTGTTTGGTGTGGGGTGTTATGCTCTGTAATGCTGATTTTGCGTCTGTGGCTATGATGTTGTGTTCAATTTTGGTGTTGTAGATGGTGCAGTATGCCGAGAAGATTGCGAATAATTCTGCTGTGTATGTGGATGCTGTGTCATGCAGACGGGCACGAAGGATGACCCGCGGCGGTGCTGCGTTGGGGTACAGCACCGCCGCTGTGCCCGTCTGCTGTGTGATTTTGACCCGTCCGTGTAGATGATGTTGTGGTTTGGATGTTGAGCTTTAAAGTGGAGGAATAGTTGGTGTATTTCTTCGTCTGTGTAGGTGTGTTTTGGCTTGTCGATGAGGAGGTATGTTGTGGGTGATTGGTTTTTCCACCATGCAGTGGGTGGTGGGAGTGCTTTTGCTGTGGGGAGTGTGATGTGTAATCTATTTGCGTGTTGGTGGATGCGGCAGCCTATCGTAGTTTTGAGTCGTGTTGCTTTCATGAGTTGGTGTTTGCGTTGTGTGCGGAGTTTTAATGCTTGGGTGCATGGGTGTTGTGCGATGAGTTGTGTTTTGTAGTGATATCTTAATAGTGTCTCTGTGCGTCTGTGTTCCAGTTCTGGTATGTGGTTATATATGTGAAGAGCGAAAGAAGGCGAAGTGGTGTATGCTCCTGTGGCTATTTGTAAAGATTGGCGTTGTAGAGAATCTATAATTTTGAGGCTTGATTTAGTCGCATTTTCCAAGAGTGGGGATCCGTATGCCAAAATTGGCCGAATGATTGATTTGTAAAGAGCTAAGAGTGCGTTTCTGTCGGATCCCCAGTTTGTTCCAGATAGTGCTCGAAGGATGTTTATTCTTTTTGATGCGCGTTTTTGGATGTCTAAGATATGTGGACGGAAAGTGAGTTTTGGATCTAATGTGATGCCAATCAATTTTGTTGTGGTGACGAGTGGGATGGGAGTGTGGTTTATTTTTAGTGGTGGTAAGTCTGTGTATTTGTATTTGTGGTAACCGAAAATCATGCCTTTTTATTTGTGTGGTGCAATGTGTAGGTTTAGGGTGGCGAGTTTGCTATGTAGTTGTATTAATGTCGTTTGTAGTATTCCTAGTGCGTTTTGTGGTGTTTCGTGTGATGTCCATATAACTATATCGTCAGCATATATTGCAATTTTGGCCGGAAGGTTGTCTGGGATAACTGAATTTAGACCTAAAATAAAGAGTACGGAGCCTTGCATTAGCCCGGTTGTGGGGAATTTTGTGTCCGACATGTGGGGTCAAATTTTGACTTGAAATGAGCGGTTTTAAAGATAGAAGTGAAGATAGTGTTGTAATCTGCCCTGTATATCTATGTTGTGTAGGTATTGTAGTAGTGCTGTTATGTTGACGGTGTCGTAAGCTTGTTTGAGGTCCAGGAAGACGGCGACAGTGGAGCGTTTCCCTGTCGCCACTTCCTGGATGTGTGTGACAAGGTAAGTGAGGTTATCTAGGCATGAGCGATTAGGAAGAAAACCCGATTGAATAGGAGAGATTAGTTTTCGTGTTTGGATGATATAGAGAAGGCGTTTTTTTGACAAGACGTTCAAATAGTTTATGAAAGCAGCTGGTGAGAGCGATAGGGCGATAGGAAGTGCAGAGAGTTGAGTCCGTATTTAGTTTGGGAATAGGTATGAGAGAAGCGTGTAACCATGACTGTGGGTAGGTATGTGTGGTCCATGCGGTGTTGTAAGTGTCGAGTGATGTTGGAGTGCTGAGATTGGTAAGTGTTTGAAGAAGGGATAGTGGATGTTGCCTGGTCGTACACTTGTGTTTCCTGTCTGTGTGATTGCTAATTGTAGTTCTGTAAGTGTAAATCTGGTGTTGTATAGGTGTGGGCGTGTGTGTCTGATTGGAGGTGGGGGTGTTCGTAGAAGTGTAGATGATCTGAGATGGTAGTGGTGTACGAAGATGTTTGCTATTGTTTGTGTTCTGTGAGCGTGTTGTTGTTGTGTCTAAGTGTGATTGCTTTGCATGGCGATCTTTGTATGTGTTGAAATGTTCTGAGTAGTGTCTAAATTTCGCCGAGAGGTGTGAATCTGTTAAATTGGGTGCAAAATGTATTCCAGGAAGTCTTTTTTTGCTTGTTTAATGGTGCGTCTGCGTAGTGCTCTCTGACGTTTTTAAGCTGTTAGCGTTTCTGGTGTGTGGTGTCTTTCATGTCTGTGGCGTGTGTGGTTCCCCGCGCGGATCGCCCAGTGGCACTCTTCGTCCCACCAGGGAGCCGCGCGAGGTTTGTGTTGGTGTCTTGGTTTTGTTCGTGGTATGTGTTCGTGTGCTGTGGTGAGGAGTATGTCTGCGAACTTTTCTGGTGTGTGTTGTGGAGTGTGTGCTGTTTATGCGGCTAAGGAATCTGAAAATTGGGTCCAGGATGCTTTTTTGAGGTTCCACCGGCCTGGTTGGGGGTTGGGTGGGCCAGTGGTCGGGATTTGGTGAAAGGTAATGGTGATGGGTGCGTGGTCGCTGAAATGTGGGTCGGAGTCGGATGTCCAGGACAGGGTGAGGGCTATACGCGAGGAAGCAAGTGTGACATCTGGGGTCGTAGGGAGGAGGGAGCTGATAGGTACTAGGTAGCTTGGGGAGCCGGTGTTGAGTATAGTGAGATTATGATGTGTGGCTATTGCGATGAGTGTGCGTGCTCTGTGATCAGGTTGTGTTGCCCAGGTGTCCCATAGGGAGTGGTGCGAGTTAAAGTATCCGGTGAGAATGATAGGTGTGCGAATTTGGTCAAGTGCTTTAGTTAATTCCGAGAGGGTTTCTGTGTTTCGCGCGGGTGGATCGTAAATGTTGATGAATGTGTAAGCTATGTTGTGTACATGAATTTCAATTAATAGAATGTCTGTCGTGGTGTCGAAGTGTATCAGGTGGTGAGAGGTCGTGTTCCTAATGTATGTGCATACACCGCCTGATCTGCGTGCGTTGTGTGTGTCGTGTCTGTGTAGAGTGTAGTGAGGGATGTGAAAGTGATATGGGTCGTTGGGTTTGAAGTGTGTTTCTTGAATGCATAGTGCTATATGATTTGTTTGTTGTGCGTGATGTTTAAATTCGTGCCCGTGTCTGATAAGTCCGTGTGTGCTCCATTGTATGATTGTGTTCATTGTCTTTGGGTGTTGGCGCGCGTGTGCAGTCTTTTTCGGTGAGTTAGGTCTTTTGGTGCTTTTACCTGGCTTTTGTTGCTGGTGGGTGAGGGGTGACTGTTGATGGGCGGGGGGTGGTAGTTGGTGTGGGGAGGTGGTCCGGTATGTGTCTGTTGATGAGTGTCTGGTGTCAGTGTGCTCCTCTGTGTCTGTGTCCCGGTCAGTGTATGTGCGGATTGTGTTCGTTGGGATTCCTCTGTTGAGGGTGAGGTCTGTCGGTACCGGGAGGTTGTTGGTTGCTGGGGTGGTGGCGGTGGGGGTTCAGAGGGTGGGGATTGAGTCGGTTGGCGGGTTCGTGGTGGTGGTGGTGGTGGCTTGTGTACCGGTCGCTGGCGTATGTTTGCTGGTGTTGGTGACTGTGTCCTACGTGTGCTGTTGGTGGGAGTTTTGGTGTAGGTGTCCGTGTTGTGTTGGTGTCGCGTGGTTGTCGGTGTTGGCAGGGCCGGGTATTCGGTGTAGTCGTGTCGTGGTGGTGGTGCTGTGTATGTCCCGGGCTCTGTCCGGCGGGTCGGCCACGCCGCCGGCGGGCCGGACACCGTCCTCCTGGCCAGGGACAGGTCCATGCCCTTCAGGTGGGCCAGGCGGAGAATTTCCTTCTCCGCCATCCACCGGGGGCAGGTCCTGTCCCCGGCCTCGTGCTCCCCGCAGGCGGCGCAGCAGGCCTCGCCGCTGTCACACGCTTCGGTGCTATGTGCTTGGGCGCAACGGCTGCATGTGTGGGTGTTGGCATGGCACCCCCCGCGGAGTGGCCGTAGCGCTGACACCGCTTACAGCGCCGCGTGAGGGGTGCGCGTGGTGTAACGGGGTACCGGAGGTACCCCGCTTTTATTTGTGTTGGTGGTGTCCTGGCAGTGATAAATTATTCACGAAATAGGGTGGAATATACCACTTTCTGAACACTCAATCGACATCCTTCTCCAAGAAGTATTGACATCCTGCTCCTTGATACATGCTTATGAGGTCTTCATGTCTCCTTTCTGACAGTATCTCATTTATAAGTAGCATTATCTCATGTGCATTCTCTCAATAAGGAATACACATAGTAAACGAAAATTTTGCAATCCAATTTCCGGTAAAGGAATTACCTATAATGTGATATGGCATGCAATGCCAGATTGTATCATATTTATTATTCTCCTTATGCCGACTAGAACTCTTCTTAAATCATTAATCTCAAAACAAGTGATAAAGGTGGATACCTACACCATTGGCTGAAATGTGAATTGGAAAACATCAAAAACATTTTAAAGGACACTAATTACATGGCAAATTTGACATCCTACTGTGCTCGTTTCGACATCTCACACCTAACGAAAAACCAATATTTTAACCCTGTGTCCTGGTGTTGAATGTCAGTATGATGATGTGAGATGGTTGTTGTCCTGGTCTGGGTGCCGGCCGGTATGCGGCGGAGACACCCTGTCTCCCCATCCTCGAGACAAGGGTCTCCACCGCGATACCGGCCAGCTCCCGTGTGTGTATTGTGCCCTGGGAGGTGTTTAGTTTTGTTGCTGATGTGACCGAAACGGGTGTGTTGTGGATCCTGTGTATAGTGGGTAAGAGGAGTCCGTCAATGTGTGAGTGCGCTTGGATTAGGAATGCCCCCGATCTAAGTTGTTTTGCGATCAGAGGCACTCCCGTGTATTTGGCGAAGTCCTCCTCCACCATCCAGGGGTCCAGGGAGGCCATAGGCTCCCCGTCCCCCCCGGCGACACAGGAAGAACTCGCCAGTTGGTTGTGCGGTGTTCATGTTTTGTGGTGTTGAATGCGTTTCGTTTGTTAGTGGTGTTGGTTAAAGGGTGGTATTGCAGGTGTGTCGTGTAGTGTTACACAGTGAACAAAGTACAGTGTTTACAGGTTGGCGGAGGGGTTCTGAAGGGCGTGAAGAAAGCCCGACAGGTGTAACAGTGGGGGCAGATAAAGACGATGAATACACAAAGAAATCAGAAACTGTGCTTGAAGGGAGCACGAATAGACAGATCAGATAAAGATCGTGCAGAGGGCACTAGAGGGAAGATCGGGTGGGGATTGGGGGCTTCCTGGGTGGGGGGAGTGGCAGCACCGCCGGACTGACCTTGTAGTAGTGGCTTGTAGTAGGTAGATGAAGCTGAAGTAAAGGCACTGCACTGTAGCACAGAAGATAGGTCTTGGAGGTGTAGATGTAGAGGCTGTTGTAGAGCGCGTAGATGCAGGTAGAGGGCCCGTAGAGGTGTTGTAGAGACGATGTGGTAGAGAAGACACTGAGTAGTAGATCCAGAAGCTTGAAGTTGAAGGTAGCTGATAATAGGTTAGCGGAGCTGGAATGTAGTGTTTGTAGATGAAGGTTGGGTTTGGAGCGGTGTTTGTGTTCTCTGGCTGAAGTTATATGTATGTGTTGTTGTAGATGGTGTAGGTGGTGGGTGGCAGGTGGCAGGCGTCGTCTCCTCCGACTTCGGTCGTAACTTCCTCCGCGATCTCCCTTCCTCCTTGTCCCACGTGAACTCTTGAATGCCAAACTCTTGTGGCTTTCAGAAGTTCAGGCAGCGAGCGTAGCGTGAGGCCGTTTGTGCAAAAGAGAGCGTGCAAAACCCCGAAAAAGCTATGATTTTATATTGATCGGGCTGATATTTAACCAAACGGCGACAACCTGTGCAACAGTTCCTCCAATTCAACAACAGCAAACACCAGCGAGATTATTCCTCCGAGCCTCCAGATTATGCAGATATTATGCCTCCAGTCACCCATGACGGACTACCATCCAACACCGTGTCGTCCAATGCCAGGGCTTGTCATTGGCCGGCATCACCTATTGCACCACACCTTGAAGGGACGAGTCCAGTCGTCGCACTCCAGACACGCCCACATGCACCGCATGGTACAATAATGAAGCTGGTGTTACAATGGTGACACAGCGAAAATGACTTCAAACTGTGCCATAACACAATGGCGCAGCACCCGCCGGCCAACCGTCGTTGCCGGCGCCGAAACTGACCAAGCATAACATCGGACGGCGTCGCTCGAGGCATCGAAAGCCGATGTCGGTTCGCCAGCAGATGCCGGCCGAATGTTTGGGATCCGCTCGGAGCCCGGATCCCAGGATACATGGGAGCCAAATACATTTTGAAAGAGGGGACCCAAAGTTGACTACATTACGTTGCTATAAAGACAATGGAATGAATCGTTTTAGCGAAATTTCAGAAGTGTTATCAAGGCCTTGACTTGAAAGTGTACCTGTACTATGACTCATGGCGCTACGAGCGACATATAGCGTCATTAAACTGGCAAAATCTGAATTAATACTTGTGTAGGTATCGTGCGCGTATATGTGCAGAAGATTCGCCAAGATTTATGAAAAACTCACAAATCTGCTGGACCTATGACAAAACCTCTCCTTGCACCTCTCCCCTGAAGTCAATTAAGGACTCGCATGGCCATGCTTCGCGTCAGTCGCAAGATCTTGTAACAAGCCACACGCTGGTATTTTCTATTTCTCTAGTTTTCTCTACTTGGAATTGCCAGAGATTCGTACCAACCCCTTCCGTGTCATCTGGCGTTGCCAAACTGCCCGATGCCGGCGACGGTTAGTGCCCTGACATGGTCAAGATCCTGTAATGGGTTCTCGGGAGGATGAAATAAATACTGCCGTGTTCATTGAGGAAACCTTTAAGAAAACACACGCAACCTAAAATTCCAACAGAGGCCAATGACCTTTTGCAACCTTAAAATCGTAATGACCTGATGTGAAGTGAGAAAGGTTAATGAATCACTTGCCATTTATATTTGATTCATAAAACACCCAGTTGTACAGCATCAGGAGCATTAGTTCACTGATACTGATGCGTGTGCAATATCATCGCCGTATTAGCACAGATTTGCATGACATGCCCTCAATAATGACATCACATCTAAGTGACTTGACATAACCTGGACTTGTTCCTTGCATCAAAGCATGCACAGCAGATAAATTATCAGCTATCCAAAATGTCAGAGCACTGTCTCAAACGGTGTTGTTCCAATAGCTAAATCCTGACTTGGAGAAGAGGGCTTAGTAGTGATGCCGACCCACCCTCTTCTTTCCCGGTAGGTGAGGGTTAGGAAGAGCCAGTGTGTTTTCGCATCTGCACAAACCGGTACTCACCTCTCCTGAAGCAACTGTGCGTCGCCAGCCGAGCCAGATGGAATGGGCTGATGCTGACGAGACCGTCGTTTCGCCGGCAGGTCAAACTAACGCTCGTGGAGTCGGAGCAGTTCTCTCTGGTATCGGAGCAGGTGGAGACGTTTTGCCTTCAGACCGACGGATCGAAGGTCGTGTCATACAGCCTCATTCCCAGAGAACTGGGCCATGTCAACGTGACTGTGGTGGCCGAGGTGTACCCGCAGCTGCCGACTGCGTGCGGCCCGGCCTCACCGCCCAGCTTCACGTAAGGAGATCGTGTGCAGCCGGTGGATAACAGGTAGACAGGTCTTCTGGTTTCTCAACTCTGCACTGGACATTGACTGAACAAATGCAAAGCAAAGGAGTGGGAGCTTTCAAGGTTGGATCGAAAGAGGGCGTGGCCAATATCGTTCGTCATCTCTCGTCAAATGCCCTGTTGGTGCACGCTGATCCAGCTGGGAACCTCCCAAGGTGAACGGAGGAAGTGGGATGTGGTGATTTCTTTTGAGTTTGGTAAAATTCAAAAGCAGGCAGAGGAAGCGAGTTGCGTTGTGACAGGAGACAATTTGAAGGTATATTATTACCGGTTTGAACGTCCATCATTGCGAATTTTAACTTCTGAAATTGGCTATCTGGTGATAATACCATGCCAGTACTCCTATTTTGTATGTGTCCGTTTGTGACTATGTGGGAAGACACTGGGTGCTAAAGAGTCCCGTGACTGTGCCGCAGTGACGCTGTTACCAGACCGATCTTAGTGGAGCCCGAGGGTTTCGAGCGCGAAGTTATCCATTCAAACTACATGTGTATCACAGGTGAGTATTGAACATACTGTCCAGACAATGGAGGAGAGGGAAATGGCGTGTATGTGCTCAATGCATTAGTGATCCCCCTATCCGAGAAGGGTTTAGGGGCCACCGAAAAGGCTCGCCGTGATGAGGATGTAGGCCGCCCAGAAGACGTGAGGCATCCCATTGTCAAATGGGATCTTCGATTTCCAACCTCCACAATCAGCAGGTGTGAGATGCTTATTGTAGCTATGCCGTGATTCAAAGTGTTGGCCAGTAATAGCGCACTGTTCCATAGGTGCACGAGACGTCAGTGAAAGCAGGTTCGGTCCGGGAAACAATCTCGGCCCGCTAGTTTAATCTGGCGTATGTTCAAGCCTTCGCAGCTTGAACGTACGGTGCTTGCACGTGGGTTTCCTCTCGCGACGGCTGTGGCCAGCTTTGTGATGTCCGGCGTGTCTTGGTCTGCTCACAGGTGAAGATCCTGAAACGCAGGTGAGCTGGCAGCTCAGTCTGCCAGATGATCTGGTGCCAGGGTCGGAGCGCGCCCACATCTCTGTTGTCGGCGATCTTCTCGGGCCAAGCATTGACGTACGTTGGTTCACCGCAGCTGTTTGGAATAACAGTAACTCACTGCTTATAGCTAGGTGTCATCCCACTGACATTGAACTTGGTCATAGTCGTCTTGCACTAGCTAACAGCCTCCAATATGTCGTTTTCACGGGCACTGGGCAATCACACATTTGTTGTCACTGACATTGGAAGTCATCGTGTCTGTCCATTACCAGCATTGCGTATCATCATGCTTTTCGTCCTGACTGGTACTGGGAAGTCTCTACCGTCTACCGTTAATCTACCGTCCTCACTGCCGCTGCACAGCTTCATATCCGTGTGCATCGTATTTTTCGAAACCAGAGTTTGAATTACAACTCGAAAAGTAATCATGTTCTTCACATGCTTCAGTGATCTGGTCATAACAGCTGAGTTTAAGCTATCGAGATTTCCCGTCTTTTCGCGGTCACTTCGCTGCTCACGAAAACTGCAAAACGTCGTTCAAAGGGCGGCGAGTGGACAGGATGTCATATCAAGGGGCGACGAGTGAGCATGGTACCGTATCAAGTGAAGCCGAGTGAGCATGATACCGTGTCAAGTGGCGGCGAGTGAGCATAATACCGTGTCAAGTGGCGGCGAGTGAGCATAATACCGTGTCAAGTGGCGGCGAGTGAGCATAATACCGTGTCAAGTGGAGGCGAGTGGGCAGGGTACCGTGTCAAGGGGCTGCACGTGGGCAGGGTGCCATGTCGAGGGGCGGCGAGTGGGTAGGATACCGCGCACAAAACCGTGACCTGACGGCGAGACGACTGAAAAACAGCCGTCTCACTCGCCGCTGTTAATCCGCCCTTCGGCACCACGTCCCACCGCATTAGATTCCGAACGGCGGAAGTTTCTGCCGGCATGCTGCACTACGTGTTGAGCTGACCGTGTGGCTCTGCGGGCAGAACCTGGACTCGCTGGTGAGGCAGCCGACTGGCTGCGGTGAGCAGAACATGATCCTGTTCGTTCCCAACATCCATGTCATGAAGTACCTGACAGCTGTTGGCGAGCTCACCGAACTGCTCAAGGACAAGCTTGTCCGCTTCATGAAGAGAGGTGAGACATTTGGTTCCTGATCCGTGAGCTAAGTTTCTGGGAAGAGCTATGTCGGTTCAAGGAGTCAAGGCCTCTTGTCTAAAGATGCACACCGAATAATCCACCAAATGTTGCAGTTGCCCGACAACACGCAGTGTTCCCCGACTGACAGACTAGACCGAGCTATCCCAGTGGACTGACAATGTGCAGTGTTTCCCAACATGCAGACTGGACCGAGCTATCCCAGTAGACCGACAATGCCCAGTTTTTTTTTTCGACTGACGGACTACATCGAGTTATTCCAGTAGACCGAACGTACTACTTAATTGCACTTCTGTGCCTCCTCCATTGCTCTGACCCGACCTGACTTGGCGCGCCAGGCTACCAGCGCGAGCTGACGTACCGACACGACGACAAGTCGTACTCGGCGTTCGGCAAGTCGGACGCGTCGGGCTCCATGTGGCTGACGGCGTTCGTCGTGCGGTCGTTCGGCGACGCCGACAAGTACATCTTCGTCGACTCGGACGACCTGCGCGGGAGCGTCAACTGGATAGAGTCGCACCAGACGGGGAACGGCTGCTTTCCCACAGTCGGCAGGGTGATCCACAAGGAGATGAAGGTAGGCGCAGGCCCGGTCAGGCAGAACGGACAGTGTTTTGGCGAGACCAGAGTGTGGGTCAGCGTCCTGTGGTGATATAGATTGTTGTATGGGCTCTTCACGCTGATATATTAGTATTTCGGATCCTGCACGTATGCTACACGAGGTCTACATAAAATGCATGCATTGACACCCAGTGGAAATGCTACGCCCGAAGTCAATTCTCCCCTCCCCATTCAAGCTATAGCATATAACAATAGTTCCAGTATGCTCCTGAGAACCTCGTCAGTAGATGCGCGAAAACATGGTCGGTGGATGTGTAGATTCGGCATTACAAGGTAAATGGATGCGTCGTCGATGGATATGAATGTAGCGTTGGCAGGTGTATGAATACAGCGTCGGTGGATATGAATGCAACTTTGTTAGGTGTATGAATACTGCGTCAGTGGACGTGTCGATAGAAAGTCAGCAGACGTGTGGATGCAGCATAGGCAGGTGTATGAATACAGCTTCGGTCGATGTGTGCAGCCAGTGGCGGCAGATGTATGCAGACAGTGGCGGCAGATGTGTGAACCCAGTAGCGGAAGATGTGTGCAGCCAATGGCGGCAGATGTGTGTAGACAGTGGCGGCAGATGTGTGAACCCAGTAGCGGAAGATGTTTGCAGCCAATGGCGGCAGATGTGTGTAGACAGTGGCGGCAGATGTGTGTAGACAGTGGCGGCAGATGTGTGTAGACAGTGGCGGCAGA
This sequence comes from Imbricaverruca yamaguchii, assembly GCA_034440575.1. Classification (NCBI taxonomy): domain Eukaryota; kingdom Metazoa; phylum Arthropoda; class Thecostraca; family Neoverrucidae; genus Imbricaverruca; species Imbricaverruca yamaguchii. The sequence goes on from JAOTOL010001172.1 coordinate 316,191, forward strand.
TGTGTGAAAACAGTGGCGGTAGATGTGTGCAGCCAGTGGCGGTAGATGTGTGAAGCCGGAGGCGGAATATGTGTGTAGACAACGGCGGCAGATGTGTGAAGACAGCAGTGTGTGACGCCACGATTCCTCCACAAGGGCGGCGTGTCAGCCGGTGGTCAAGAATCGCTCACGGCGTTCGTCACCATCGCGCTGCTACAGTCTGGAGTAAAGCTTCGTAGCAACACCCTACGAGACGCCTTCCAATGTCTGGCAAAGGTGAGAACGACGCATCCGCCCTTCGAGATGTCTTCCTCTGACTAGGCAAGGGTGCCAAGACGCCTGAACCAGTCATTCTGCCGCATTCTCTTAGCATGCACTTGTCTGCTGGATTTACATAGTAGTTCCCTGATATGATGCATTGTAATCAATGTTATACATTGATGACATTGTGTGCACGATTTGAAATCAACGACATCGCAATCATCCTGCATGTGTGCCTGGTGAATTCGCATTTGAGGTCGATCCTTTCGGTGCAGCATCCGGTCAACACTTCAAGCATTGCGAAACTCACAGGACTGGCTTCACCCTTCCCTTCACATACCACACACGACAGACGATAAGATACCATTCCCCGTTCCCACACGCATGCTACATGACTACGATTGTGTCCCCTGTCCACAGGATCGCACGCCTGACTTGTACTCGCTCACCCTGAGGACGTATGCTCGAGCCTTGGCGGGTCACACGACCGAGGCACGTGCCGGCTTGGCCGAACTGAAGCGGCGGGCCACGCGGGAGGCCGGCATGGTATACTGGCGTGCTGAGGGTACGTACTAACTCGTCTGTTGCCCCGCCCTGAATCGTCACGGCGCGACGTGTACTTCAGCCGTCGGCCACCCAGCTAGGCTTGAACTACAGGAAATGTGCACCTCAATGTGTGTCCTACAGCTGACTCAGTCGACAGGGAATATGTGGTGCAGCGCTCCCCGGGTACAGGAGTGAGCTGTACCCGGTTGGTATCGGTGGTAAGTTAGTGCCGGAGACGGATTAGTATCACCGGGGCATAATAGTGCTGGGGACAGGTTAGTATCACGGCGGCAGGTTCGCACCACAGGACGAGCTTAGTACCACAGGACGAGCTTAATGCCGAAAGCACTTAGTGCCAGGATGAGCTAGTATCTACATGAAGCTGGTATCGGCGACTAAAGCATGCTGTGGCAGTGGTACTCGCTACCTAGGCACGTGCTGCGGGAGGTGTTCTTGTGCTGGAGACGGGTGCTGGTACTGAAGGTGTGTGCTGGTGCTGGATATGGTAGCTGGTACCGAGGATGAGGGGTGCTGGTATTGAAGATGTATAATGGCATTGGATATGTTTGCTGGTATCATATAGATATGCTAGTACTGGAAAGGTGTACTGTTACTGAAGAAGTGTGCTGTTACTGAAGAGGTGTTCTGATACTGAAGGGGTGTACTGATACTGAAGAGGTGTACTGTCACTGAAGAGGTGTACTGTCACTGAAGAGGTGTACTGTCACTGAAGAGGCGTACTGGTGTAGGGGGGGGGGGGTGTGCGGGTAATGGAGATGGAGATTTGTTGGCTGGTACTGGTCGTGTGTCGGTAGCGAGTTGTCCGTGGTTATGGCCAGTAGTTAGTAATTACGGCCAGTAATCAATGGTTACGACCAGTAGTCGGCCCCCATGGCCATTGGCCATCGCCAGACACGTGCTGGCGCCAGGAGTCGGGGACACCATCGCGTCCGGGAGTCGTCTGCCTGGCTCCGCCCACCATGTGACGTGTGACGGGTACTCCGCCCACCATGTGACGTATGACGGCACTCTGCCCACTATGTGACGTGTGACGGGTACTCCGCCCACCATGTGACGTATGACGGGCGTGACACAGCGGATCAGCTTGATGAGACGTGCCGCTGCGCCCGTGCTGGTGTGGCCACGTCTTGGTGGGGTTCGCCGGATCACTGATGTACGGCCACTGGTGTAGGTTTACTGGTCCATTGGTCACTGGTGCAAGGTCGCTGGTGTGGGATCACTGGTGTGGGATCACTGATGTATGATCACTGGTATAAGGTCACTGGTACAGGGTCACTGTGTAAGCCACTGGTGTGTGGTCACTGATGCATGATCATTGGTATAAGGTCACTGGTACAGGGTCACTATGTAAGCCACTGATGTGTGGTCACTGATGCAGGATCACTGGTGTAAGGTCACTGGTGTGAAGTCCTGATGCAGGGTCATTGGTGCGGTAGTGTCACTGATATTGGGTCACTGGTGTGGAGTCATCGGTGGTGCCACTGGTGTAAGGCCACTGGTGTATGTTCACTGGCACGTGGGTCACTTGTGTTAGTGATTTTTGTGTTCGGCCACATTAGGGCGAATGGTCTCTGGTGCAGGGTCACTGGTGTATGGTCATTGGTACAGGGTCGCTGGTGACCTCTTGTCCGCTACAGGTTCGGAGGAGAACCGCGCTCTCAGTGTCGAGATGTCCGCCTACAACGTGCTGACCATGAAGAAGCTGCAGGAGGAGGCCGGCGACGACAACGTGGCGGATGCACTGGGTGCCGTGCGCTGGATCACAAAGCAGCGCAATAGTCGCGGCGGGTTCGTCTCCACTCAGGTCAGTCAGGGACAGCGCTGGTTCGTGCGGGGAGGGAGGGAGGGAAGGGCAGCAGGTTCGTCTCCAATCAGGTCAGTCAGGGACGGCGCTGGTTCGTGTGGGGAGGGAGGGAGGGAGGAAAGGGCAGCAGGTTCGTCTTCGCTCAAGTCAGTCAGGGACAGCACTGGTGCATACGGGGAGGGAGGGAGGGAAGGGCAACAGGTTAGTTTCTACTCAGGTCAGTCAGGGACGGCGCTGGTTCGTGCGGGGAGGGAGGGAGGGAAGGGCAGCAGGTTCGTCTCCATTCAGGTCAGTCAGGGACGGCGCTGGTTCGTGCGGGGAGGGAGGGAGGGAATGGCAGCAGGTTCGTCTCCATTCAGGTCAGTCAGGGACAGCTCTGGTTCGTGCGGAAAAGCAGGGCGGGGGAAGGGCAGTGGGTTCATCTGAACTCATGCCAGTTATGAACGCTCCGGTTCAGGGTAGGGATGGGGCCACTCTCGGAAACTTTTATTAAGGCATAATTGTCCCCTTAATGCGCGTTGTTTACGCGCATGGTGGCGGTTTGCTATTATTAGAGAGGCATTGACATTAAGAATAGTTGAAGTAGTTTGGTGTATTGCTTTTTGGTCGTGTTTCCAGGTGAATCTAATTGCGGTAGTCCGCATCATAATCAACAAAATTTCCCAGAACACTGCACAGCATTGCCGATAGAGTAGTTTCCCGCCCCATTGTTCATTTTTCTCAAAGTAAATCATGCTAGTCATTATGTATCATTTTAGCGTAGTAAAACACAATAACCATCGCCAAGACCATCTCTGAGCAGAGGTCTGACAGAGTTGATTGACTCTGATCCTGCTCCCCAAAGCAAATCCCGTCAGATCATCGGCAGGACCGTCTCTGAGCAGAAGTCTGACCTGAGCTGACTGGCAGGACACGGTGCTGGCTCTGGAGGCTCTGGCCGTGTTCTCTAGCGGCGTGCCGCAGCCCCGGGACTCGCAGCTGAGCCTGCACGTGACCGACGATCACGCGGCCGAGACGGTCATCAGCGTGACGGCCGCCAACCGACTGCTGACGCGCACCAGCCCCGTGTCGCCGCTGCCCAACACCGTGCACGTCCGTGCCGAGGGCACCGGCTGTGCACTGGTCCAGGTCAGCCGCAGCACAAATAGTGTAAACATATCGTGCCGGGGATATAACGTCCGCCACCACGGCACGACCGTTCCCACTGTTCAGCAGTGAGCTGTTATCTGCGCTAGTCGTTCGGGTCGTAAGTTGTTCACTGTATGTTCATTGTTAAGCTGCAGATACATAATCACAGGCTGCATTGCCAAATAATTAGAGATGTTCCTTTCGGAAATATTTCGAGCGTAAATCGTACACCGATGTACTGGCTGTTGTTCCGATTGACAAGACAGCCCACTGCTTTACCAGGCCGTTCTTAAATACAACGTGAAGAAGTCGAACCCAAGTGAAGCCCTCACAATAGAGGTGAACGCCAAACCGAAGCCCAATCAAAAGGAATGCCTTAAACACATCATAGGTAAGCACACAGGATGCACTCATGTGCAAAAGTGAGTGTATTTAAGTGTATGTCAGAAGCTTTGTTTCAAAAGTGACATTTCCCCCAAATCTAGCGGGAAAAACCTAGATCGAAACGATTGTGTTTGGATAGGGAGATATGCTCCGAGGTGTCACACAACACGAATATTAATTGTTTTTCAATAGGAAATTTATTGAATAACGTATTTCGTGGTTCCATTGGAATATTTCGTCGTGGGTTGTGTCGGTTGATTCCCTGAAAATGTCCATTCACTATCACTACTTATTGGCAAGAAATCCGTCTGAAATTTATAAAGCAGTTAAAAGATTGCGGTTATTTTCATCTTGGTTGTTGTGTATCATGTGTATGGAGGATTTAAAGGGCATTTGCTTCATGGGCAACACTGTCATATTTCCCACGCTGATTTCCTCGACGATTAAATAAACGAGCTCGAAAATCTATTTTCCATTTCATAACCTATCTATGTATCTATTCTGTGTTTTGAAGCAGAAATTCCCCATGGAGCCACTTGCCTGGAAGGTAGTGATTTATAACCGAACAAAACTGCTCTTCGTGATGGTAAACCGCCCTGTACAAATCCGGCTTTCTGTGACAATCGATCACACTGCTGACAAATACTTACAATGGGACATGAATATCACTTGGCAGACACTACATCCGATCAGTTTGCTGCTGCTTTTTCGGGGTGTCTCCATAGCGACCCTATTTTACAATATATATATATGTCACAGGCAACAAATTGGATATGAAGTTCTGGAAAATTGCTCTGTTTGTAACGTCAAAGAAAGACATAGCTAAAGTATGGGCAATGTCGTTCATGACAGAGTTGCTGCGTGTAGATATGTGCTGGCAAGAACACTTCATGTTCCACAAGGAGTTGGATAGCTTTTGATAGTGGGAAAAGCAGAAAGAATGATTGAAGATATTTGACGTTCATCAGTCTTTTTCACTGACTTTTCAATTTGAGCTACATGCGCGTGAACCACATGCGTTGATATGACGTCACCAGACTCTGCCGCTGTCGGCTTTCGGCGTTGATTCATTTGCACTTGCTTACACCACACATTTGATTGAAGAACGGCGCCATAACGCTATCAGGAAATGAACCAGGGACTTATATTATGTTTCCTTAAGCTGGACAGGTTGATCAAGGTGCAGCCCCAAAAACGTAAAGTTGGGCTTACGTGTAACTTCATTGAATGACGCTCGTCCCCGTCGAATTCGGAGCTCAATTCGGGAACAGCCTATGTGGTGGCCTTGTGATAGCATATTTGACATTAAGAATACAGCTTGACCTCATGGCTTTCGTATTCACACAATGACCGTACGTTGGCGCCGAATGCGCACCGATGTGCAAGGTAGTGCATACTGCGCCGCAAGGTACCGTACCATATATCGCACCATACCGTACCGTGCAATTACGCCACGAAGGGCCACATCCTGACATCTCCAATTGCTCACCACATACTTGAATGTCAGCGATGGATGCTGGTAGCTTCAACACTATCTTCGTTTGCAGACGTCTGTGTCCGCTACATAAGAGAAGACGGCGAGTCCAACATGGCGGTTGTAGAGCTGGACATGGTCAGCGGATTCATCCCGAACAAAGGAAGTCTGAATGAGCTGAAGAGGGACGCTTCACTGGGTGCGTATTGGTCGTGTCGCTATCGACAGCTACGTGATGAAATATCACAACGGGTGTATTACGCAAGTGACGTGAGGTACGTTACAACATAGCTCGACGTAGCTGAGTTGCGAGTGTAACCCGGTTTATGCACTAGTTTGAGCTGAGCAGCAGACAATAGCTGTTACCTGCTGGTAATTGCAAGTGGTCTTTCAAATGGACCACATCTCTGCATGTTTCTTCCGCTTTTCCGCAAAAAAAAATTGTTTTGAATGTGGTCCCACCTCTTCAGCTGGGACTTCGTAAAGGCTCAACATCCGTCCCTGTCTGCCGACTGTTACTCAGATTACTATGGCCTAATCAATCCCAGTAGCGCTGTGTCGCGTACGGCTTTCTATACCCACAGTATTGGGAGATAATGGTGGGAGATAATGGTAGGGGCGAGCTTCGAATCGCTCCCTCCTAAAAGTTTCCAAATAAATGATAGCTTGTGCGCTTGCGTGAATCTATATGTTACGCCACCACGGACTCGTTGAGCATCCCTGAATAAACGATGTCACGCTCGTCCAAACTATGCTGCCCCATCGCAACACTCTCGTGCTGGAAACCAAAGCTGATGTGAAAATTATCTGGATAACGAAGACATAGTTTCACGAGGTAGAAGCGTGGTAAATTCATGCGGTCTGAAGCTGCGGGTGGGGGAATCGGTGAACAACTATTTACACTCTGCGGGACTGAAACGCTAGGAGGTGAACAACCATCTCCACTGCACAGGACTGAAATGCTGGGGGTGAACAACTATCTCCACTAGATAGGACTGAAATGCTGGGAAGTGAACAACTATCTCCACTCCACAGGACTGAAATGCTGGGAGATGAACAACTATCTCCACTCCACAGGACTGAAACGCTGGGAGGTGGACAACTATCTCCACTAGATAGGACTGAAATGCTGGGAAGTGAACAACTATCTCCACTCAGGACTGAAATGCTGGGAGATGAACAACTATCTCCACTAGATAGGACTGAAATGCTGGGAGATGAACAACTATCTCCACTCCACAGGACTGAAACGCTGGGAGGTGAACAACTATCTCCACTAGATAGGACTGAAACGCTGGGAGATGAACAACTATCTCCACTCCACAGGACTGAAACGCTGGGAGGTGAACAACTATCTCCACTCCATAGGACTGAAACGCTGGGAGGTGAACAACTGTCTCCACTCCACAGGACTGAAACGCTGGGAGGTGAACAACTATCTCCACTAGATAGGACTGAAACGCTAGGAGGTGAACAACCATCTCCACTGCACAGGATTGAAACGCTGGGAAGTGAACAACTATCTTCACTCCACAGGACTGAAACGCTGGGAGGTGAACAACAACAAGGTGGTGTTCTACTTCGACTCGCTGGGTAAACAGCAGAAGTGTCTGCAGCTGGTGGTACAGCGCGAGCACGAAGTGGAAGACGTAAAGCCGGCTGTGGCCAGCGTCTACGACTATTACCAGGCCGAGTTCTCAGTCAGCACCGTGAGTGCAATCTCCAACTGTAGCTCACCACCTCGAATCTGGCACCGAATGCATTTCAGTATCATGAATGTAACAGTAACTAATTCAGTTTGGTAAGTGCAACACTGACCGGAAGTCAGCATCGTGGGTGCAACGCAAATCCTAGTCTGTGTGTCTCAGCAGCCAGTCATCAGTCATGGCCCAGCACGCTGATCAGATCCTAGTCTGTATGTATCAGCAGCCAGCCATCAGCCATATATCAGCACTGTGAGCGAATATAGCCAAAAAATTCATCACTATATGAAAACAATCGCTGTAACCTAGCAAAGTGTGGACCATTGATGAAGCGTAACTCACCACAGTATGGACAATGGATAAACCCAGGCTGTGACTTGGCACAATGTAGACCATGAGTAAACACGCGTTGTAACTCAGCACAGTGTGGACCATGAGTAAACACGAGTTCTAACTCAGCAGTGTGGACCATGAGTAAACACGCGTCGTAACTCAGCACAATGTGGGCCATGGGTAAACACGCGCTGTAACCCGGCGCAATGTGGGCCATGGGTAAACACGCGTTATAACTTGGCACAATGTGGGCCGTGGGTAGGCACGTGCTGTAGATCACCACAGTGTGGGCCATGGGTTTATAGTCTACAACTCGTCACAGTGTAAGCCATAGGTAAACAAAGTTTGTGATTCAGCACCGCATAGGAAATGGGAAACAAACGCTTTAACTCGACACAGTGCGGGACATCGGTAAACATCCGTTGTGATTCAGCACCACATATGCTCTCTCTCTCTCGCTCTCTCTCTCTCTCTCTCTCTCTCTCTCTCTCTCTCTCTCTATCTCTATCTCTCTCTCTCTCTCTCTCTCTCTCTCTCTCTCTCTCTCTCTCTCTCTCTCTCTCTCTCTCTCTCTCTATCTCTCTCTCTCTATCTCTATCTCTATCTCTATCTCTATCTCTATCTCTATCTCTATCTCTATCTCTATCTCTTCTCTATCTCTATCTCTATCTCTATCTCTATCTCTATCTCTATCTCTATCTCTATCTCTATCTCTATCTCTATCTCTATCTCTATCTCTATCTCTATCTCTATCTCTATCTCTATCTCTATCTCTATCTCTATCTCTATCTCTATCTCTATCTCTATCTCTATCTCTATCTCTATCTCTATCTCTATCTCTATCTCTATCTCTATCTCTATCTCTATCTCTATCTCTATCTCTATCTCTATCTCTATCTCTATCTCTATCTCTATCTCTATCTCTATCTCTATCTCTATCTCTATCTCTATCTCTATCTCTATCTCTATCTCTATCTCTATCTCTATCTCTATCTCTATCTCTATCTCTATCTCTATCTCTATCTCTATCTCTATCTCTATCTCTATCTCTATCTCTATCTCTATCTCTATCTCTATCTCTATCTCTATCTCTATCTCTATCTCTATCTCTATCTCTATCTCTATCTCTATCTCTATCTCTATCTCTATCTCTATCTCTATCTCTATCTCTATCTCTATCTCTATCTCTATCTCTATCTCTATCTCTATCTCTATCTCTATCTCTATCTCTATCTCTATCTCTATCTCTATCTCTATCTCTATCTCTATCTCTATCTCTATCTCTATCTCTATCTCTATCTCTATCTCTATCTCTATCTCTATCTCTATCTCTATCTCTATCTCTATCTCTATCTCTATCTCTATCTCTATCTCTATCTCTATCTCTATCTCTATCTCTATCTCTATCTCTATCTCTATCTCTATCTCTATCTCTATCTCTATCTCTATCTCTATCTCTATCTCTATCTCTATCTCTATCTCTATCTCTATCTCTATCTCTATCTCTATCTCTATCTCTATCTCTATCTCTATCTCTATCTCTATCTCTATCTCTATCTCTATCTCTATCTCTATCTCTATCTCTATCTCTATCTCTATCTCTATCTCTATCTCTATCTCTATCTCTATCTCTATCTCTATCTCTATCTCTATCTCTATATCTATCTCTATATCTATCTCTATCTCTATCTCTATATCTATCTCTATATCTATCTCTATATCTATCTCTATATCTATCTCTATATCTATCTCTATATCTATCTCTATATCTATCTCTATATCTATCTCTATATCTATCTCTATATCTATCTCTATATCTATCTCTATATCTATTCTATATCTATCTCTATATCTATCTCTATCTCTATATCTATCTCTATTCTATCTCTATATCTATCTCTATCTCTATCTCTATCTCTATCTCTATCTCTATCTCTATATCTATATCTATATCTATCTCTATATCTATTCTATATCTATATCTATATCTATATCTATATCTATATCTATATCTATATCTATATCTATATCTATCTCTATCTCTATATCTATCTCTATATCTATCTCTATATCTATCTCTATATCTATCTCTATATCTATCTCTATATCTATCTCTATATCTATCTCTATATCTATCTCTATATCTATCTCTATATCTATCTCTATATCTATCTCTATTCTATCTTTTATCTATCTCTATATCTATCTCTATTCTATCTCTATTCTATCTCTATTCTATCTCTATATCTATCTCTATATCTATCTCTATATCTATCTCTATATCTATCTCTATATCTATTCTATATCTATCTCTATATCTATCTCTATATCTATCTCTATATCTATCTCTATATCTATCTCTATTCTATATCTATCTCTATTCTATATCTATATCTATCTCTATATCTATATCTATCTCTATATCTATATCTATATCTATCTCTATTCTATCTCTATATCTATCTCTATATCTATCTCTATTCTATCTCTATATCTATCTCTATCTCTATCTCTATCTCTATCTCTATCTCTATCTCTATCTCTATCTCTATCTCTATCTCTATCTCTATCTCTATCTCTATCTCTATCTCTATCTCTATCTCTATCTCTATCTCTATCTCTATCTCTATCTCTATCTCTATCTCTATCTCTATCTCTATCTCTATCTCTATCTCTATCTCTATCTCTATCTCTATCTCTATCTCTATCTCTATCTCTATCTCTATCTCTATCTCTATCTCTATCTCTATCTCTATCTCTATCTCTATCTCTATCTCTATCTCTATCTCTATCTCTATCTCTATCTCTATCTCTATCTCTATCTCTATCTCTATCTCTATCTCTATCTCTATCTCTATCTCTATCTCTATCTTTTGTTTTTCACATCATGGTTCATGTTACTTGCGTCACCTATGTGTTAACATGACATTCTTTGTTATGAAGTCACCTGTAATTGGGCATTGCCTGTTTGGCATTATTGAACGATACACAATGCATGACACAGGAAATCCTTAGATTGGGTTCATATATATAACGATTTCATATCCAGAGATAATTCTGAGTGATAGACGTTGAGCCTGAAGCTTTGCAGCAAGGTGTTATTGGAATCTAAAAACGATGGCGATCGAATCTGACCAGACTGGGCTGATTATGGCCTGGTCGGGCCAGGTCAGGTCTGGTTTGGTCTGGTCTGGTCTGGTCCGGTCGGGTCGGGTTGAAGCGGATCGGATCGGGTCATGTCGTGTCAGGTCGGATTGGATTAGATCGGGTCGGTCTGCTCGGGTCGGGTTGGGTCGGGTCGGGTCGGGTTGGGTCGGGTCGGGTCGGGTAGGGCTGGATCGGATCGGATCGGGTCGGGCTGGGCCGGATTGGGTCAGATCGGGTCGGATCGGGTGGGGTCTTGTCGGGTTGGGCAGATCCTAGTCACTCATCAATTTCCCTGCATGTACACAAGAGAAGACTCTCGGGTTTCGACCTTGCTCCTTATGGATATTCATCGAAAGCTTGCTAGTTCATTGATTGCGAACCGAAGGCGGACATGTTCCCAGAGGGGGAAGTTCGACAGCGAAATATTTCTTTATAGAAGAGTGGTGAGATGTTCCCTTTGCTGCCTCCAACCGAAGCACTCAGTTGGCTTTAGTAACAAATTTCACAGATCACTGAATGAGGATGAATCCATATTCCTAAGTCCTCGGCAACTTTCCGCACCATAACAGGAGGCTGATGTCCGCACCACTACAACATGAAACCGATTCCCCCACCACCCCGACAAGAGACCGATTCCCGCACCGTCTCAACTGGATACCAATTCTTGCATCACCCCACGGCAGGGGGAGAAGCCGGGGCGCCGGTCTGACCACCGCCCGGTACCATTTCAGTCGTACTCGCTGGACGTGGACTGCACGAAAGGGTCGGCCGCTTAAGAGCATGTGCAGCCCAAGTGACCTACCGCTGGCGGCTTCGTCGAGCCGCCGGATAACTGGAACCGACTTCTGCTCCGCTGAAGGTGCCGGCAGCGTTAGGAGGACCAGTCCGGTCACCGGTACACCGGTACACCAGTACACCGATACACCGGTGCCGGCTAATGGTGCCCTTGGGTGGAAAGAGGCGGGCGCTCACGTTGCTGAGCGGAAATAGGACGTGCACTTGGAATAGCTTCAAGCAACAACATAGTTTTGCTCCAATTGACGGAATGGATCCGATGATTGCTTTGCGCGTGAGGTACAGCTGGCAGTGGTGGCTGCAGCCCTGGTTGGGAATCTGGTGCCAAGCATCCTTTTTAATTTTGTTTTTGAAGCTGTTTTTCAGAAAGAGGCTCTTTAAGATATTTTGCCCAATGTGACATGCCTGCTGCATGTATCTGGAAGATGTGTAGCAACATCGTTTGAAGGCACCGCGCGGTACTTGCGTATATAAGGCTTGTCGTCCGGGTGACTTTTATCGCTTGGAGTTAGGATCAGGTTAGCTCTGTTAGCTTTTCGATTGCTTCGCTCTGCTTTCTATGCTGTGATAACTACTTCATGGTGTGTCGGAGGAATCCGATGGTTGTATCGACATATGTGGGACCTGCAATATATATTTGTTTGCACACGGCTATATTCATGATGGTGCTTGTGCAAATGCGATAAAGCGGATACTGATCCGAGTCAATATCTCAGCAATGTGAACTTTGACATTTCGAAAACCATTCGTGAAGACTTGCGCATTTGACTGCCTTACTTCATAACTGTGGACAATACGCTGGCAATCCCGAACAAACATACGGCCGATTAGCGACCGGCTGACGGTAGACTAGGTTGGTCCGGTTTGCACACTTTTTGCAAAAAAATAGATAGCAGCTCCTCTCATTTGATGCATTTTTGGTCGCTGAACACGATGGAAGCATCATAAATGCAAATTTCTTACATGTTTTGATGGCCCGAGCCACTTGAAGATTTTGGCCTTGACAAAATTTTGGACATTTCTGTATCTCATAAGCGGATTGGCGGAAAAATGAGTCCGCTTGAGCATTACATCCTCGAGACAATTCATTTCCGATCATTTGGCACCATTTTCAAGATTCTAGCTGTCTTATTACCTCCGATATTGTGTTCTGAAGTATGGAAGGTTCGAGCGGTTCCCTGAGCTGCCAAGAGATTCCAGGACTAGCGAGCCCGGCTGCTTTCCAAATGCCTTATGACGAACGCGTTTGTACTTACCACCATGCGTGGTTTGGCGCCTTGATGCACTGGCGCCTTGATGCACTCAACTAACTTATCGGTTATGTTTTATGTGGATTAGAGGTGCAAACATACAAAAATGGTAAAAGATCCTACAGTGAAATAATCGCACATATTGGTTGAAAAGAGGTGGTACTGCGCAGAACATGCCCTGCGAAGCCTGGCCTGAATCGCAACAAGGTAATCACCATGAAGCCAGTGTCGCCCCTGATCTGTATGTATTTTGTAAAAGGTGCATTCTATGTATTCCATCAGATCATCTATCATCACCATTCCGCCGCCGCCACCGGGGCACGCCGCAACAGCCCGCTGTGCTGAGACTCGTCGCAGCGGCGCTCATTCACTCACTGGTCCGGAACCGGGGACGGAAGGCCACCTTATTCAGGCTATAGCCGCCCTGGCGGTCACTGTCGGTGACAGCCGCTGCCGACTCCATGGTCAGCTTCACACTTCGCTCCGTCGCCTGCGTAAAAACCCGTCCCTGATAAGGCATCCGGGCTCGCTAGGCCTGCCATCTCTTGGCAGCCCAGGGAACCACTCGAACCTTCCATACTTCAGAAGACGAAATCTGAGGTAATAAGAGCTAGAATCTTTGAAACTGTGCCAAATCATCGAAAATGAATTGCTTCGACGATGTAATGCTCAAACGGACTCATTTCTTCACCAGTCCGCTTATGGGATGCAGAAATGTCCCAAATTTGGTCCCAGCCAAAATCTTCAAGTCGCTGGGGCCATCAAAATATGTGAGAAATTTGCATTTCTGATGCTTCCATCGTGTTCAGCGGACCAGAATGCATCAAATGAGGGGAGCTGCTATCGAATTTGGCAAAAAGTGTGCAAACCGGACCAACCTACTGGAGACAGCTGGGGCTGGACTGTCAGGACACACTGCGGCATGGCGGGGTAACCAGCGGCAGGATACACATCTCGTCCGGTGGGGTCCGCCACCGCTGTGGCTCACGATGGCCGCCGCGGCAGTTCCGGTGCACGTGTCCGGTTTGTGCACACCAGCACGGCGTCAGGAGTGACGCCGGTGCTGCCTGTTCGCGGTCATCTCTGGCCAGTGAGCGTGCCACATCGCGGTCAGTGTGGCACGCTACATCCATCCCGAACGTCTCACCGCTGCGGCTACAGCTCTAGTGCCGCATCGCGAGCTTATGGTGGGGGCTGAGAACTTACACATTGGGGACTGGAAACATGCATAGTGGAACTTGATAGCATGCATAGTGAGAACTAAAAACACTGACGTAGTATGAAGTTTGTGGCGGTATTCTAGATCTCAGGCGAAAATGATGCCACACAACATTATCAAATAAGGAAAATAGTCATGACAAGCCATTAAAGTTAGACAAGCCAATAGTCATTAAAGTTAGGTCTAAGTTCACTGAAAATTATAAAAGGATGCTAGACCACCCACTATTGATCATAAGAAATGGCATTAGCTGCACTTTACGCGTACGAACTACCAGCACACTTTGGCTGCTACCGTCCAAGTCCGTACTGAGCTAGCTAAACGTTCGTTTTTATGCAAGGCAGATGCACGTGAATGTGGAATAGCGTGCCTCGGTTGCAAGGAGCGCCACGACATCCGGAGCGTGCAGAGCTGTGGTTCGCCGCTGGCTGCGCCCAACAAGGTGACATTTGGTGGAAATTGACTCTGTCGCGGCCTGTCTGGTCCTAACGTCGGCAGCGTGGTGTGCGGGCTGGCTCGTGTCGTGTCAAGTATTTAACTAGCTTTAGCATCCTCATTCTCTTAATCGTGTCTGCCCTTTCATATTGCACAGCTATGCCACTCAGCTAGACTATCATATTACTTCCACTTAGTATAATATTTTGTAGATCAGTTCCACAAAATGAAATTCCAACCGATTGGAAAAGGGCAAATGTAGTTCCTATTTTCAAGAAAGGAGAAAGAGGGAAAGTTGAAAACTATAGGCCAGTAAGTCTCACATCCCTAGTCTGCAAGGTACTCGAATCAATTATCAAGGATAGAATAGTTAGTTATCTGGAAGGTAGCAGATTGATTCAAGATACTCAACATGGGTTTAGAAAAAGACGATCGTGTCTCACAAACCTCTTGGACTTTTTGAACTTCGCCACAGAACAATTTGATCAGGGAAATCAGGTTGATGTAGCATATCTTGACTTTAGTAAGGCCTTTGACAAGGTACCCCATAAACGGTTAAAGATACAGCTTCAGTCCCATGGTATTGCAGGTAGCATCTTAAAATGGATAGAGTTGTGGCTTTCAGATAGACAGCAAAGAGTGATGCTAAATGATACAAAGTCATCATGGCAAAATGTTCTTAGTGGAGTCCCCCAGTGGCCAGTACTGGGGCCACTACTGTTCATTATATTTGTAAATAACATTGAAAGTGGCCTAAGCAGTAAAGTTTTGAAATTTTCGGATGATTTGAAGGTCTTTAGGGCAATAACAGGTCAAGATGAGCATATCTCGCTGCAAAAAGACTTAGACGAACTTGTGAAGTGGTCCGAAGAATGGCAAATGAAATTTAATTTTGATAAGTGCAAAATCATGCATGTAGGTAAGCAGCATATGAAGGCTCCATTCTTGATGGGTGGCCAAGTGCTATCAGTGACTCAACAGGAGAATGATTTAGGTGTTATTATA
>JAOTOL010001173.1:0-331917 GCA_034440575.1 Imbricaverruca yamaguchii
AAATTGAAGAAAAGTATCCTAAAAGTTATCGATATTTAGCATCGTAACCTATAACCATTAAACCGGTTGCCTATTTCTTGTATTCCCCTCCTTCCACAGTCCAAAAACCCTGGCCTGCTGTTTACTTGACCACATTAGCAGCTGTCTCCAACATAATCATTATTGAGGAAATTATTAATGTTCTTTTATTACTTGGAGTAACAGCAAGCAAGCTGATCTCAGTCTCGTTAGGGTGGTGCAGCTCTGGATCTCAGCAGTCAGAGGCTGGACTACGGCCGACTTTTGTTTCAGGCGGAAGATCGAGACAGGACAGGTTGGAGGTAGAAGCTACCCCTTCAGGAGAAGGCTGAGATGAGAATCCAAACTGAAAATAAGGACAGACATATACTTCAATATGCACCTTTGATTTCACGACATTTTATTCATAGACATCTTAGGTTAGACAATTCTCTTCCTCAAGAACAACCCAAGTTTTCCATCTATCAAAATACCCCATTTGATTATCAATCCAACGCTTTTTATCTCGAATGGGAAGTTAGGGCGAGATAACATGCGCCCTGGAGGGCGGGAGGCGAAATCCGCCACCCCTCCGGTTTTCACACAACTCCATATTTTACCGGTCGATTTGCGGCATTCCTTGCGTACCTGCTTAGAAATAACAGGCGCGTGGGGCCGCTTTTTTCGAGTTAGAGGCCGTTAAAGTTTTGCTAAAAAATTCGCGGCGCCAAGCAACAAAAATCGGCGCTGATGCACTTCCCGTATATTGGCAAACAGGAAGTGTTCTTGGCGACATTGTGATTCATTTTATCTGTGCTGCTATGCTGCTATATAGTTTCGAAGTGATGTTTGGTCACCGAGGTCAAGTCAGGTCAAGTTCATTAAAGCTAATGGAACCAAACTCGGTCAACTGAGATGTTGTCACAAATGCAAATGACCTTCATGCGATTGATGTCACTGTACATGCTACTCCGTACACATCCCGAAATCCACCGTTTGTCATTGTGCGCCCAAACGTTTCCATACTTTATTCTTGTACTTCACTCCTTCCTTTTCGAAGCCGATTGCGCCGAGCCGCCCAACGGAGCAGTCGGATGGGGGGCCCGGTTCCGGTAACTGGAGCAAGTAATGGTCTCATAAAGTGCTGCTGTATTGGTAACTTGAGGTTAAATGCCTGGTTCAGTATTGCATCATTAGTAATGTCCGAAATATCAGTGATGCCAATTTTGTGGAATTTAGTCACAATCACAGCGATCCATAATAATGGCAAGCCAATCCACGCAAAACCATAATTTTTTGATATTTTTACCTCATTTAACCTTGAAGATATTGACCTATGGTCATGAAATCTGCACACAATAGAGCTCGCTACCGTACCATCTGCCCTGCGAATTTCGTCGCTCCAGATTTAATAGGAACCGAGATCTTGGGGTGGGGGGCGGAATACGCCCGCTCCAATGCACGTAATTTTCAGAGGCCTTCCAGGGCGCGTGTTAGGTTCCGTTGCATATTTATTTCCCTTTTAAACATTGCTTTTATCAAACCCAAATCCTCTTTTTCGTGCTACTTTTCTCACAAACTGAAAGGTAAACAATTGCACAGAAAATGAGTGGTCCTAATTGGTGTCAGTCGTCTTTAGAAACATTGAATTGGAAAGGTATATTGCAAGGATTCATAAAACACTTCATGCATGAATTTACTACCGCACCTTCCATGTCAGAATTTGTTGAATTATTTTTTTCCTTTTAATCTAAAAAAGAAAATAGAAAATGGACCAGAACTTAGCCAAACATAATATGTTCATGCAGAAAATAAATTTATTTGGAAAATGTATTTAAAAAAGTTTAAAAAAGAAGAATTATTTCTCAACAAAAAAGTAAAACAACTTAACGTAATCTAGGCAAGCTGAACCAAACCTAGCCCTATGCTTACACTTGCTTCATGGAGGTAAAATGAAAATAAATTATTTTGTGGTTATGCCCTAAACACGAGCCCTGGAGGACCTCTGAAGATTTCGTGCACTGCAGAGGGGGCGGATCCCGCCCCACCCCCCTGAGATCCCGGCTCCAATTAAGGTTGGAGGAACGAAATTCGGAAGTCTAGGGTGGATGGGCATGGTCGTGAACTCTATTGTGCACAAATTCCATGACGTTAGACCAATATATTCAAGGTCGAATGAGGTCAACAATTCACATTTTCTGGTGTTGCGTGGGTTGGCTTGTCATTGTTCTGGATCGCTGTGCTTGTGTTTAAATGCTCCGAAATTGGGATCAGTGATGTTTTGGACATTACTAATGATGTAATACAGATGCTAAACCTGGAATCGTGACCTTAAATCGCCTATATAGCAGCACTTTATTAGGCCATTACCTGATCCAGTTATCGGAACCGGGGCCGCCCGTCCGACTGCTCCGTTGGGCGGCTCGGCGCAATCGGCTTCGCAAAAAATAACTGAAGTGCATGAATACGGTATGGAATCGTTTAGGTACACAATGACAAACAGCAGTTTTCAGGATGTGTAGGGAGTAACATGCAAAGTGACATCAATCGCATGACAGTCATTTGCATTTATGACAAGATTCCGGTTGACCAAGTATGGTTCCATTAACCTGTCATGAACATGACCTGACTTGACCTTGGTGACCTAACATAACTCTGAAACTAAATAGCATAACCATATACAGCAAACAAGCCGCTAGTGTTCCCAAGAACACTTCCCTTTTGCAAATATACGGAAGCACATCAGCGCCGATTTTTGTAGTCTGGTACTGATAATTTTTCGTACTTTAGCGGCCCTTAACTCGAAAAATGTTCGGCAGATTTCCGTTTTCCGTGCTTTAAACAACGCGCCGGTCATTTTTAAGCAGGCACGCAAGCAATAGCGTATATCGGCCTGAAAATCTGGACTTATGTACGATAAACCGCCCCCACCCTACCCCTCCAAGGCTCGTCTTAAAGTGCAATAATACACAAAACATAAGGCAATAATCACAAGATTCTAGGACGGCACCTGTGTACCTACCTAGGTATGTACTAAGTAATAGGCAAAGCTTGTCTAGTGTTATCAGATTCGAAACATTTCAGAACAAGAGGTGATGAAGCTTACCAAAGGCCAATACAGTCTTCATCCAAAAGACTTCAAAGAAAAGACTGACCTATTATCGGAGTATTTCTTTGTTGAGCATGGTCATCCAAATCACCACCCAAATGTACAGTGGTAATACCATAGTGGTAAGCTTGCAGTGTAAGGCAATTTCTGAGTTCTTGGAATTTCTTTTCTGATGCAATGCTCATAAATATTATCGATATGATGCAACCACCAATTTCCTCTGGAAGTCCATACTTTTTTAGTTGGGGGCAAAGTAACACAAAAAAGGGCTTTGATTTGGGATAACATTAAGATAACATTAAAAGTGATGTTTAAAGTAACAAAAATGTAGTCTAACTTAACCTAGCCTAGCCTAACCTTCCATGCATGAAAACTCCAATTCCAATTCCATCAATTTCTTGAAAAATATGCCTCAAAATTGTTTTTTTTAAATGTTTTTTTTTTTCTCTACCTTTTTCTAACTTAAAACAGAAGTCTAGCCAAACCCAACCTAACCGAACCTAACCTATCCGTTTCCTTCATGAGGGTATAAGTGCAGAACGTGTCCCATACATGCCTACATTAAACCAGCATTAAAATATTGTTTTTTAGTTAGGTGTGAGATGTTGAAAGGAGTCCACGAAGATGTCGATCTTGCCCATGGAAGTGATGTCGTTTACAATATCGTGTATGTCTTTCGAACTCAATTTTGAGCCAATAGCCTGTATATGCGCATCGGTTTCGTTTATTTTGGGAGACACCTATTATATGGATACTTATGTTAATGACAATGATCAATGCGAATGGCATCCTATCAGCAAATTATCTTGAACAGTAGACCATATCATGAGTAATCTCTTCTTGAAATTGCGTTCGGTACAAGATATATCCCAATCTATAATGGTAAGCATAAACATTATACTTACACACACCACGGTCAAAAACGAGACATAAAGACTTCGCAAACACATCAAGAAGCAAGATGTCGATAGTTATTTGGGAAGGATGTCTTCTCATTGTTCAATAGGTGGTACATTTCACCCCTATTTCACTAACAATTTATCACTGCCTTAAACTGCAATAAAACCCTTAAAGCTTCATAGCCCGGTCCTACCACCTGAATCTCTCTAACCTGGGAACCCACCAGATATCTCTTATTCAGGATCTAAATACCTACAAACCTCCTCTTGATATTCTTCCTGAGAAAAAAAATCACCCAACGCAGCCTGTCTCTTCATCCTAGCGACCCACAACATCGTCATACGAAGCATGCTGCTCAACTGGGCTTAAGTGGATTCACGCACAAAACAACCTGTTCAAATTTCCCTTTCGAAATCTGGCTCACTGGGTATGCTTGCCCGTTACTGGTTAAACTAAATTCATGAAGCTATCCGACTACGGAATAATGAAACTGCTAATTTTGTCAACTCTTGCTTTAAGCAGATGGTGGTGGATTGGAGTTTGCTTTAAGCAGAACTTAAACAGCATAGAACCCTCGATAGTCGCCAGAATCTAATATGCTTCCATCCTGGGCCCCCAAACAATTATGAAAATACCTTTATACTTGGAGGTTCTTTCAGCGGGGGCGCTATTTTCAAAGTTACCGTATTTCAATTTAGTTTACTTCTGTTGGTTTCGGGAGAGCCAAAAGACGCGATGACCCCCCCTTTGAGGCGCTTCGGGGTGACCATGGCCAGAATGGCCCCCGTTGAATCCGCCAATGTATGTATGCATGTGTATGTATGTATATATATAGATGCATATCTATATATATATATATATATATATATATATATATATATATATATATATATATATATATATGTATATATATATATATATATATATATATATATATATATATATATACATGTACATTTATATGTATATATATACATATAAATGTACATGTATAAATACTTGGGAGTTACCAAAAATGCTAAAAGCCGTTCTACTCCATCAACGAGCTCCGCACATTATCTGTCATTAAAAAATGAAAGAATGGTTAATCAGCACGCGTGAGAAATTTCTACTTCCAGCCCATTCGTGAATAAAATGAACCTTGGCTATGTTCTGCTTTCGCTTGGGTGGAAAATTTCGCTCTGCTAGGCAACAAATTTGCATTATCGCACGGATTTATAGGTATGATGTTGCACTCCCATATTCGTACGAATTTGCCATATACGACGCTGATAATTTACGAATGCGAAATTTAGTAGCGTCGTATTCGTTCGAGTTTTCCAGAGGGGTATATGTGTTGACATTGGGATTCAGCAACGGGTTTACCATCGTTCGAATCAATTACCACATAAGCTTTTGCCTGCACTGAACACGCTGGGAGGAACTACATAGGTCTCGCACTTTAACAGCCAAGGTCCAACGCAAACCGGTTTCTTAGGTTGCCTCCCATTTTTTCCGTTTTCAACCACGCCCGTCATGATGTGCCTGGGATGAGTTACGCCACCATTGTAGTTGAGGCCGACAGGTTTTCTCGATATCGTATAGCATTACGCTATGGCCGTTAAATGGAGAGAATGCATCTTCAGCCGTGAATTTCTCCCACGCCATTTTGGCGCGGCAGAGCCGATTTTGCTTAGTATTGCTGAAGGGTGGAACCTTACGCGCTTTTATCACAGGATGGTGCGTGGCCAATTGCTCCCACTTCACTTTAATGGCGAAGTAACAGGGTGAATATTTGATAATATAGCGTACTACACATCATAAGAAACCTTGCTTCAACGTTGCTCAAATATGACCATTTGAAATTATTTGCACTTTTCTAGAAACCATAATATAGCATTACTCAGAGTAAGCCCACTCTTGTGGCGTTCGCTCACAAACCCGCCACCAGATCGGCGCCACCGGTGTTATGTCCACCAATGACGCCTAATGACACCAGATTATATGCTGTACATTAAGAAGGCAGGCTGTAACCAACCGCAAAACAGGGTAGACGATGCCTAGTACTCAACCGAGGGGAAGAGAGATTGACCGGTTCATCCCATGGGCGCAAAGAGCATCTGTTCTCCCCGCAGTCCCTGAGGGCACCTGCATTGCCAGGTGGGCGTTGAATGGAAAGAATGCATCTACAATCGTGCATTTCTCCTACACCATTTGGGCGCGGCAGAGCCGATATTGCTTAGTATGGTAGTGAAGAGTTGAACTTTACTGTTTGTCATGCCACCCCTCGGTGGTCCTACGGATCCTCTAGGCACCAACCGTCGGCACGTCGATCTACTTCAGGAAAACTAAACGATATGCGAACAAAAATTACCATACGTATACGTCGCTACGCAGAACTCGGATTTACGAATTAGGCTTGAATTTAGTTGCGATGTTGCAAAGCATATGCATTAAAAAGCATATGTTGAAACCACTAATACCAATATTTCAGTTCTGAAATATAATAGAAAGTAATAGCACATGTTGCAAGGTACGACAGCCCTATAATTTCAGATGCAAGATATCCATGCATACGGGGCGGGGATGGCCGAGTGGTTAAGGTGTCGGGCTATGGGTACCAAAGGTCCCGGGTTCGACTCTAGCGCCACTCAGGACATTTCCCAATCCCGCGGCCCACCGGCGAAACAGCGTGGGCGGCGCCATTAGCCGTGAATGTGCATAAAGTGTGTCGTGAACCAACCAATAAAAACAAAAACAATATCCATGCATACAACCATCGAAAATGCAATAATATACGTAGCATCCATAGAAACGTTCTGAAATACACGATTATAATTCGTTTGGTGCTATATATGATGTTCAGGATTTGTTATCAGTAACGCAAATAAATTCAGAACTGATCTCCATACATAGATATCAAGTGATGTTGAAGTGCGACTGGAAAGGACCAGCAGAAACGGTTCTTTCAATTGTCAATGTTGTCTTGGTTAGTTCCTGGAAGATTTCGGCAAATTCCGGAGCGCTTTCCCTGGTTGCCGGGCAGTGAATGCCACCTCGACGTCCCTCATCAGCTTCTGAAATCAGGACATTTACGTGATGGCAATACTTGCCTAAACTGTCCTAGATGGCACTATACTTAGCAACTGAATTGGATTGGATTGGAGTTTAGGGGCGCGTCAACATTTATGGTCATTTTGCGCCCATAACAGAAATCAACTAGGTCAAGATTCTATCTTGACATAGTTGATTATGGTTTGGAGTTTCTTGAAGTGTCTGCATCAATGAGGATGTTTTTTCTGTGATTCCCGTGTATTTTTGCACGCTTTTTTTCCCCGCGTTTTTTTTCAATAGATAACCCTGCCATTTTTTATATCACTTCTGACGATGGCCCCTGGCCGAAAAGTTGCGTAATATAGCATAATCCCTAACGCTACTTTTGATGTAAACTCAGCACCTCCTGGTATATTGAGGGTCGTACATTTCGTCTCACGCAATGTCTAAAACCCAAGAGCACTTAAGAGGCATTCTTCGTTGTATTAAACACTGCTGTGGTTAACTTTAATTTTGGATTTATGACCTCTATTTCCATCATTTCTGTTCAATTCAAACATTTCCCCAAGATATCCCCTCTCCAGACCATGGACAAATTTAAAAACCTCCATGAGATCTCCTCTCACATCAGAAGCAGGATAGATCTGTCTGCTCCATACGAGCATCTAGAAACTGTACGCATTACCTGTAGTCGCTTTGCACATTTCTGTGCCAGATCGTTGATGTGAGTGGTGTATGTCAGTCGACGATCCATCCACACACCCAGAAACTTGGCAGCTGGTTTGAATGGTATAAGGCGTCCAATGAGAATGATCACGGGGTCAGTGCAAGATCGTTTGCGACAGAAGTGGATAGCGGTGTTTTTTCGATGAGGACATAACGAAACCGGTTTTGTGCACCAATCCTGCACCTTTCGAACAGCCATCTGGAGTTGTCTCTCAACCGTATGCACAGAGCGTGAAGAGGACCATATGGCGAAATCGTCGACGGAAAGCGCTCTCCCTACGGAAGTTGGCAGCGATGTACCTACGTCATTAATTGAAATAGCAAACAATGCAACGCTCAGTACGCTCCCCTGCGGGACTCCGTTAACTTGTGAAAAGGTGCCAGATAGGGAGTTTCATATTCTAACGCGAAACGTTCTGGAAGACAGAAAATTGGACAAGAAGACACCCGTAGGACCTTGATTCCCATATTGCGCAACTTCATCAGGATACCGTGATGCCATGCCGTTACATATGCGCCGTCAATTAAAAAAAAAATATTACTGCTGTGTGGTGGCGTTTCATGAAACCAGAGTGCACAACTGAGTCGAATGTTAAAATGTGGTCAAGTGTGCTACGGTGTTTTCGGAACCAATTCTGCAACACAGTAAGGAGATTGTTATGTTCTAAAAACCACATCAATCATACATTCATCTTTTTTTCAAACAGTTTACACAGGGAGCAGGTCAGTGAGATGGGACGGGAATGTAATGGATCCGTGCCAGATTAATTTAGTTTACGTATGGGGACTATAATTTCCTCCCGCCATGAAGGTGGAAAGGTGCCCGATGCCCACATTACATTTAGGGCTTCAAAAGCGTGTCTAAAACAGCAGCTGGTAAACGTTTTATAATATTATTATGCATAATGTCGGGACCCTCTGCAACGCTCTTGAGTGTGCTGATTGCTGCGGTTAATTCAGAGAATGGTATGTTGTACTGGAGGACGTCTGTGGTGGAAAAATCAAGAGGACGTGCCTCGCACCGATCCTTGTCTAAACAAATTATTCGCTATATGTGTTTTCCGAGGGTGCGGACCAAGCACATCCTATCTTCTCAGCAACTTCTTCCGGGTCGATGATGTCCTGTCCTGCCATGTGCAAGACCGGGAGAGGAACTGGGGCGTGTTTTCCAGAGAAACGCTTTAGGCGGGACCATACAGTAGATAGTGACGTGGTACGATTTAAAGTGCATACGTACGATTTCCACGAGTCTCGCTTCGCCTCGGCAATAATACGTCGGGGGGAACGCTCGTGCTTTGCAAAAAGCTATTAAATTGTAGGTGCAGCTATTGTTATTAAATATACGGAATGCCTTCTTCCTAGAACGGATAGCCTCCATACACTTATCGGACCACCATGGGACTGGTACTCGAATTGACGTTCCAGATGACCGGGGGATGTGCCGCTGGGCACTTTGCACAGTTGCAGAAGTGGATGGCTCCACGGAGATGGCTAATTCATCGGAGTGGCCGCGGAGGATGCTTTCAAGGTCAGTTTGGAAAGCTTCCCAGTCAGCTCGGTAAAACAGCCACTTTGAAGGTCGTCGGGCAACCGTACCTCGATTAACGAAATGAGAGTAAACAGGAAAATGGTCGCTGTTATACGGATCACTATCCACCGACCATTCCAAGACAGGTGCAATTTCTGGACTACAGAGAGTGAGGTCCAGCACGGACGTCTGTCCGGTCGGTAATGTAATATGTGTTGGTGTTCCCGTGCTAAGTATGCATAAAGGGGAAATCGCTTGTAAAACGTCCCATTGCACGTCCACGGCTAGTAATTCTGGCTAAGCCCCAAAGAAAGTGGTGCGGAAATTCAAGATATTAAAACATATTAAACACACATCAAAATCGCCACACACCATCACCGGAGGTGCGAGTTGAGCCACAGTTTGAAAAAGATCGGAAAGTGAAAACAGTCTGCCCAGTGATAGGTATATGCTGCATATGGAAACAGTACGATGGTTTATTACTACACGAGCAGCAATACACTGAATATTTGAAGAGAGGTACATGTGTGAATGGGACAGAGTTGCGCACAGCAAGGAGTACACCGCCATGTGACGCAGTGCTAGAAAGCACATCTTTTCGTAAAATAGTGTAATTTTTAAGTTGAAATGGAGCACCTGGAGCCAGTTTCGTTTCCTGAATGCATACAACTAACGGCGTGCGGGAACTTCAGAGATGCTGAAGGTCATTGAAGCTGGATTTGATTCCCCCACAGTTCCACTGAAAAACTACGATATCAGTAAGTTAATACAGTAAAACATGAGCGTGGTCAAAAGATATTGTTATACACAATGGATAGTGGACATCACAAACCCAGCGACGGCTTGGTGAGTTAATAAGAAAAGAAAAACATAAACCAGATAGTCACGTGTGTACGTCATTGTTGGTAGAAAAAGTCGGATGCGGTTTTAAAATTGAGTTCCGGTGTAGTGTCTTGAAGGAGTGTCTTTCGAGGACTCAGGGAGGTAGCTCCGATCGGGCCCGAGTGAATTTGTCCTTGGGCGGGACCTCTGTGAGCTAACCCTCGGCGGGGATTCGGACGGAGGAAGCCCCGTTTCTGGGGGACACTCGGCTGCGGCGGAGGCGGAGGACCCATTTCAGACGTTCCCCCCGGTCCCTCCACTCGCCGTCGCGGCGACGGGGAGGCTGAGTTTGGGGAGGCGCGATGTCTGTACCTTGGCGGCCCTTGACACGGGCCTTTTCCATTGGAGCGTGCCGAGCTCGTTTGGCTTCGCGGGCACGCCTTTCGGCTCCCTGAATTTGCAAGCTTATGTCTGGAATTTTGATTTGTCGGTGCGCGTTTTTGGATGGCGATGCAGGCGCGGTTGTAGATGTTGAGGGCGAGGGCGATGGCGAGGCCCGGCTCTCGGGAAGGGGGAGGATTCAGGGAGGGAGGAGGTGGAGAGGATTTATTTATGCGTGGTGGTGGGGCGCGAGGGAGGGGAGGGGGGCTGAAAGGGGACGGGCTGGAAGGGAACGGGATGTAAGAGGTGGGGATTTCAAGGCAGATGGTGTGGTAGAAGGGGAGGGGCTGGGCTTGGGTAGGGGGAACGAGCAGGCCTCTTAGACCGGGTGACCAGCGTCCAATCCCCGCCCACAGAGGCCGATCGAGATGACGCCTGGGATTGATCATCGGTGTCATGTGGGAGTGAGACCTCGGTGGTTTTGGTGTTTAGTGGGAGGGGCTGCGCCTGCCTCTCTGGTGTCGCCAGAGGCACTCCAAATGCTCGGAGAAGGGCTGTGAGCTGGGTGATCAGCTCGGCGGCCCTATTGGGCTGTATGTTTTGTGGGGGTAACATGGTGTTCTTGGCCTTTGATGCGTAAGATTGTCTGGGATGCGACCTCTCACATAGCTCTCTAGCTTCTTTAAATGTTAATTTGTTGATGTGCTTCAGTGAAATAATTTCTTTTTCTCTAATGCAATTTGGGCACGCACGATCAAACGCCGTATGGGGTACCTGCCCATCACCGTAGTCGGCACAAAATGGGCTTTCCGAATCGCAATTCTCAAAAGGATTTTCATGGGAGGCACACTTGCTGCAAGCTGGGCGGTTTCGGCGATACTGGGTAGTGTGTCCGAATTTTTGACCTTTGAAGCAGCGCATTGGATTTGGGATTTGGGAACTGTCTTATTTTTACTCGTAGGTAGCCAACTCGGATCTAGGGAGGTATGTCTGTGCTATTAAATGTCAAAATTATGTTGTTGGTTGGAATGAAATCCGGACCTCTCTTCACTTTCATTTTTCTGGCTGCGATGACTCCGAAATTTGTCAGTCCATCAACGATATCGTCCTCAGATACTTCCCGCAGATCGAAACAGTTTATAACTCCCCGCGACGTGCTCTTTGTTTTATGAGGTTGTACTGTGATTGTTACTGTTTCATTCTCTTTTTCCCGTCCCTCCGCACACCGTACTCAAACTGAGATGACTTAACACGCGCACTGGAGGGGGGTGTGGGGCGAAATCCGCTCACCCTTCCGGTTTTTCGTAGATAACTCCAGACTTTACTGGCCGGTATACGCCATTGTTTGTGTACGTGCCTATAAACGACCGGCGCGTTGTTTGAAGTAAGAAAAATGAAAATCAATTGAAAATTTGTGCGAGTTAGGGGGTCGCTAGTCAAAAAATTTTATCGGCGCCAGATCACAAAAATCGCCGCATATTAGCAAAATGGAAGTGTTCTTGGCAAAACTAGCGACTTGTTTAATGTACATTGTCATGCTACATTGTTCCAGAGTCATGTCAAGTCACCGAGGTCAAGTCAGGTCAAGTTCATAACAGGTTAACACACGCCCTAGAGGGCGTATGGCGAAATCCGCCAATCCTTCCGATTTTTCATACATAACTCCATATTGTACCGGCCGATATACGCCACGTTTTTTGCGTACCTGCTTAGAAATGACCGGCGCGTTGGTTAAAGCAAGAAAAATGAAAATCGGCCGAGAAGTTTTCAAGTTAAGGGCCGTTAAAGTAAAAATAATTCGCAGCGCCAGACCACAAAAATCGGCGCTGATGCGCTTCCCGTATATTGACAATAGGGAAGTGTTCTTGACAACAATAGCGACTTGTTTGATGCATATTGTTATTCTATATAATTTAAAAGTCATGTTAGGTCGCCGAGGTCAAGTGCGGTCAAGTTCATGAAAGGCTAATGGAACCAAACTCGGTCAACTGGAATGTGTCATAAATGCAAATGACTGGCATGCGATTGATGTTACTTTACATGTTCCTCCCTATACATCCCGAAATCTACTGTTTGTCATTGTGTGTCCAAGCGTTTCCATACTTTATTCATGTATTTCACTCCTTTCTTTGCGAAGCCGATTGTGCCGAGCCGCCCAACGGAGCAGTCGGGATGGGAGCCCGGTTACGGTAACTGGAGCAGGTAATGTCCTAATAAAGTGCTCATATATAGGTGACCTGAGATCAAATGGCGGATCTGACATCTGTGTTGCATCATTAGTAATGTCCAATACATCATTAATGCCAATTTTGGAGCATTTAAACACAACCACAGCGATCCATAACAATGACAAGCCAAGCCACCCAAAACCGGATTTTTTTATTTTGACCTCATTTGACCTTGAAGATATTGACCTAAGGTCACGAACTTTGCACACAATATAGTTCACTATGGTGCCCATCCATCCTGTGAATTTCGTTGCTATAACCTTCATAGGAGCTGAGATGCGCCCCCCTCCAGTGGGCGTTATTTTCAGAGGCCCTCCAGGGCGCGTGTTAAGCGCCCTAGCTGCCTGTTCTGTTTCCGCGAATTTCACCTCTAGTGCTCCGTCTTTCAGTTTATCACATCTTAGAATGTTTCCGAACCTGTCGCAGCCGTCTCTCTTCTGAAACGGGGGATAGGGACGCGAGGTTTTTGTTCCTCCCTCGGAACACAAGCACACGAGGCACCGGGGTACCCTCCGTAGAGGTGTGCCGATCTCGGCGAAAGTATGGGTTGGTCTGGCCCTGACGAGAGGGACCAGGGGTGTTTTTAGTTGGTCTGGATGCCATATGTTGTGTGTTTGTTTCGGCTCCTCGGGCACCCCACCCCATAGGGGCCCTACCGGGGGAACGCCTGGGTCCCGCGGACGGGAGGTCGCCAGGCGCCCGAGGAGCTATACGGGGCAGGCGGCGCCTTCGCCCGGCCGGGAGAGAGACTCACCACCCCGACCAGGATCCAGCGCCGCCCACCCCTTGACCCCGGTCGGCCGGGCCGGCAGACACTGGGAAGAATCCCAGGCCCCCAGCCCGAGGCGACCAGCCACTTGGTCCGTGTGAGGCCCCACGGACCCACCCGCCCCTCCGGGATATCAAGACCAAAGAGGTGTGTTGGTCCACCGTCACAACTAGCACCGTGCGACTGGGGACCTCAACCTCCAGGACTCCGTCAACCCCGGGGGACGGGCCGAGGGGGTGTGGCTACTCCGATAAAGCTGAGCTGGTGGGCAGGACCGGGGAAGACCCTGCCTGCTCATAGTAGGAATAGTGTTACAGGGCCAGGTGAAGGACATAGACGTTGGAATGACATTGGGATTGGAATGAGAGCGTATGGACGGAAGGACGAGTGAGGCACTCCTGGTCACACCCCTCGCCGGTATGATGGTCGCCAGGTCTTTGGGGCACTCAATCCCCCCCCCCCCACCACGGAAAGGTGGTGCCTCGTCGGGTGGTAGACTTGGCAACTGGTTGGTTTTTTGGGCTCAGGGGCGCATCGACTGCTTCGGTCATACAGCGCCCATAGATGTGCAACGCATGAAGCATTTATAAAAATACCTTTACGAAAACTGTGGACGCACTCCTAACTCATACTCTGTGGCCGTGCGAGACTGTCTTCCCTCCATTGCTGATTGGCGCTATGGCATTATAGTAGTCTCAACCCATTGAGTTTGAATCGTTGCGAGCCATGAACGCTAAAAAGGCGCCTTTTCGCAAGACATGGAAGGACGGTTACTTTTGGCGCAGTCGGTCATCGATTTGAGGTTTGTTAGTTCTGCCACTGATTAAATATGTCAGATGTTAGAGGGAAATGTCCAAGACATTTTCATTCATTTAATTTAATGATATTGGGCATAACTTTTAGTGGCCATAGGATCAGGTTTGGAAAGAGGATTTTCCTGTACATTTAGCATTCAAGATTATCCTCCAGAATTTTTATCTTTCTTCTCCGTTTGATGTTCACTGGCAGTGAATGGATGTCTGACAATAAATTGGTCGGTGAGGAAGTGCACAATATTCACTACAAATTGATATTCTCATGTAGAAGGTGTGAAGAACAATATCCGGTAAAGGTGTGTGTTAAGATGCTTTACGAATTCTTGGACTCTAGCATTCCAATTCAATGTTTATGAATGTTACTAAGATGATGGTACCACTCATTTTCTCTTCAAATGTTTGCTTTTCAGGTAGTGAGCAAAATAACACCAAAAAATGGCTTTGAGTTCGGTAATATAAAAATGAATGCTTTAAACTAAAATAAATGGAGCATAACGAAACACCAACCCTTGTCTAACCTACATTTGGAGAAAAAATGATATTAGAGAAGCTAAAGCAATTTGTGTTCTGATAATATTCTAAGTAAAAAAACCTAACCCAACCTAGAAAAATATAGGCTACTTTGAGAGAGAAATTCGTTTTCGAATTCATTTTGACAAAAAGAAAGAAAATTGAAACATTTTTGAACTTCACGAACCTAACCTAACCAGACCCAACCCTTGTCCAAACTCTGCGTTAAAGCACGAAAAATGACAACTTCAATTAAAGAAAACGTATTTTGATTTCGATCGATTCTTCGATCGATTGAAAAGCGAGAAGAAAAGCAACATTTTCAGCATGTGCAGAAAAAAAATGTTCTTCATCTCGCTTCTTTGTTTTGCCATCAAAACACATCAGGTAACAAAACATAATATCACAAAAAAGCCCGCAGCGCCAAAATTAGCAATCACAAGTAATCGTTACAGTATATATATATACATACATAAATAATGAATCTGATCAACATTTTCCACCAATAGGATCAACTTACCCCACGCTTGTGGTAATTTGAGACAGGTGCGATTCATCAGAACATCTCAAAATATCAATGGTTTAAATTCACCTGATACAAATTCTGACGCGATTGAATTGTGCCCGAAAGATCGACAATTCGGAATATGTGTACAAGTAATCAGTCTGTCTCACCCCATGAGCTCGAGGCCCTCTTAGGTGAAAACAGGCTTAACATACATCCACTTCCCCTGCACCTAACTTTGTGCGGCTTATGCTAGGCCCAATTTCACAATCACCATTGAGCAATCCTGTAATAATTTTACACGTGTTCTCTTGTAATAGGAAATCCAGTTGTTCGAACAGCCCTATGATTTTGTTTTCTACTGGAGGCGCCCCTTTGAAAGAAAAAGCGCCCCTTGGAAGGAAAGGCGACCCTCCCGGTTGGCACAGTGCACCGGCCCCTCCTCCCCATCCAATTTTGTTCAGCCAGAGGCGCTTTCGCAGTGTTCCTTTCCGAAGAAATGGCGCTCTTCCATGGACAAGTGCTGCTCCCCATGCTGACAAGTGGCAATTCCTAGATCTAGCGCTGATTACAACATTGTTATCTCGCGGTTGTGAAATCCGACTGGTTAAGAAATTGTTTTCATTAACGTGCAGCTTCTCTTGTATACTTTACAACCGTTGAACCATCCGGCGAAAGAAAGCGAACGATTTAAAAAAAGGTTGGAATATTGAAATGTCCCGAACAGCAATATCCCAATGCCAATTAAATGTCAGTAATGAAATGTCCTCCAAGTAGGTTATCACGCATTTCTTCGAGGAGCCACTAGCACGGGTGTCGATTACTTAAAATTTATCGGGCTTTAAAATTAATCCGTTCGTTACCGTCATTACATGACGGCAATGAACGGATCAAAATTGATTCGGAGGGGTATACTCCATGGAGTTCCATGTTAAAAGTTGAAATTATTGGGGGTCAAGGTCAACATTAAGGGGACACTCGCACCCACGATAGTATACATAAAAAACGCTGGCTACTAGTCAAATAGGATATGAGTGTTTGTTATCACAATCAAAGGCGCACCCAAGGAGCTCCCCACCCCTCCCGTCCCCTTCTACAAAAAAAAACACAATGGATGAAACTAGAAATTTGGGAGAAAGTCACTACGCAAACCATACATTTTCGACGCGCGAGATTCGTCGAAGGTTCTCCCTTTTCATCACATTTGTATTGCTCGGACCCCAACTTAGGGAAATCCTTGCCAAGCGACTGATCACAATGGCTGAAAACAAAGACACATGCTCCTCCTACTGCTATAAATTACTCGAGCATTGTACACACACCGGAAATTCGAAACCTTCAAACGTATTTGAATTTCTTAACGTTCTGATACCATTCGACAAGCCACGTAGAATGATACTAACTTTTTTTCTTCCTTATTAAATTGAAGTCATAGCAAGGAATCGCGATGAATGCGAAATATGCAAACTGACGTTTTACCTTCAAGATTGTCATTGACATAGCTGGTTTCGAATGCTACTCCAGGCTAACCACGGGCCATTGCTTGATATCAGATTTAAGTGCGGTTTGGCGAGAAAGAAAACGTGTGGTGACAGAAGAACTGGGCTTCATCTTTGACCTTCAAAATTAGTTCGATGCGTAGCTTTCTCATTCCGCACAACAAACTACGTGGAATGGAACCAACTTGATGCGAATTTATGTCATAGCGACGGAACGTGGGAACTTCAAAACACCTAAATGTAACCTTTGACCTTGATATCTGACCTTGGCATGCACACAGTAGCATGCAAGCATGCCTGAGAACAACATGTGGAACTGAAAAATAACTATCATCGCAGTATAAGTACTTTCAAAGTCACACTTCACTCTGAACTTGTAACTCTTTGCACGATTGATGGATTGTTTTGTAATAATGGGTTTATCTTCCTGGTGCAAGTGAAACCATTAGCACCCATTACTGTTCAAACAAAATGTCTTCAACTTCTGCCATGTGTGTATGGGAGGGGTACAAGCTCATTACAACTTCAATAATGAGTATCTGGCATGCTCTAGTTTCCATGATATAGTACTATACGTCTCTAAGATGTCTCCCGTTGTAAATGTCACCGATGTTGATGAAGAGAAAGAATAAGCAAGAACGTAGCTTACTTGCTGGTCCATGGCGAAAGAAGTCTCATGATTGATGCTGAAATGGATGAGGAGCAGAAAGGACGAATGATTGCTGATTGAAAATTATTTGATCTGGTGTGTGGCAGATCGAGAGTAGCATGCTGATATAATTGTACGATGTTCGTGTATATTAAAAAAAAAACATGTGTGGTTTTGATGGCCTTGCCGCTTTTACCACAATCGGTGCGCTTTGGGGGACCACGCGTATTTTCGTTCTTCAGTTGTGCTCTTAGGATACGCCTGTGTTTATTTTGGGTTCCTCGCTCATATTTGTGGGATCTCAGCACGATATTGGGGGCTCCAGTATAATTAATCGGGGTCCTGTCGCGACTTTTCGAGCCCAGGCGCGTGGTTCCGGGGGATCCGACACCAGTTTTCTGGGCTCCACGCAATTTTTGGTTGACCTAAATTATGTAAAGTTCGAACCACCACGGCCGGATTCTCCGGGCCCAGTGACATTTTTCTATCGTCTCCCGCAGCGATATTTCGAGCCCCGGTACGTTTTCAGGTGTCGTATGTGATTTGTTAAGGGATCTGGTGGTACATTTGAGCTAAGGAACGATTTTCCTGGCTCGAGCATTTATTTTTCGTAACTTCTATTTTTAAGGGCTCTGGCTTGATCCTTGCCGGGCTTCCATGCGATTTTGGGGCCGCGCTGTGCTTAGCTGGGACCGCCGACGCCAATTTTGAGGAGCACCGAGGTTAATGTTTGAAGCCCCGACCAGGATATATGGGAGTACCGACAGGAATTTTGGATCCAAGGCGGTTTTTTTTGGGGAGGGGGACTTAGTGCTAATTATCGGAGCGAGTTGTACTTTTATCTTTCCTACTTTCGCACTATTTTTTGTTTTTGTATCTTCAAGCTCAGCGTGATTTTCAGTGGCCACGGTCCAATGTCTTTAGTCCCCGTTGTGATTTTAAAGAACCACGGTACGACTTTTTCGATCCCAACGTGATTTTCTGGGCGCGGGCGCGACCTTTTGAGTCACCCCGTGCTCTTCAGCGGCCCAGTCCGTCTTTCTGCGGCCCCATCGTGATTTTCGAGGACCACAGCATGACTTTTTCTGCCCTCAGCGTGGTTTTCAGGGAGCCCGGGTGCAACTTTTTGCGCCCCCAGAGCGATTATCAGGGCCCCCGGCCCGACCTTTTGGGACCCAGTGTGATTTTGAGGGCCCGGCCAGTCTTTTTCGAGTCCAGCCAGTCTATATTGGGCTCAGTGTCATATTCGGGTTCCCGGAGAAACTATCTGGCCACCAGCGTGGTTTACAGGGGCTCGATCCGACCTTTTAAAACCTTAGCGTGATATCATGGGGAACTGACGCCACCTCTCGGGGTCCCGGCGCGAATTTTGGAGGCCCAACGGTATTTTCAGGGGCCCGGTCAGACATTTTCAAGCAATAAACTGGGCACAACAAGGGATGCCCCACACGTCCGTCAGTTGATGAACGACTCTTTCTTCAACGGCTGCCGCAGGCTTCGGCAGCATTATCGCTGCCGTCCGAGGAAGCTCCTCTGTATCAACTGGCTACCGCAGCTGGAAGATTCTTGCAATCCTTCGCTTCAGGTCTGGTGTAAATGGCGGCAGGATGCTCAGCAGCACAGACAGTGCCAGTCGGCGAAGTGTCTCCTGACACCAGTACGCTGTCCACACTACATGGTCTTTTCGCGACGTTGTCGGTGGTGGTCAGTCGCCTGGAAACCGTCCTGAGTGACATGTCACCGGAGTGAACCGACGGATGTCACGAGTTCCAGAGCCATCGGTGGGGCCATCGGCGAGACCATCGGAGGGGCCATCAATGGGACCATCACCTGAGCTGTCCGCGCTCCCACTCCGATCGCAGCCCACAGTTCTATTATTTTCGCTGCATGCCCATTTCCACTTCATATTGAAGATAATTTGTACTATTGAAGGGACAAAAGGGGGCACACGCCCCTCCAAAAGCATACAACACCACACCCCTGGCTTTGGGGGTTTTGGAGGGACACGAAATAAATTCAGGGGGAAAATAGCCACTTTTCACAACTTGGGAGGGACGTGTCCTCCCCCAGCCCCAGAGATTACACCCATTGCAGCAACCACGAGCACGTGGAGGTCAGACTTTGCTGTCGTGCCACCGCATGCAGCATCCAATCCAAGCCATGCACGTGTCATTAAGACCCATATTTTATCCAGCGTCTTCCACACAGCTACGACTCCGGGGTTGGACAAGGGAGGGTAGGTGGGCTGACGTACGAATCGAATTTTTACCTTAGATGTAAATGTACGCGCTGAATGTGTTCACCAGTATTTCTAAACACCACGGGTACTAGTTATGTGTGATTTGTAAATTTCTACAAACAGTTATGGTGCTAGGTGAGGTTTACATAATTTTAGACACATCTTTAATAGTGGCAGCAGGCATTCTTTATGTAGTGCCCAGGGGCAAGATTAGACGCCTAGTTCAGTCTTAGGTGCACATTCATAAGATTACTCCTAACTCCACAAAGGTCACCTGACAAGCTAGGTCATTGATCTTCGATACCGTCGAGAAACCGTCGAGGTGAGCGAATTACATGAGTGTCCATCTCGATAGCAATTCTAACCTTGACTAGAAGGATTATCATCTCACCACAGGACGATAAACGGGCCGTCGGCGCGTCGTCAAGATTCATGTTATGGGCGACATGGCGTCCTCGACAATGAGCACACTATTAACCCAGGACATCAACTCAACCATCGACAAGGGGAGCGGAATCTCGGATAGCATGTTAGGTGGGTAGGCAAGCGTCCTAGTCGAATCAGCATTCGGTCGAGTTGATCCACCCAGCTAAAATCTGCAAAATAGTAAGAAAGATGGAAAAGATATCTGTCAGTTGCCGTCCGGCACCCATCTCACCTAATACAGGGTTTTTTTCGACAGCTGTGTGCCTTTAGCATGTAGGAACCTTTCTGGGCGATGTGGTCACCGCTCTTTGTAATATCAGGACCATGATTAGCTACATGATATGCTCCTCTCCCGACAAGAAAGGCATCATTTTGGGCGGATGGGTGCTTTGAGAATGCAGGTACTCTCATGGGCCGACCGTTGTTCTCCTTGCAGTCAGGCGCTTACATGGGTCAGGTAATGCTTCTGTTGAAATTGAAGGCGCCGTTTCAGACAGTTAACATCCCTGATGCAAATATGGGCACCCTCCTAGAACACTGGCGTCTTGCTTGACAGTACTAGTACAGGCACCCTTCTGGGTGCTGCTCTGGAAAGTATATGCCTTCCCGAGTCAAGCGAGCGCCACCATGAAAATTTAGGCACACACCGCAGCACAGTATAATGACTACCCCGGCGTGGCCATTGGCCAAAATAATCATTGGTGTAGCTGAATAACGCAAAAAGGCATGTCTCTCATACTCGACACACCTTTGCCGTATCATTGCTTCCAGGCAGTTATCTAGTCTAGTCAGATCGAGAAGACGACTGTCGAAGGGAATTATTTTCAACGAGGAAGGGAATTATTTTCAAATCATGACTCCAAGGATCAAGGCTTTACGATCCTAAGGATGTTCGCAAAAGCAAATGAGTAAATCATTGGCAGACGCAATGGCATGCCAATGCCATTAAATAGAGAGCATTCGTCTGGTGGACCAGGCACCATCTCCTTGGGGAAGCACCATCAATTGAGAACAAAATATATCAGGTGAGCTCAAACCTCACAGAGGCTAAAATTTACCAACGAAATTTACCTAAAATTTACCTTGGCTGAAAATAGAGGAAGATAAGCTGGAAGCGACCGTTCCTGTGGGAAAACCGTTCTGGAGGACGCAGAAGCACATCTACGGGTAATCTTGTTTGCTAGGCATCACTGCTGAAATATTGTTCACTGTTCACATCACTCTTGTTTGCTTGCTAAGCATTGCCCTCTCCCTTAGCAAACAAAATACACTAGAGCAAGAAAGACATTTTGTGATTTTCAAAACGCAAACCATAAATTTTCGTTTCGCCGAACGCTTCCCCTTTCTTAACATTTTTTTTTGTCGAGCCTCCACTAGGAACTTTTTGGCTGCGCCCTCCGAAGAACGTACCCTTAGTGCAAGTGGCCTCTAGATCCCAAGGAATGCTTTAATCAGGGATGCGGAGCCGGAAAATTTTTGGACGGCTTCGGCTCCGGCTCCGAGTAAAATGTCCCGGCGGCTCCGGCTCCGATTCCGGCTCCGGGCAAAATGTACCGGCTCCGGCTCTGGCTCCGGCTCCGTACATTCCATACGTGATCGATCCATTAACCCGCACCGTCTTTCCGGTCAAATCCTCCCACCCCCATCTCGGGGGGGGGGGCGGTTGAAGAGTCCTTCTAAAATCCAAACTAAGCATCGCACGAAAGCGAAAGAGGTGTCATCATAAAGTGCTCGAGTAGGGTCCGGGTCCACCCTAAAGAAATCCCCCAAAAGTGACGTCACCAGGTGGGCTAGATTTTCAAAACTTTTCACAACTTACTTTATGTTTTTGACTCCGGGGAGTTCATTTTGGGGGATATATCAAATAACAAAATGTATTTGGAATGAGAAAAAGACAGCGAACTCGACCAGGTGGATATTTTTTTTTTTGGTCCCCCAAAATATTTTTTAAAATAAATATTTCACAATTTTCAGTTTTCAAGTTTTCTTTAATTTTCCTTTTCCAATGGGTGGAGCTGACCAAGAAACGTTGTTAGAAGTCAACTTGCCCTTATAAAAAGTGCTTACTTCAGCCAGAATCGTGTATTTGAACTCCAATTTGGCAAATACGCAAAATTTATGTAATCAAAAACGAAAAAAAAATCAATTCGTACGTTTTGCTGCATCCGTAAAGATAAGCGAACACTGAAAGTTTCATTAAAATATCTGTATCCGTTAAAGCGTGACGACTGGTTGAACTTTTTTGGGGTGACCTCACTTGCCCTTGACTAACTCCTTGATCCTAGATGACCTGACCTAAAAATTTTGAATCAGCATGTCAAATTGATGTGGGAAAATGTATGCCAAATTTGGGCGCGCTCTTCGTCCGCTATCCGCGAAAAACCTGAGGGGGCGGTTGAAGACGCCCCCGAGACGGGATACGGATTAAATAAGAGCTAGGGGATGTACAAAAGTTAGTCGCGACCACTCAGAGGCGCAAACTTCAGACAATTGTAAGCAATTTTCCCATGAAACCCTGTATCTATCTTTAGATAAACGCCTGCCCCAGCCCAAATCACTTTTCGGTGTTATACCATCGTAAACTGACCCTCGATTCGTGCCGTATTGGGGAAATCAGAAGAGGGGAGACACGGAACAACAACACTCCCCATCCCGTGAACGGTCCAAGGAACACCATTGTTGTAAATCGTAATGTTTGACCTCGTCTCTAATAATGTTTGTTGGTTGGTTATTGGTTTTACGACACATCGACCGTTGAGTCATGGAGAGTCGCCAATCTCTCACGCCGATTGGTCGCGGGCGAAGAGTAGCGTCAGGTGGGACTCGAGCCCACAATCTTTCGATTGTGAGACGAGCTACTTACCCCTAGGCTACTCGTCCCTGTCTCTAATAAAGTACAACAACCCGTTGATGATGGAAACAATGAACTTAACTAAACTAAACATGGAACTATTGCATCGAATACTGAGGCTAGAATATGGTTATTGGTTATTCTACCAGTATTTGATGATATTTTTACATGTTGCTCGTATTTAAACATTTTGACTTAAAAAATGCGTTTTCAGACTATACCATACCATACTAGGTATAATGTGTTAATTTCACGTATGCTAACTTTGTTTCATCTACAAGTCTTTCGGAGTCGGAGCCGCCCTGCTTTTGACGGCTCCGGCTCCGACTCCGGCTCCGAGTAAAATATCCCGGGGGCTCCGGCTCAGGCTCCGGCTCCGGCTCCGCATCCCTGGCTTTAATACATTTAAACAGGGAAAATGATGATGGCAAAACGTATCGAAAACGAGGAATTTGTTCGGGATGAGTGTATTTAACCCTAACTTATTGAATTTTTAGATGGTTAGCAAAATGTTCGTCCCCAGTTAGCATGTAAACATAGGCTCAACTGGATCTGCTGCTGGGTAAAGTTATCCGAGTGAAGTGACTGCAGCTTTCGCTTCAAATGTCGCAAACAAGATCACAAGTGAATTTCAGCAGTCATGCCTAGCAAAGCGTACTGTGTACCCGAGCAATAATTATCTATGAAGCGTTATTCGTTCTGGAGAAGTGACCAGAAAAAAATACGAATATGTATTCTATAAATACCTGTATAAGTTAAGTGTAACGATGCCGTGCTTACCTTTGAAGATTTGTTTTATTTTAAGAAACCTGGAATCTAGGAAGAGTAAGCCGCTTTAATAAACTCATCAAGGGGGTGCGATGCCCTTTGCTTGCGCAAGGGAAGGCGCAGCGCCACATATTTTCTGTCGCCCATGCTGCCAAAATACAGCCAGCCAGCCCCCAATCTGCAGAGTGCCACCCGATTCACTGCAAGAGCCTGCATAGGGACATCCTACACGTTGTAGGACATCACTGAAACCTGCTGAGCGAGTACTTCAGCTGTTGTAGGGTCACCCCATGAGATTTAAGCACCCAGCAGTTGTTTGGGCATCCCAAAGCAAATGTCATCCCAGTAATTGGAGAGGATTCATGGTTTTGTTGTATGAAGATCATCCTGTGCAGCACAAGGGGACCTGGCCAGCAGTAGTGTAGCATCCCATTCCATCCCAACATTCATGGGGTATCCGAGTTTTGTGTGACCTGAAAGAAAGGGTACCAAGTCATGGATCGTGTGTTTGCAAAGTCAAACAACAGTGTGTTTTTTTTTCGAGCACCGGCTCTCATATATTTTGAAAATAGCATATTCGTCATTAAGTCTTGCTCAGTTCGCGAATAGTATGCGTTTCGTCTCTTTGAGCATTCTCAGACCTTCCAATGCACCGTGCCTGAAAATACAGAAGATATGCAGGATTTTGAAACGAACTGACTAAGTCGAAGGGTGTTATATGTAACGTCAATGTTTTAGATTTTCGAGTCTGATAGACAAGTATTGGTGATATTATATGAAGATGTTCGCATCTAGTGTATCCAACAGTCACTAGACTAACCGATATGTGCAGACATGGACACGGTTACCACAAAGTGCTACTCGGCTCAGCAGTTCCGGCAACAGCATTCGGTCAGCTCAGTGGGTGGCCGTTAGTCCGTAGGGTTAAGTGGTGATCCTTCATGGCGAGTCCCGGGATTGGCAGCGGCAGCTGCCGACATTAGCAGACCGCCTGCCGCTGGGGTGGGGTGCGATGCATTTGTATGCACCGCCGGTGGTCACCCAAGTTGGCTGATGGAGTTTGACACAAAGACGCAGTCCCAACGCCAGACTACCGGCTGCCTTGCATGTTTCCATTGGAAAATGCAGTTGGTACTCACATGTGCCATTTACGGTAGTAATTGGGAGGGAATAATGCGTTCCCCGTTAACAGAAACACGTGATGAAGTCACCTGCGGCGCACCGTAGTATGGGACGCATCAGTCAAGAAAGATTGCAATTATCCACTGCCAGCTGTGCACAGCATGGGCGGCGGAATGTATGGGGCACTGTGGGGTGCTTCCTCCCCCTTGCGCGAGCCAGTGTGTGTGGATTGGGTAGGGGGTGGGGGGTGGAGTCGCACCCCCTCGGTAAGCTCACTAATACTGTGTAGGTACTGTCCCAAGATACCATGCCCCTAAAAACAAAATAAATCTCCAATGCTAGGCACTACATCCTGACGGGTTATCTAGCACATGTCCTGTGCACCATGGCGACTTCGGCAATGGGCGTGCTATTGGCCCAGGACATGATTTCTGTCATCGCCAAGGGGAGCAAGACCTGGCGGGTAGCATGTTAGCTGGGTCCGCAAGTGCCCTTCCAGCAGAACCAGCTTCAACCCAATCGGTTGAGGGCATCCACCCAGCTAAAACCAGCAAAATAATAAGGCAGCTGGGATTCAATGGAACCCGGTCTGTGAGGTCAGGCGCCTATCTTGCCAATACAGGTGCTATTCCGGACAGCTGTGTTTCTTGAGAATGTAGGCACCCTCCTGGGCCATTCGGGGACCATTCTTGGTAATATGCGGAACATTATTGGCTATATATGCTCCTCTACCAATACCGAAGGCATATTTCTAGGCGGTTAGATGCGTTGAGAATGCAGGCGTCCTCATGGGTCAGCCCGCACTCTTACCTCGGGGGAATTTAATATCTGAGATAAACCGTCACTTGCTCACTTTTGCTCTGGGGGTGGGGGGTGGCGGGTATTGTTCTTCCGATAAAGGCACTTTCAAAACCAAATATCATCCCAGCCCACCCTGACCATCAGGCATCCTGTATATTCATCAGTTGTTGGAGGCTAATTTCGGCTGAGATTGCTTGTTCTGCTAGCATATACGGGGTGCATGGGTGCAGGCAGCAACCCTGGACAGGGGTGTTGTTTCATGTATTTTTTAAGCGGTCTCTGTAATGACATTTTTGTTCGACAATCCCCCTTAAGAAACCCCTGGCTGCACCAATGCCTGATATGCCACTGAAACGTAGCAAGCATGTGCATCATCCAAACCCGTCACACTACCGACACAAATTATAGGTGCACCATTGGTCTGCAGCGTAAGTATACCTATTCCATGCAAGGAAGTACCACACGGGATGCCCCACACGTCCGTGAGCTGTTGAAGACTATTTCTCCAACGGCTGCCGCAGGCTTGGGCAGTATTATCGCTGCCATCAGAGGAAGCTCCTCTGTATCAACTGCCTACGGCAGCTGAAGGATTGTTCGATGCATCGGCTTCAGGCCTGGTTTCAGCAATGGTAGCAGGATGCTCCACAGCGCAGACC
The DNA here is from genome assembly GCA_034440575.1 of Imbricaverruca yamaguchii. Lineage (NCBI taxonomy): Eukaryota > Metazoa > Arthropoda > Thecostraca > Neoverrucidae > Imbricaverruca > Imbricaverruca yamaguchii. The sequence goes on from JAOTOL010001173.1 coordinate 26,335, forward strand.
GTGCCAGTCGGCGCAGTCTCCGGACATCAATACACTGGCCACACGACATGGTATAGTCGCGATGTTAACTGTGGGTGTCAGTCGCCTGGAAACCGTCCTGAGTCACAGGCCACCAGAGTGAACGAGCGGATGTTACTAGTTCCAGGGACATTAACGGGACTATCGGCGGGACCACTATTGGGGCTGTCGACGGGACCATCGACGGGCCATCGGTGCTCCCGCTCCGATTCTAGCCCGCAGTCTTGTGCTTTTTGCTGCATGCTCATTTCCACTTCATATGTGGGGAGATTCACTATTTGATGGGCAAAATTTGACACTGAAGGGCCACACGCCTCTCCGAAATTATAAAACAGCGCAACAGGGGGTGTCTATCCAGTGATGTCATTCTGTGAACGTAACAGTAAGATCGCCGAATGAATTTACTTTGTCCTTGCACTCTTCCGGAATTATAGTTTCGCTCCTCGTTGGAAAACCGAACTAAAAAAAGCTTCTGCGCAGCATTTGTGAGCAACACACGACTTCCGGACGCAGATGAGTACGGTCGGTGTTTAGCTTCTGGGATGTAGACGGTGTGTAACCTCTAGAGTTACACACCGTGCAGACGGCGCATGGTGTATAACCTGCGGGGTTACACACCATACAGACGGTGGATGGTGTATAACCTGCGGGGTTACACACCGTGGTGACGGTGTGTAACTCTGGGAGTTACGCGCAGTACGTATGGTGTATACCCCCAGCCAAAGAAGTATTGTTCGGACATTTTCCATTTTTACAAAAATATTTTGCTTTCTTGCATAGATGGCTGGGCTAGGGTAGGTTATGTTACATCATTTTTTCTTGATTTGAAACCTTACCTTTCATGCTATATTACCAAACTCAGACCATTTTTGGGTGATATGCTATCTCCCAACAGAACAGCATGCCTTTGCAGAGGAATCAAGTTGTGTCATCATGGTGAGCACCTTCATAAGCATTGTATTATGAGAAGAAATTTCTTGAAATCATAAATTACCTAAAACTGCAAATTTATCGGATAAGCGCAATCAGCATATTCCGTATGAGATACCTAATACGGAATATTAACGACAGCAAAAGTTACTTTTAACATTGCAACTACACACAAGACACACCACAACAGAACACTATACAATAAAACTACAACTAAAACGCACGTACATCGAATACAAGGTGTGACAGACAAAACCAAGGATAAAAAACCTACGAGGGAGCTATGTAAACAACTGCGCTATATATGACTCAACTGCGCCATCTAAGAATTTGAGAAAATGCGTGCCCCTAAAACGATGCATTCGTGATGGTCGTCGCCTAATTCGAAGCCTAACTGAGGATGATAAAATAACAGCTCAACACGATTCCAAAAGCACAGACGTGATATTATAGGTTTTAGAAAGTGAGTTGAATTGAAAATATTTCCATTTTCAAATGCATGTAACCATTAAAACGCCCGAAATTAGTACCCCCGATGACGTCATTTGTACCATTCGACCCGACACGCAGGAAGGCAAGGCAGCGGAAGTTGGCAACACATTCAACAGCACATTCGGCAACAGATTCGGCAGCACATTCGCAGCATATTCAGCAGAAAATTCATCAGTTGTCGAAGGATCATCCATTCAGGGATCAGCAAAGTGCCATTCAAGGGCCCATCACTTAAGTATTGATTGGTACCCAGTGGGGTTGGTTTCCTGCCAATAATTGAGTTGGGAAATACATTCGAAATATAATTTCTTAATAACACCCTTTGCTTTCCAATTGTAAGAAAAACGTCTTCAGCCAATTTCATCCGGTGGAAAAGGCCTATCAACACAGCGATTTGAAGCGAGATCGTAGGGGCCTCCCCATAGACAATACAATTGTAACATGTCATATAAGTTTCCCTATGGGAAAAACTTCATACCGGACTTCGCAAACGTATTTGGGTCAACGAGTGCTTTTGATTGATATGTGGCATGGTTGGTTTTCCCCAAAGAAGTGAGCTGGAAAAAATAGAAATCAATATTCTTATAAAAAACGCCCTTTCTTTTTCAATTGTAAGGAAAACGCCATTTTTTTCCCATACAAAAAATTACACGTTATGTTTACTTTGTGCTGTATAATGGCGGGTCCCCATGATTTCGCTTCAAATAACTGCGTGGATAGAGCTTAGCCATCCAATGAAATTGGCTGAAGACGTTTTTCTTACAATTGAATAACAAGGGCCGTTTGTGAGAATATTGATCTAGATTTTCTTCTCAGCACACTTATTTGGGTGAAACCAACCATGCCACATATCAATCGAAAGCACTCGTTGACCAAAACGCCTTTGCCTTTGCCACCGAATGAAATCGGCTGAAAACGTTTTTCTCACAATTCAAATCTAATGGGAGTTTTGTACGAGTTTTTATTTTGCTATTTTTCCAGCACACTTTTGTGGAGAAAATCAAGCATGTCACATATCAATCGAAACCACTCGTTCACCCAAACGCATTAGCGAAGCCCGTTGTGATTTTTTTTTTTCAAATAGGAAAACTTATGTGTCATGTTACAGTTTTGTTGTCTATGGGGCGGCCCCTACGATTTCGCTTGAAGTCACTGTGTGGATAGACTTTAGCCATCCAATGAAATTGGCTGAAGACGTTTTTCTAAAAATTGAAAAACAAGGGCAGTTTTTGAGAATATTGCTTTCCATTATCATTCCCAGCAAACTTCTTTGGGGAAAACCAACCATGCCACCTATGAATCAAAAGCACTCGTTGGCCCAAATGCGTGTTTGAAGTCTGTTATGACATTTTTCCCATAGAAAAACTGATGTCATATTACAGTTTTGTCGTCTATGGGGAGGCCCCTAGATTTCGCTTCAAATCCCTGTGTGGACAGACCTTAGCCATTCAATGAAATTAACGGAAGACGTTTTTCTTACAATTGAAAAAGGGCCGTTTTTTTAAGAATATTGATTTCGATTTTTTCCAGCTCACTTCTTTAGGGAAAATCAACCATGCCACATATCAATAAAAAGCACTCGTTGACCGAATTGCGTTTTTGAAGTCTGCTATTAAATTTTTCCCATAGGAAAGCTTATATGTGATATTAAATATTTGTCATCTATGGGGAGGCCCCTACGATTTCGCTTGAAATCGCTGTGTTGATAGGCTTTTTCCACCAGATGAAATTGGCTGAAGACGTTTTTCTTACAATTGGAAAGCAAAGGGTGTTATTAAGAAATTATATTAGGAATTTACTTCCCAAGACAATTATTGGCATGAAACCAGCCCTACTGGGTACCAATCAACAATTAAGTGATTGGCCCTTGAATAACACTTGGCTGATCCCTGAATGTAGGATCCTTCGACAACTGATGAATTTGCTGCTGTATATGCTGCGAGTGTGCTGCCGAATCTGTTGCCGAATGTGCTGCTGAATGTGCTGCTGAACTTCCGCTGCATAAGCCCTGTTCGGCACGCATGTAGACGGTGCAGTAGGTCCTTGAGTGTTCTATAGCCTTGAGTGGGTCCGTATCGAAACGTCCAAAAAAATAAAGTCCAAAGACCTAAAGTCCAAAGACAAAGTTCAAGAATCATAAAGTCCAAGAATCATAACGTCCAAAAAGCAAACGTCCAAGAATCATAAAGTCCAAAAACCGAACGTCCAAAGACGAACCGTCCAAAATCGAAAAATCAAGAAGTTCAACAATAGTTGGAATTCTCTCGACAACGTGGAAATATTGTCGCCTTTATTGACAGTATGCTGAAGGCAGTAACGAAAGCTGTTATTTGTATCCATAGATGGCAGGACATTCCGATAGATACAGTGGAAGGTGGTGAAACTTCTGTAGATTAAACAAGTTGAAGGAGTTGAACCAAGGCCCTTTACGTACGAGTAGAACTGCTGAAGTTCTCGGAGCTGGAGGGTTTGACGATTCGTACTGGTGAGATTCGATATTGGCTGAACCCCAAATCCAAAATTCTGGTTAAGGTGAGATCATCGAGCCAGGACATTGAAACTGAACCGGGGTGTTCATGCGTTTTTGGGAAATAACGATGACTCCAAGTGTGGGTGATGATGAATATGGAGAGGCTTAGCACATTGTATTTGTAATCACTCGGGTGTATGTGATTAAGGAGTAACACCTAAGAGTGAGATGTTTAAAATCGTGAAAGGATCAGCTAATGTAAACTTGAATGATACCATTATATTTATGGCATCGCATTTCACACAGGGGTCATCAATTCGGGTTGCACAAGGTGAGGTGCATAGCAGTTAAATGCTAGCACGTTTTCAGTGAATGAGTAGTTGGTTAGTGGAATTAGGTAACTGATGTTGTAATAGGGAGTCGACATTTGAATGTGTTTAAAGGTAGGGTGCAGCTGGGAGATGGGAAACTGGGTGGATGAGGTCAGATTGATGTAGGTGAGTCATGTGAGTGTTATGCATGACTTGCAGAGTATAAGTTGTAACATTGTATGCTTTTGGGAGGGGGCTTTCCCCTCCCAATGTTGTCTGCCCTCCCAATAATTGCAACATTTAGAATGGGATGCTATGTGGCATGCCATGCCACCCAATCCAATTGTGCATTATTGTGCTTTAAGGTGTAACAAGATGGCAGGGGTGGCTGAGTGGTTAAGGTGGTGGGCTCTGGGTACCAATGGTCCTCCAGCCCACGAGCAAGACAGTGGGTGGCATCATTAGCAGTGAATGTGGATAAAGTGTGTAGTGAATCACCAAATAAAAAAACAAAGGTATAACAAGAAAAGTTTTTACACACATTGGCCTCCAGAAAGCAAATGAATGGGTTATATTTGGTTATGCTAGGTTAGTCTAGGTTTTTAAGTTTCAAAAATTTTGGATAAAAACTGAAAATAGTTGTTTTTCTTCAAAAGCAGCTAGCATTGGAGTAGGTTAGGCTGCATTTAACTTCTAAAATTTCAGAAAATAAACTTCTTTACATTTTTTCATTAAAAAGAATGTTATCTAAAATGACGCTAAACTCAGTGAAGTTAGCTGCATGAAAAACATTTCCTCTTATGCTATGTTGTACTTGTATAAGGTGTCAGCCCAGATACGCCAGAGATCTGGGTGGCAGTGTCACAAAAAGTCCAACATTTTGGCATGTGTGCTCGAATTGTGTATGTGGCAAGCCGTGTGTGGCAATTGTGTGTGTGGTAGCTCAATTGGTTAGAGCGCTGGCCTGCACTAGTCTCCCCTGTACTGGCAACACAGGGTTTGAGTCGCTTCGCGCGCTCGCATTTAGCCCCCGGCCGGGAATGTCAGTTGGCAACTGCCCCGATAAGGCCGGGGACGAGCTTCCGGGCGGCCGTGTCGATGCATTGGCGGCACGTTAAACTTTCGGTCTAAATTCTGCCGTTGAACTGGAGTTCATGAATCGGGTGGTGGGACCAGGGTTCACGCAACAAGCTCTGCTTAGCAATAGAACTCTGGTTCCTCAAGCCACCCCAGCAACAACTCGGATTAAATTTATTTTTAAAAAAGAAAGACAAAAGTCTACCTTCAATAGTGTACAATTCTAATTCTTGACAATCATATGATTGTGCACTCCAAACATATGAGCAAAGCTCTAAGCGAGGTCTGATATGAGTATTGGGACAAAGTCACCAACATAGTTTATGTGCCCGAAAGCAAAAACATTCCACCACATTGTGGTTGTGCACATGTTTGTGCTGGCATCATTGGTGAACACATGTGGACATTCACCTAAATTGCCTCGCAGACATGCATTATTGGATTTTATGATTTTTTTTTTATCAGTTGCTGTTCCACATGCAATTAATTACCACATGATGTAGTAACTTTAATTCACCTGGCTGGATTTGGTTGAAGCACCCTTAAACCCAAATAACTGACATGGCTAGATTTTAAGCTGCATTGCATTCAATACCTGGACATTGTTTTATGGATATATTGAACAGATTAACCATGATAACATAATAAAACTTGGAAGAGTAGCTTTACTTCATATTTAATTTTGCTGAACTCACATTATATATCTTGTGTGGCAACTATCTATTACCAGATGTAGTGGGTACTCTAAGCATATATATTCTCCTTAAGGTATGCTTTCAAGTTCCTATTGGTTGTCCTTCTATCCAAGAACTATTTTTCTTGCATCTAGGGGACTGGCATACCTACAGATATGGGCTCTCCTTGATTAGTGATATCAGTCACCTTTGGGCAATGTGAAACATTATAATTTTGTGAGCCAACCATGTGAGGGGTTTTTCATAAATTCAGAAGAAAAACAAAGTGGATATTAGTAAGCTGCTGGCCCAACTTCAAGCTTATTGTACTATCACCAAGATTATATCTATAGTGTTACCTAAATCAGAATACATCACCACAAATGTTTTCCTGAATTCCATCAAAGTAATGTGCATAAGGGCCAACATTACTGCAGTCATACAAGTCATGGTATGCTCTAAGTGCTGCACATTTGTTGGAGTGCATTGTTGGTATGGACAGATATGGAGCATTAACCAGTGTATCCACATCTTTTCGGTCCTGTGAAATGACAGCTATCAGGTCAGTATTAGATTGGTACTTCAGTTTGATGCATATTTTTATATAATCTGCAAACACATTGAACTTGGAATGCAGATCATGAGGTACATAGTTCATATAATTTTGTTGGTTCAATTTGGCCTGCCTGTGCCATCATGGTGATATTGACATTCACCTCAATCAGGAATAATGCTGGTCCCAATACACAGGTAGATGGTTTTTTTAGAACTCAAGATGTGGTATCAGTATTGATCAGGGTGTTTCATTGCCTTTTTCTTGCCTTATGTCTGTCTTATCTGTGATGACTCTGACTATGTCCTTGTTCATCATATCCATTAGTCCTGCATTAAGGCAATACTCTTAAATACCTTGTATACTAGCCAAGCAACAGTTGTTCATTGTATGTGAGCTGGACTTGATGTCAAGATAATTAAGTTGACCTGATAAAAATATACCTGTATTATGCAGTTTGATAAGGTGCCAACATGACAAGTTTTGCACACATTTGGCCACTGTAAGGTGAAAAAACTGCAGTTCAGGGTAGCATAGGCCAGGATATTTTGTCTTCATTTTCCTAGTTTTTGCTAGGACTTCCACATCATGTGTGCAGACATGTTCTGTTGGTGTGTCTTTAGCATGACCTCCCTCTGACCTCATGATTGATATCCAACAATGGGCTGTAATACCAGCTAGTCCTTTGCAGACTGTCCTTAATGCACTGGAAGTAAGAACATTTTGAAGTCTACCTTGGCTGGAATTTAGGTGAATTTATGGTTCCAAGGCATTGTGCTTTTGACAGGAATACTGTATCGGCCGCAACAACCGTCCCCTCGCCGTAGCTAGCGGCGCGTCGGCGCATGCGCAGAAACTAACAGTTGTTGGAAAGTGTGACGTCAACGCAGACGCAACACTAATGCGTTCGCATGTGACACTATATAATCGACTGCCTTTCATGTTACGCTCTCTCTCTCTCATCTCTGCAAATGCAAGTTATATTCTACACGCACAAGTTTGTGGCAACTTGCCATCGGTACAAGTGTTGAGTGTACGTTCGACTCCACAATACCACATATATTTCAGCACAAGAAGGCTGAAAGTGTAGGAAGCAATATGACACTGATTCGTAATTGTCCCGAGGAGAATTTCAGTGAGTTCATAATCTTCCTGGGGAAAAATTAATTGTGAAGAGTTATTGATAGATCTAGATGTTTAAGAAATGTTGTGAACTCTAAAAGATCGATGGTTTTAAGGTCAAGATAGGTGCATGCGCTTACACAATGATAGACACCATTCACGGCTGATTAATGAACAAGACATCTGTGGATCAAAGAAATAAACACTGAAGAAACTAAAGAAGTCTGAACTCTAAGGCATACATGGAAGTATATAGAATAACTAGACACATATTTAGGTGTGCTAGGACATCTAAAAACTGGCTGAAAATAAATTAGCTTGAAGATGTTCAGCAGGCAATGCTGAGTGGTTCACTGGCTTCTGCAATCTGAAATATAAATCAGGCGTATGTAAATGCTGGAGTTCATGGAGTATGTAACTAGAGAAGTACATGATCAAAGCTGGATAGGTGCTTGCATTTACACTTCAGCAAAGCTTTCAATATAGTTACACCACGGATTATAGTAAACGGATAGGAAACTCTCGGGCGGCACTTTGATGTTTGCGACCACCGACCGATACTAGCGACATCTATCGGACGATCGGAGAAGTAATCCTAGACAGGTGATGCGAAGGCCACCCCATCGAAAAAGCTTGACGGGATGGGGAAATATAGCTGAATCGGCCTTTTACCACGCGTCGTTTGAAAAAACTGCGACTTCGGCGCCAGCCGGGGACGCATACTCCAGTAGCCGCCATCCCTTCGGCCGCCGTATAGAACATTGAAGCTCGTGACCAACTAACCTGTGCCGACTAACTGAAGGAAGCGGAATGTCATGAGAGCCGGCAGAAAAACAAGGAAGAGCACCTGCCCCCTCCCATTCCAACCGTATATGCCTGGGACTCGTCTGGGGCAGGCCAATTCCATTCCGATTCCTTCCCCCCACAAAAAAGGTTGCTGATTGGCCAAAGACCGATTGGCTGATTGGCCCTGGCAGTCACATCCCCCCCCGAGGTATATTCTTTGACAAACGAGGGGACCCTGAGCAGGCTTAGGAGCACATGATGAACATTGATTGGGCCGAGGGGCCCCGGTAACAGCCATTTGAGCCCTCTGAGGAACTGTCGGGGGCACCCTGCATGACCCTATTGCAGCTGCCACGTCTCCCATGTTAACCCACGCACGCCCGGGTGGGTGGGTAAATACCCCCCCCTCTAGGACGTTTCGTATCATACCCAAGAAACGGTTTGCACTAGAGCTCAGAAATTTACAGTACCTTAAGCTACATCAATTTGACACATCCTCCAGAATTATCAGGTCAAGCTCATGTCAGGTCAATAACCTACAACACTTCTAGTGGCAGCATGTCGAACCAAATTGCGGAAAATCTTATATTGTGACAATATAGATACAAGATCGATCAACAGATTGCATATCGTTGTCAATAACCATTGCACACTTTGAAGCATACCTTACCATAATGGCCCTAACAAGGTCATCATAGGTATCCGGCCGACTTCACCTGAAAATTGACTTTGACTTTTGAAATCACATGACAAATTTCTCGCAAAAGCTATAAAATTGTCAGTACCATGCGTTGGATACATATTTGGTGTGGCGAATGTCAGGTGCAGGTCATCCTAGGTCAGTGACTCATGCAGTGCCGATAACATGTGTGATAATATGGTAAACTGGCTTCATTTGCCTCCGGTTTATCAAATTTTGAACCGTTACCCCAGGTCATTATAGGTCAAGGACTAAATTGATCTACAAATCAGTTTTGGCCGTGCAGTGGAATAATAATTGTGCACTATAGTTCTTGAAGTCTTTGTGCCGCCTGCGCTATCAATTTGTTTTTGTTTGACCTGATATGACCTCTACGTTGATCTCGGACCAAAGAATGACTGAACCAACTCCTTCTTAGAATCACGCAATCTATCTGATCCCGTTATGTATATGGGGAAGGGTAGGAAACCTACCCACCTCCACGGCCCGAGGGTAGGTAACCTCCCCTCCCCTGCCGGATGAAGTTTGCGCGGAGCATCGGCCGTGCGAGGGTTATGGTCGTCGGCGGCGGGCTGCTAGTGGGTGAGGCAGCTAATCAGGTGCCGCGACCCATCGGAATAACGACGCCATGCGAGTACTGGTTTACAAATGTTCAATTATAGGCACCCATAATGCGATATTATTGGAAATGATTTCAATAAAAAAACAAGCTATTGACCCATCTCCATAAAAACTCGGAAGTTCTATAATATTTTATTCTTCTGAAATATGTAGCGACGGCAACCCGATGAGAACCGAATCAGACAATCACGGTAAACGCAAATGAGGCGAGAGCTGAATGATCTGTTGAAGAACATCCGATCATATATTGGTGTAACACGATACTTCATGGCACAGACGAAAAAAAAACAGCGATATCGTACACGCATACATGGGCAGATTAAGCAGCCACCTGCCACCACGCTTTTCATATGAGACAATACCTTCGACAAACACACATGATGGCTCTATGACATGATCATTAACATTCTATACACGAAACTCGGTCAACGGATCAGGCTACAGTCCACAGGCCGTCACAATGACGTGCCTTCTGTTCCGCTTGTTGGCACCCCTCCCCCCGACTGCAGCTGTCAGCCGTGCACACAGCCGGTGCAGAAGCATACGGATGAACGTTTCCATCATTGAGCGGAGACAGTTACTCCCGCACAGCTGCGCATGTAGCGCCTCGCACTCTGGCACTTCCGTGACATGTGCCATCATGGTGGCCAGCAAACGCCTGTCTCTCAAGGCACCCTCCGCACGACGTTGGGTTATCATGTAAGCAGCGCACACCATACCATACAAGCCCTCTGTTGGAACCTTTAGGCTGCCCACATCGATTTCATTCAGACCGGTGAAACTTTTTAGGCCGATCAGCGTCTCGCGGTCGCATGCTACATGTTTAGTGCCCTTCGTCAGGGCCATATCACACAGGTCACACTGGTGAACACCGTGACCTTTGTGTACCAGGTACCCACTGATGTAAGTCAAAACATTTTGTGTGATACCATCAAATCGGTAGCCTGCGCTGACCCCGGGGGTTGGAGAGCACCCTCGCCGAATTCAACGAACGTCTCCGGGTAGGGGCAGCGGTTCCGCACTGACACCGAGGTCAGTGCCGCCAAAATGCAATCTGCATCCGCCTCGCAGTTGCCGTGTTGAGACTGCTGCAACACGCTGTTGACCGCACTCTTACGGAACGCATGACGGAACTGGGTGGGATCAGGCTTATAGTTACCGCCATTAGCCTGCCGCACAACACCGAAGAAGTTCTCAAGAGCATCCTGGCACAGGCGCCGAGTGGGGAGGACAGACAGTCGGTCCTTCACAGTGCTCCACAGCAGCAGCACGGCGCTGATTGTCTGCTGCAGTCCGCGGATGCTGTCAGTTCTTGGAGCAGAGCCTCCGATCTTCCAGTTGGCGAGCCACTCACTCACCTCTGACAAGATCTGAGAATGGCTAGTCTCCGTACGATTAGAGAAGGGTCGTCTGTTGTGACACTTCTCCTTCAGGCTGCTGTTCAGTACGTCGAAGACGTCGTTGAGCTTCTGCAGGCCACCAGCGGTGACCTTGCTCTGCGGGTCTAGAAGCCCTGCCGAAAGAAATAATTAAAATTACAGGATAAATACCAATACCATGATTCCTGTGTAACAGCTCACATGTTACCAGTCCGTAAGACAAATATTTACGAGGAAATTAATCGCATGACGAAGTATCATAAGCAGAAATTCGTAGACAAAGACATCATAAGACAACAGTTTGTTAGCAAAAGGTCGTAAGATAAAGATGACATGGCTATCAGTCGTAGGAGAAATTTGCATGGAAGACATGTTAATAGTATTTAAGCATAAGCATGCAAGATGACCATCGTAGGTATGGAACAAAGGTTTGCATAACACAAACTCATCACCAAAACACTCTGGGTCGTGTGCGTAATAACCCAATCGTACAGTCAAAACCAAAAAACCATGGCGTGCAAAAAGTTCAAGTGGAAACATTTATCCTAGAGGCCAACTCTTAACAGTGCAATTATGGCTGCTTAACTGAGTCATGCACTGTACCCACTCCAACACACTTACCAACGTCAGCATAGAGCAGCATGCCGCAAGCCACAGAGCGACTGAGGACCTGCGTGGCGAATTTCACCTTCATTCTCTTGAAGGCGCCCAGCATGACATGCACCTCCTTCAGCTTTGGTGCTGCGCGTACAGTGCGATGCCGATCCAGCTCGTAGAATGCCTTCACGTGACTCCAGCTCATCACACCTCCATCTACTTCCAAATCATACTTAAACAGACAGTTTCTAAGGCACTTGATCAAGTGAGGCGGGTCAAACATGGCGATGATTTTGTCGCCGTCGACTTCAAAGTATGGGTGCTCCACATCGGCCCTCAACCTTTTTGCATACAGCTCCTGGTTTGTTTTAGCCATATCGCAAACCAGACCAACAACACAGAGTCCAGCCTCCTTTAGTTTCTGGACGCAGATCTTGAGATGTTGCTCCAGGACAGCAGCTGTTGTTGGCCCTGCACTGTAGGAGAAGCCTACTGGCTGCTTCCACTGGCCGCTGATGCCGCGAACCATGAAAGTGAGGGCGTGATCAGCAAGCCTCGTTGTCTTGCCAAGGGTGCCAAAGTCTTCTGTGCCCTCAACATAATCTTCACCCCTCAGGTAGGTCAGCTTTGATGACAATTGCATCTCGTCAAACATCACCATTACCATCTTGTCGGTAACTGGGGCAGTCTTCAGCTTATGCCCCAGGGCATTGATCAGCATGTCTTGGAATCCAGGCATTGTTTGGATGTGTTGGATCCTTTTCCGAAGCGCCCGAGGACTTGGCACGATCAGAATACGGCGGAGCTGCCTGTAGGCGCGTGGACCCATATAATAAACTGCGAGCCACTCCATCAGCGCGCTGTCGCTGTACCTACGACCGCGAGGCTGTCTGCTTGCAAGCCCCACCTGCAGCTCGATGGACTGGTACACCTTGTGCGGCAGTGTGTCTTTGAGACATTTCAGAGCATCTTCCGTTGATAGTTCTTTTTTTCGACTGAGGCTTTCAGTCTTTTTCTTCAGGCGTCGGATGCTGCATCGGTACTTATTAATCACCGCAGCTTGTGATGCAACTCTTCCCTCCAGTTTTTCTTCCTGCCCGGCCCGTTCCATCTCGGTCACATTCATCATTCGGGCACATTCATCTTCCACTATGGTTGAAGTGGAGACCAATTGCAGAGCAATCCCATCACTAGTCTCACTCTTCAGCTCATCGGCTGGCCTGGCAGATGTAGCTGTGACCTCACAAGGTTGCAAGGCGGCATCAGTTGCGCTCCCCAGGATGGTGCTCATACCACCCCAGTCACAGGCTGGATCAAGGACCTCAGCATATTCTGAAACAGACAATGCAAGTATTTAAGATACATGAAAAACCTTTGTTCTGAGGAATGAGGAAGCGACTCGCAGCCTTGACCAAAAGGGCCCCTGCTGACCTTTACATGGCCCCGTGCTGAAATGCAAACGAGGCCCAGTCTGCAATTATGAATTCGCCAAAGGAGCATTGCAGCTGCGCGGGATAGCGCCGTGGCCACGGATTTTGGCCGTGGCCACGGAAATTTGCCATGGAATTAGTGTCATTTAAAATGCTTTTGATGTCTTCAGACTCAAATCAAATCAAATCAAATCAAATCAGACTCAAAGAGGGCAATCAAAATGGTTAATGGTATAGGCAACCTGGCATATGAGGAAAGATTGAAGAAATTGAATATGTTTTCACTTAGATATAGAAGACTGAGAGGAGATCTCATCGAGGTTTTTAAATTTGTTCATGGTCAGGAACAGGGATATCTCAGGGAAATGTTTTAATTTAACAGAAATTATGCAATTAGAGGTCATCAATTCAAAATTAAAGTTAATTACAGCAGGACAAGGTTAAGACAGTCCTTCTTCACCAACAGGGTAGTCGAACACTGGAACCAGCTGCCAGGAACCATTGTCAGTAGCAACACACTGAACATCTTTAAAAATGGCATAGACAATCATTATAAGAATAGGGGGCTTGTTTACTGTATTCCAGGGAGGGCTGATATACAGATTTGGTGGGCAACTGGTTCAGTGTCCAAAAGTGCAACCAAGAAGGGCCCTTGTCACTCATAGTTGCACTGATCTTTTATGTCTTTATTTATGTATCAAGGAGCAGGATGTTGATACTTCTTGGAGAAGGATGTCGATTGAGTGTTCAGAAAGTGATATATTCCACCCTATTTCACGAATAATTAATCACTGTGACAGCCCCAGGCGGCTTCACCATACACACTGCCTAAGGGGACGAAACAAAATAACTCCCACCATTCAAGAGGCAGAACCCAATCCGGAGCCCTGGGAGTGGCTGGAAATTAGAAAAGGTGGAGCTACGGAATGGGAGAAAATCTGAGTTTCACACACCCAGCACAGCTGCATTCACACACCCCAACACCCGCCACACCCGCCAAACCACCGAAACCCCCCACCCCCACACCCCACCGACGGCAGAGCCGCCACCCCTACAAAACTATCCAGCTGGATAGTTGGTATTATCCGACTGTCAGCAGGATATTTTCGGCTCAGGTAGTTGGACATTCCGATGCATTTGGGAACACTGAGGAGTGAGGATAGGCCTTCTCGATTATATGTTAAAAGCATCCAGAAGTCGGGCAAAGCTTTTCGAAAATACAAATGTACATGCAATGCCTAATAATTTAAAGCACACAACATGCATGTAGCTATGAGCTATCCACAGGTCCACAGGTATTATTCGTAATTTGCAACAAACGTGAAGCTACGTAAGCAACCAGAAGCCAAACAGCTCACCTTTCTTACTCTCATGTTTCTGGACGATCCGGCGCCTCTTCAGAGTTACAGCTTTTGGTGGATTTGGAACATCAAACAAAGTTGGCTCTGCGTTTCTCTTAAGCTGCTTGCTGTTGTAGTGAAACTGTGATGGCTCAAAATGGGTACAGCACAACTTGATGTTTTTGTTGAGGTATTCAGCAGTCTTCCCCACAAGGTCAGCACGGCGACAAAGCTGGACCCACCTCCTGGACCTGTGAAAAATGAAGTGAGCACATGAATAATGGGTTTTTAAGAAAATTGGTGAAAGAAAATGGAAAATAGGGTTTGAAGATATCCTTCAAATCAGTGTCATCAAATTAACCCTCGTACGGCCGGGCCTCGGCTCCAACTTCGCCCGGCTGGGGGTAGGTGCCTAATCCCACCCCCATCCCCTGCTATCTTCGGATTGGAGCACGATAGCGAGATGCGGAAAACGGCATCGGGTATATTGGGTGGATTATAAGAAATAAGTGGTTCAGTACTCTTCATTCCAAGGTCAATTTAGACGTAATATCGGGTCATATACATAAAGTGTTGCAGTGCAGGCACAGCCTTCCAGAACTATGGTGCATAAGCATTCTTCCATTACCGGGCCAAAAACAAACAAAAAAAATAATGAGAGGGAAGATAGTAATAGGAGGGCATGTCTAACCATCACGAAGCACTAGGTGCATATGTGTACACATGTATGCGCTTGTGTGCTTTATGTACAGTTTCAGTAAGCTTTGCATTCATTCTTTATGGGTACATCATTTGTGGCCTTTAACTGTCATGTGCACTTGCTCAATGCAAACACCAAATAGCCACTGTCCATGATCATGGAGGTTCAGAACATTCATACATACCACATGTAATAAACGCATTGCTATAGTTTTTAAAAGTTTTCAAAAACAACAAACCTTATAATTATATAATATATGAGTTTATAATGCACCCAGGTAATAAACTGCCAGACTAACCTTTCAGCCTGAGCAGGGAACCGATGGAAGCTACGATCTGGAGCCGATTGTTTTGAAGCCTGGCAGTTAATTGCACCACACCATGCAGAGCTATTTCTTGCTGCCATTGTTTTCAAGATAGCTCTGGAAATGGAAACAAGACAAGTTGCATGCATGCATTTCATCTTGAAGACCTAAAATGGTAACACAAATTCAAGGCAAAAGAGGACCATATTTGGAGGAAGATGTGATGCAGGCAAACGCCCATTCGCCCATCATGTGCCCAAGCCAAACGCTTGGCTATTGGCATGGGGTCCAAACAACACTTGAAAGTAATATTATTTCACTTGCTGAATAGCCACTGTGCATGATCATGGAGGTTAAGAACATACATACATACCACATGCAATAAACACATTGCTGTAGTTTTAACACGCGCCCTGGAGGGCCTCTGAAAATTACGCGCACTGGAGGGGGGCGGATTCCGCCCCCCCCACTAAGATCTCGGCTCCTAATAAAGCTAGAGAAACAAAATTCGCAGGGTGGATGGGTACGGTAGTGAACTCTGTTGTGTGCAAATTTCATGACCTTAGGTCAATATATTCAAGGTCAAATGAGGTCACATTTGTCAAAATTTTCTTCTTTTGCGTGGCTTGGCTTGTCATTGTTATGGATCGCTGTGATTGTGTTTAAATACTAATGCAATACAGCTGCTAGACCCGACATTTGACCTCAGGTCACCTATATAGCAGCACTTTATCAGGACAGTTACCTGTTCCAGTTACCGGAACCGGGCCGCCTGCCCGACTGCTCCGTCGGGCAGCTTGGCGCAATCGGCTTCGCGAAAAAAGCAGTGAAGTACATGAATAAAGTATGGAAACACAATGACAAACAGTACAAATGACAAACAGTAGTGCATTTATGACAACATTCCAGTTGACCAAGTTTGGTTCCATTAACCTGTCATGAACTTGACCTGACTTGACCTCGGTGACCTAACATGATCTTGTAACTATATAGCATATCAATATACATCAAACAAGTCGTTAGTGTTGCAAAGAACACTTCCCTTTTGTGGATATACGGGAAGCGCATCAGCGCCGATTTTTGTGGTCTGGCGCTTATTTTTTTTGACTTTAACGGCCTCTAACTCGAAAAAAATTTCAGCGGATTTCCATTTTTCTTCCTTTAAACGACGCGTCGGTCATTTCTAAGCAGGTATACAGAAAATCGCGTATATCAACTCGTAAAATCTGCAGTTATGTACGAAAAACCGGAGGGGTGGGCGGATTTCGCCCCCCTCCAGTGCGCGTGTTAAATTGTTGTTCTCAAAAACAACAAACCTTAGAATTATCTAATAAATGAGATTATAATACACCCAGGTCTTAAACTGTCAGACTAACCTTTCAGCCTGAGCAAGGAACCGATGGAAGCTACGCTCTGGATCCGATTGTTTTTAAGCCTAGGTACCCGCCCCCTGCCGAGTCCAATGGAGCCCTCCAGGCGACCACCCTGAGAGGCAGAAATATAAACGAGGGCAAGTTTAAATGCATCTAATAGCTTGCGTGGAAACTGCCCTTGAGACTGGAAGACATCCACTCTCAGGGCTAGCAAGGGCCTTGAATTTCTATTTATTGCCCCAAGCATTCTTATTGTCTTCTTCCTGGCTTCTTTGGTCTGTTCTGATGCCCCCAATCCTTCTCCTGCTGAGTCACAGATAGTGCTTGGCCACCCATCGTGTGTGTGTGTGTGTGTGTGTGTGTGTGTCATTGTGTTTGTCCAGCCTGCCACCTGTGGGTGATATCGGCTGTTTCCGGTGTGTGAGTGTGAGTAGAGAATGGTAGGAGGATTAGATAGAGGGTGGATATATTACTTGTTTGTAGAGCGATATCAAGTATAGAGCCTTCATATACTTCCTACCTACATGCATGATTTAGCACTTATCAAAATTAAACTTCATTTGCCATTTTTTGGACCACTTCACAAGTTCGTCCAGTCTTTTTGCAGCAAGACCTGCTCATTTTGTCTGGTTATTGCCCTAAAGACCTTGAAATCCTCTACAAATTTCAAAACCTTACTGCTTAGGCCACTTTCAATGTTATTTACAAATGTAATGAACAATAGTAGCCCCAGTACTGACCCCTGGGGGACTCCACGAAGAACAATTTGCCATGATGACTTTGTACCATTAAGCATCACTCTCTGCCATCTATCTGAAAGCCACAACTCTATCCATTTTACGAGTACCTTGCATACTAGGGATGTGAGGCTGAATGGTCTATAGTTTTCAACTTCCCCTATCTCTCCTTTCTTGAAAACAGAAACTACATTTTCCCTTTTCCAATCTGTTGGAATTTCATTTTGTGAAACTGCATTACAAAATATTATACTAAGTGGAATTGCCAGTTCCCTTTCAGCTTCCCACAACACCCTAGCATAAATTGAATCAGGTCCTGCTGCCTTGTTTGACTTTATTTTCCTGATATGATTGAAAACAACATCACTATCAATGAAATCAACATCATTAATCCGATCACCTGTCACTGAACTGTGGTGTACGGTTGGCAGATTAGTCATCTTCCAATGTAAACACTGATTTAAACTGCTTGCTCAGCTCCTCAACCATCTCACCATCCTCACTCAATATAGTCCCATTTACTTCCAGTGGACCAACTGTGCTAGACTTTACTGAGCTTGCAAAAATTAAATAATTTTTTCTGTCCCCTTTACAGTTCCTAGACAAATCCAATTCTTTTGCTCGCTTTGTTGCTCTGGTTTTCTGCTTCAAAGCGTCTCTAGCTGTTTGATACGACCTTAAATTTACAATATTTGAAGCTTCCTTAAACACTAAATGCATCTTTCTTAGCCTTAATTGCTATGATAAAATCTGGTGTAAGCCATGCTGGCTTTCCTGCCTTCTTTAGCACCTCTGCTTTTGGGGGACATGTATAATCTGAATTTCCCGTAAGTAAGATTTGAACTTTTCCCACATTTCACAGGCATTTAAATTGGAGAATTCTTCTCCCCATTCTATGGCACTTAAAGCCACTCTCATGCAGTCAAAGTCTGCCCTGTTAAAATTAGAAACCTTTACCAAATTGTCCTCGATTGTGGCCTTTACTTGTGCCCAGTGTTGGAAAAATGGCTATTTTTTGGACATTTGGAAGTCCGAAGAATTATACACTCCCAAAAATATCCACTCCTTGGGCTGCCAACTACCAGATGAAGAGCTAATGCATAACAAGAAATCCCAACTAGTTCTGCCACTATCTGCCACGAAGTTGGGTAATTACTAGTATAGCTTAAAAAGTAATGTTCACAATAACAAAAGAAGATGGGGCATATCCTAACTTCACCTCCCATAACCTTCCATGCATGAAATAATGTTTTTCTCAAAATTTTCAAACAGTCTTGTTTCTCAAATTTCAAAAGGAAAAACCCTACATATGATAGCCTGTAATGTTTTTTGAAGAAAAAAGAAGCTTTTTGACAAATTTCCCCTACATTTTTATTTCAAACATTACACAAGCCTAACCAAACTTTACCCCTTCTTTGTATGTTTCTTGGAGCATAACCTAACCAAACTTTACCCCTTCTTTGTATGCTTCATGGAGGTAAAATAGGTAAATTTGTGCTTTAAGGTGTTTTTATGAATTCTTGGAATTTACATTCAAATGCAATGTTTATCAATGTGACTAAGATGATGGGAGCATTATTTTTGTGCAAATGCTTACTTTTCAGATTATGAGGAAAATAACACCAAGAAAGGGCTATGAGTTATGCAGCATAGCATAAAAAGAAATGTTTAAAAAATAAAATATATGCAACATAACCTAACCTAACCTCCCATTGGAGAAAAAGTATAAAAAAGAAAAATGCCAAGAAATTTGTTCTGGAAAAAAAAATTACAAATGTAAAAACCTTACCAAACTTAACCTAACCTAACATTAGCTGCTTTTGAAGAAAAAATAACTTTCTTTTTCTCAATTCTTAAAAGAATCCAAAGATTTTCCAACTTACAAAACTGAACTAACCTAACCTAACTAAACCTAATTCATTTGCTTGCTTCATGGAGAAAAACGTTTATAAAAACTGGTCTTGTTGCCACCTTAAAGAATAATAATACTAGTAATTGATTTGATTATTTTGGTTTAAGGGCGCATCGACTACAGGGTCATTTGGCACCCATAATACCAGTGAAATGTGTATAAAACTTGCCTTGTTATTAGTTTATACTGCAACAATACCCAAAATTCTCAGCTATGCTGCAGACAAATCTTGCCAAGATTCTTGGCACTGTTGCTAGCAACACCACTACAAAATTATGGGCTTGTAGGTTTGTTTTGTAGTACCATGTTTATGAAGGTGACTTAGATGACGGAACCACTTGTTTTCTGTGCAAATGCTTACTTTTAGGTTGTGAGCAATATAATGCCAAAAAGGCTTTGAGTTATGCAACAGCATGAAATGATTGGAAGGGGTTTTGTTCTGCATTCCAGGATACATCCGTTTTTTAGGAATTTTAGAAAATGTGTACACTCCATTACTTAGTGTTTCAAGGGTGTGCACCATATTTTGGCAAACCCAAAAATGATACCATCCATTACTTGGTGCTTCTCAAGGTTATACACATATTTTGGTTAGCACAAAAATGATACACTCCGAATCCAAGACTAAGAAGTGAAAATCCAACACTGTTTGTGCCTTGAATCTCACTATGTTGTGGTCACTTCTTCCCAGAGTTTCGCCTGCAGTCAAGTCTTGAACTAATTCACTTAAATCTGAGAAGACAAGGTCCAAGAACGAGCCCTGCCTAGTTGGTTCTGTTACAAACTGGTGTAAGAACAGGTTCTCTTCAAGGCATTTGCTAAACATTTTACATGATGGGGAGCCAACACCAACATTTTTATATCCTTGTAAATTAAAATCACCAAGAATAAGGCACTTCCTCCAAAAGTTTCTACTGATTTCCTCACAAATCACCTTATCGACCTCCAGTTGCTGAGAATATGGCAGGGTTCCTGATCAGTATAAAGCTCCTATTCTCATGCTGTTGCCTTTTCCCACAACGACATCAAACCAAATGGACTCCACACACATTTTTTAATCTGATCTGGTACTTTTTGAGAATTGAATAAGATATTCACATAGAGCATTACACCACCCCCTTTCACTGCTGGACCCCTATTGCACAAAAACATATTGTATCCCTGGATCTCATAGTCCTGCAAGCTATCCCCAAAATACCTCTCACTGACCCATGCCTCAGTAATGCAAACAAAATCTGGGTCCTCCTCAGCAACATATCACTTAAACTCATCAAATTTGGATCAAATACTCTGAGCATTAAGCATCATACAATTAACATATGTTCCATCACAAACTTCAGCTTGTTCATGTTGAGTAGCTCTTTCATCTTTGGATGAGCTACCACTCTGCCCCCTTGAACTACTGCTATCCCTATTTGCTGACTGTGAGGTTCTATTGCCTAGGCTGTCACTATTGGCATATCCCTGAGATGGCAGTGCCACTTCATCCCTCCCCACCACATTGCCTAGTTCCCCTGAAGGACATGCTCATATACTTTGCTTAACACATGGACCTCCTTCTCGGAGAAGTGCAGGCCATCCCTCTGATAGGTTTCATGAGCCATAAAACCTGCATCACTTGTCAACAAAAGTCAAACCTAACTCATGGCAGAGCCTGCCTACCCTGGCATTGGCTGCCGGTACCCTAGAGCTCCACTCAGGGAGACTGCCTTAGGCAGAATAGCAGTCGCAATGACTCTGCTATTGCTATGCTTCAGGTTGGCCAGAAGGGCCCTGTGGTCCTGTGGCAGCTCCTCACTCCTAGCAGGACCTATGTTATTTACCTGCACCTGCACTATAACTGCCCTATACTGGTGCACACTGGTGGCCTGTCACCACTGGCACCAAGTCTTTGACCTTGGCACCAGGCCTGGTGATGCACCGATCCTTTCACTTACAACCTTTCAAAATATTCCGCCATGTACCTTAGGTAAAGATTGCAATATTTTATGTCAGGCAATTCCTCCTTCGGACTGCTCCACAGCCTCAAATCGGACATCCTCCAGCCAAAACCCTTGGTTTCAGAGCTGCATATGCAGGTGAAAATTTGATACATTTACGGCGCCCCCTTTGACCAATGCTTCAAGCCAAGCAAAAGCTCAAACAGACTAAGTACCACTGATTAAGATTTTCTAGTGATTTATAGTAAATAACTGGGCAATGCAATGGAGAATTACATGCTTCACTTGATCCAAAACACATAAGTTGCTCCCAAGAACACACACAACGCACCATAAACGTAGTACACCACGCCATGCGTTTAGATGTTCCCTGAAACAAAGAAACGAAGGCATATATGTTTTTCATTAATTCCTTACCGCCACAGAGTTCCATGCAGCAGAATCACGGTTCCCCAGCTTCTCCAAAAAAGCGGAAATTGGCCGAAACTAAACCACGCTTTACTCTCCAACGCGTGAATGTGCTGCTGGAATCAAACAATGTCCTATCCAGGATTAGCTTCGGCCTCCAACCGCTAGGTGGCAATAGCTCGTCCTTGGTCGCCGATTCCGGGGAGTTTCCTATCCGTTTACTATAATCCGTGGTTACACACAGACATCCAATTTCTCAACTAGTGCAACATGGAATTGATCACAAAGTTCAATGTTGGATAGAGGTATGGCTAAGCGGTGGAAAACAAAGGGCAGTGTTAAATGTATGTGAATGGATGGATATTCTGAGTGGAGTGTTACATGGCTATATTCAAAGTGCACTTCTCCCTATCATCTTTGTGAACAACATTAAGGTATGGCTTTGGAGTGCAGTATTCAAATTTGCTGATTACATGAAGCTGGTAAAAGTGGCTAACAGTAGTGATCAATCTAGTAAATTTTAACTGGACTCACAGGACCTAAAAAAGTTGGCCGATCAAAGGCAGATGCCTTTCAATGATGAAAGGTGTAAGGTTATGCATCTGGGGTCTGAAGATGACACATTGGAATGTCCAATTGGAGGTAGGGAAGGTGGTGTCATTGAAGAGTAAGAAGACCTAAGTGTGGTAGTTTCAAATGACTGTGAAGCAGGGAAACAATGTACTTCAGCTAGGTACATGTTACAAAGACTGATGTTTTTGCCGATGTCATGATGTGATTTAGGGATTCATACAATCCTCTGAACACGTCTGTTCTGGTTGAAGGCTTCCAATGTCCAAAGACATGCCTTGTGAACTGGACATCCTGTATAAAAGAGGGAGCTTTTATAATTGGATGCAATTGAGAAATAAAAATAGATGTGTGCATTGTTAAACAAAATGGTCGAAGACAGTGTCCACTGATGTATGTCTCTTTGTGTGCCCATTTGTCTATGTGTCCATTTGTCTGTCTGTGTCTCTTTGTCTGTCTGTCAGTCTCTATCTCTGCATCTGTCTCTGTTTCTGTGTCTCTCTATGTCTGTCTCTATGTCTGTTTCTATGTCTGTATTTGTGTATCTCTGTGTCTGTATCTATGCCTGTGTCTGTGCCTATCTGTCTACATCTCTGTCTACATCTCTGTCTGCTTCTGTGTCTGTATCTGTGTCCCTGCCAATGTGTCTGTCTATGTCTCTGTGTCTATCTGCTTTTGTGTCTCTCTTTCTCTGTGTCTGTCTGCATGTCTGCATGTCTGTCTGTGTCTGTCTGTCTGTCTGTCTGTCTGCCTGCCTGTCTGTCTGTCTGTCTGTCTGTCTGTCTGTCTGTCTGTCTGTATGTGTGGTGTGATTCGAGTACCTCAGATACCTCGCCCTCAGGCGCTCATGGCACCCTACAACTTCAGCAGGGCTAGCTTTGAGCCGGCGCGCCATATGAGACTCAAGATATTTCCTGAATGACCTGCCGACCACGCTACGAACATACATATTTTGGTGTGTTGCAATGATTTCATCCGGAGGATGGAAGTTTTCCCTCTGATGAACGTGAAAATTACCACTGTTGCCACGTAATTTTCATGTGGACTCGAGGGTTCTTGGCCCGGTACGGTTATCCTTGCAACTTGTACGCGGTTTGTGTGGCAGATTTGTAGGCCAGATTGTGGTTGAGATATTCCGCATCATTCGTGTAAATAAAACTAATGCAATGAGTCATCAACCACAGGAAAACAGCAAGTGAAAGCGAATGATCCGCACCATGACTGACATGTTGGCGGAATGCTTCTCAGAGAAGCATATCGAATGGGAACAGCACCTGCCATTGTTGATGATGGGTTATCGCTCACAGGTGACCCGGTCTCTTAGCTAGTGCGTACGCTCTGATATTTGGGTGCGAGCCTCGATTACCTGTATATTCTGAAAGCAACACCCCACTTGCGTTCAAATCTGTTTCGGTGGCCATATACGTCGACAACTTGTGTGGAAATCTTCGCGACATATATCAGTCTGCTATTCAGATATCTGGCAGCAGTCACGCTCGCAACAACAGGGCATGTTGGCGTAAGTTCAGTACGTTTGAGTTCACTCAAGTGACCCTATGATATGTACAGCAATGTTTTCGGCTAGCATTGCTGCGTTTATCAAGCCAGGGCGTCATCTTGATTAACATTGATGGCACGGTGTGAGTTAGGGTTGACTTGATTTGGGTGGTAATTGTTCATATGCTCGTTTTGAACCTGTATTACCTGTCTCATGGTATGCTCGTTTGGTCAGTACGCGATCATGGTGTTCAGACCACGAGTTGAAGTCGCTATTGCTAAATCGGAACTAAGCCGCACGGTAGCAGGAGCCCATGGTCGAGTGCCTTTGACAACTTGTGTGGGTGTGTGTTTCCGAGCGGGATGTGTGAATGTGCGAAGTCGTCACAATTCGTACTATGCTGATGCTCACAGACATCGATCTTCCGACGGGACCGAACGAGAGCCAATCCAGCAAAAGGAGGACGTGTGTAGAAGAATGTGATTGTGCGGACGACGCCTATGCTGGTTGTGATGCCGGTAACGTGACCTGACGGCTGATTGGTCAACTTCTTCCCTGTGCGTCTATGTTGCGGATGAAGGCGGCAGCTCGGATGCTGCCGCTGGCGCTGCAAGCTGGCGCAGTAGCTAGGCTGAGCCGCTGGCGTGCCAGAGGTACGAGGTTCGATTCGCGGCGGTGCCCGCCCTTTCTGCCAGGGTGGACGGCAGACGATGTCATATGGCCTCAGCTGCCCAGTGCGTCGTACAGCAATAGCCAACCAATCGACCGACCAATCACTGTTGCGTGGCATTCTTGACCTTGACGGCGCGCGTATCTGTTCTGTCCGTGCCCATAGAGGTTTGTAATATAAGACAGCACCATGAATCTCGGAAAGCCTTTATTCTCGATGGCGTCTACAACTTTGCAAGTACAGTTCCCAGGGACGTTCTTCAAATGTGCCCCAACAAGGCGGTCACCTCGCATGTCCGCAACATGTGATGAACACCGTCGTAAGGCATCCGACACATCCTGCTGCGTGAAAGCAGAGCAAAATGACTCCTCTTCGGACAGTTTTTGACCATATCTGACCATATTTGCACACCTCGCGTATCTGAAAAAGGTATTCGATCGACAGGCGCAAAGCCAAGTGTCAATAAAAAACAATTATGCCAGTAAAACGTTTTGCTGACGCGGGCATAGCGAGTGAAACATGCTAGCGTGGGGCCGTGGAGCGAACCATTACCTTGATATTTGCTAGATCCCACACCCCAAGATCCTCGACATCCCGCCGTATTCTAAGATAAGGGGTGGGCTAATTCATCGCCTAAGGGTTGTTGGTAAATTGATGACGAATGTCGGTTCCGGAAATTGCTGATCCCGGCTATGAATAATGCGGCAATTGCTGATCCCGGCTAATGCCGTGTGTGCGGTGGCTAACAGTAAAAAAGTACAAATAAATTAAATTATTTAGCGCTCTGGCGAGGAACATCATTTCATCAGCATCACACCATGACCTTTCCTTGATGATTAGAAAATGCAGTCGAAAGTTACTATGATGCTACGCACAAGACATGTCTTGTATGTCTTATATTTCATCATTGAAAGCCTCTCCGGAGTCAAAAAGCCTCTGCTTAGCAAGGCACGACATGCCAGATAATAATGCATGGCAGTGATAATTCGACTGCTAGATTTAATTCTTTATTTTTTGTGGTTTAACAAAGGGTTGTACCAGAATATACACCCAGAGCGAAGTAAGTTTCGACTGTATGTTCTCATCATAGAAAGGTTGTCGTATGATATAGACATTAATTATATGAACATCAATAATATGCCTAAATTTAGCAGATAATTTGTGCAAGACTCCATCTACATTGCGCGTACATCGTCCAACACCACTCGGGTTACACAAGAGGTCAACACCAACACTTCTGTGTGCGCATAGGTATTTCGTGATCATGCACGTCACACATGACCTACACACGTACTTAGTTACGTTGGTAGTAAACTGATCCCACCCACCGCGCCAACACTATATTAAACGTATATTCTCTGGTGTGTGTGTACATATGTGTGACTGAAGTTCCCGTCACTAGAGTCCTAGTCGACAAGGCGCTCAGCTGAGTACGAGTGGGACGTCATGACTGTGACATCCGTTGTGTGTACGACTTTGACGTCGCCCTTGAGAAGGGTGAGTGCCTCTTTTGCTAGGCATACGCTGCTATGGGCTCTTCTGCAGCGCTCGGTGACTGAGGATGAGCTGATGTCTACACCGATCACCGCTGCAAACGCCTCCTCATCCCGAAACGCACGTCTCGCGGTGTTACCGTCAGTGGACGATCTTTGGCCACAGATGTGGAGCTGTTCATCTTGCAGATGCATTTGCTCCCAGAACGTGTTCTTCATTTCAGTGTCCTTCAGTGATTAGCTCAGTATTCTTCAATATTATTCAGTGTTATTCAGTATTATTATTCACTTCACTCACACACAGTATTATTAAGTGCTACAGGATTGATGTAGGTATATTAAGTGGCTATTTCACACCCTTACCGAAGGAGGGGACGGAATACGCCCACAACGCCAGCAATGAAATGTTGTGTTGTTATATTCTAGTTACATGGGTCAACAGAAGTGGGTTGATGCACAAGCCTGCCTGAACCACACGAGGTAGTCGCCACAGGTCGTCTGAAGTGGAGATAGGGAAGTCAAGAAGACCTGCTATCGTCCCGACCAGGGGTAGATATACCGGCCTGCTTGCCGGAGTTTTGCCCAGACGAGCAGTCCCCCCCCCGCTTATACTGGAGCTGCAGGTTGACCTGCTCCCACCCACTTGCCGATTGCGGATCCGTATTTGTGACAATCCGGTCCAGTCAAAAACTCTCTGACTCTCTCTGACTATCCCTCCCTCTCTCTCTCTCTCTCTCTCTCTCTCTCTCTCTCTCTCTCTCTCTCTCTCTCTCTCTCTCTCTCTCTCTCTCTCTCTCTCTCTCTCTCTCTCTCTCTCTCTCTCTCTCTCTCTCTCTCTCTCTCTCTCTCTCTCTCTCTCTCTCTCTCTCTTTGTCTTTCTCTCTCTCTTTCTCTCTTTCTCTCTCTTTATCTTTCTGACTCTCTCTGACACTCTCTCTCGGACACACTATATCTCTCTCTGACACACTATCTCTCTTTGACACTCTTTCTCTGATGATTTCGCACCAGCCCCAGCATCACTTGAACTTCACCTTCCCTCGAAGCATTTTCATTGCCTACAGGGAAGTAGATTAAAATACTTTGCTTTTGTCTAACGCGATACGGATATGAGTCACGTTTCTGTTTTCACCGTAAATCTAACCTAAATCCGTTCCCATTGCTAGTCGGTTGGTCATTGGTTTTTACGACACATCGACCGTTGAGTCATGTAGCGTCGCCAATCTCTCACGCCGATTGGTCGCGGGCGAAGAGTAGCGACAGGTGAGACTCGGACCTGGAACCTTTCGATTGTGAGACGAGCAACTTACCCCTAAGCTGCTCGTCCCCGTGTTCCCATTGCAAAAAAATCCTTTGGTGGGGGGTTGGGGGGGGCAGAATAGCCCGCGCTGAATTCGAAGTTTTAACGTATGACAAACGTTTTCATGGGACAACAAATGCGACTGCGCTGTTTAAGGTAGACATTCGAATTACCCCGGCCCATGCAAACTGAGTAACTGATTTTATTAATTGGCTTACATGTTCTCCTAGCTGGGTCGATGGTCGGCCCATGACCAGCATCGACCATTGGGAGGTGGAAACTGAGGTCACCTGTCGGACACAAGCTCCCCTACACGCACGCCATCTAAAATCTGGGGAGCTCTTGATCCAGGCCTGCGACACCACGGACGCACACATCTTAGAGCAGATCACACACCTCGTAAACACACAGGTCACCATAACACCAGACACACACCGCAACACATCTCAGGGGATAATACACGCATGGGAGTTGGAATGGATGCCTGAGGAGAGACTGGCTCGCAGGTTTGCGAGCCAGGGCATCTCCTCGGTGTACGGGCCCCCTCCCCCACAACGAAACCAAACACTCACATTCTCATCCTGACTTTCACATCCAAACAACAACCCACACATGTCACGGCTGGTTACATCACATACAAAGTAACACCACGTGCACCCCTCCCTCGTCGCTGTTCCTTTTGTCAAGGATATGGCCACACGAGGGGGCTGCAAACACACAAACCCCACATGTGGCCTCTGTGCCGAACCACACTACACTATCGAGTGCACTAGTGAGGTTAGGAAATGCGTTGGCTGCGGCGGGAACCACCCCTCCCGGGACGGGGCTTGCCCTCGGTGGAGGAAGGAGAAGGTCGGCGGGAAATCCGACTCATCCACATCGAGGGCATGGCCCCATCGCGGGCACGGGAGTGGGGTGACGAGCAGTACCCGATGCTCACCGCCCGGCCCACGCAGACACACACTCACCCTACAGCCACCCCTCAGGAAACCCAGACGGACCCTACAATTGTCATTCGGCCAGAACCCACAACAAAACTTACGGCACAAGCACAGGCACCTCCCCTCTTACCACACCGCGAAGCATAGAAACCACCACGCCTATCACTCCCTGTAGACCCACCCCAAGCACGCAAGGAGGAGTTTTTCAGACTCCCCCTTCACCACACACCACCCACAGACTCAGAGGAAGAAGACGTTAGCTCAGATAGCGCAGGAACCACTCTACAAACCACCCAAGCACCGACAACACGAGCAACCAACAAACCAAGCACTACATCCACGAACAAACCAACCACAACTCCCATGAAAACCAGAACACGTAATAAACCTACTCGACAATAGACAGCATAGGAACAAACATCCGAACAACTCCTCAACCCAGTCTCTCCCAACTCTGCCCATGACATGTTTATATATTTTTTTTAATCGAAAGAAGCTGGTGCCAGACCGAAATCAGAACTTCAAACAAACGTAAAATGGAATTGAAAAAAAAAAAACAGAAAAAAACAAAACAAAAACAAAAACAAACAAACAAAAAGAAAGGAAAAAAGTACAAAAAGAACCGAAAACAACAAAAACAACAAAGAACTAGATAAAAGACAAAAAAAACAATGTAAGAGACAACTAACAATGTATGACCATGTATGTTTGCAATGTTAATACCAAAGGCGATGACCCCTAACCCCCTTCACCAACTACTACCAGGCACCGTCCGGACCACCACCTCCAACCGACTTCAAAGTCGTAAACAGCCGAAATCACCACACGGTGGCAGGCTGTTATAATTCACTTACACACACACACACACACTCCTAGCTGGATGCTGCATGCGAACAGAATGATTTCAAGGTTAAAAAGCCATACATTTGACATATCGTTCAACACCTTGCACTATGCATATGTGTATCGACCTTAAACCAGTCAACCATGTCGGCCATTGAATAAGCCATATCGTCCGCTGGTGTCAGTTCCCAGTAGCCCAGTCCCAAGCCTGCGTTGGAAGACCACGCATCAACTACCCCTCCCCTCCCCTCAGACGACCGCAAGATATAGTGCCTCACCCTCGCCGTATCCAGTGACATGTGCACGTTGCCAGTGGCGTCTTCAGCTTGATCTCCAAGGATACCTCCACGTGACTGACAGGGAAAAGATGATGCGCCAACAGCACAACAGCATATAGATCTGAAGATACTGTACATATTGACAACATGATGAATAGTTCAACAACTGTGTCCGCCACTGCAGTCGTCCGATTCCCAAGCCTGCGTGGCTGGGCGCTCGACGCCGCAGCCCGGCTCGGATTTCCCCGAAGAGGCGAGCTGGCCGCGATCTGAACGGCCAGCCTGCTTCTAAAGCAGAGCTGATCTAGAAACGGCTAACTAATGGCGATCTTGCAATTTCTAATGGAGCACTGAATCGGTACAACGTAAATCAGAGTACTCCATATCGGCTCACAATTACCTCTGGTATTCTCTTCCTCAATCAACAAACATAGAGATGTGTCATTTGTGAAGGTATTCCTGAAGAAAAAAAAAACACTAGGTGGTCATGAATATTGCGGAGGATCGAGGAGGGACGCTCTGACTTATCTATGTCTCCTGGTAGATCTAGAGAACCAGGGGATAAGCAGCATATTTTGTGCCGTCGCAACAGACTAGATGACAGCCTGCCCCAGCTCTGCTGTTAACGGACCAATAGGTGATTGAGCCACAGCCGAGCTCGGCACCTAGTAATATGCAGCGTGAGTGTAAATGTGTGTGTGTATGTGTGTGTGTAGGTATGTGTGTATGTATGTGTGTGTTGCTGTGTGCAAATAATGCTTGAATGCATGCATGTCTATAATATCTGCAGTCAATGTGCACTGAAGAGGCCCAGCCCCCATTTTGAAAGAAAAACATTCACGCATTAAAATGTGGTAAGTGAAAACAAGATGTTCCAGACAAAAGCAAAACAATCGGTTCTGTTCGTTTCTACGCTTGTCGGCAAAACATCGCAGCAATTAATATTATCGTGTCCTGCTCCTTGTATTATCTGAAAATATCCCTTCACACAACACAAGCTTACAGCCTTGGTTTATCCAAATCAATAACTCGAATTACCGCGAAGATATTTGATATAGGTAAATAGGTAGGTACCTACATAGTCAGATAATACAACCTCCCATACCTCGAGCCAAACACCCAGTCAATTCCATCCGGATAGCAGCGCAGAGCTTTAAAGAAAATCCTTCGTTGAATAAAAAAAACCACTACGCTCTGCTTACCAAATATAGGAATGCACCTTCACCAGCCCGACCGCGTTCTTGGATTCAATGAGTTCACCGCTCTCCATCTCCCACTCCGGCCGGAACTATTTGAACCATTGCCACGAAAAGCCATGGATAATGCATTTCTTCTTGGTTTCTTGGAGAATGATATGTTCTGCATCAATTGAGATGGATAAAACCGTTCATATTTATATTATTAAGCAGTCAGGAGCGATATACATAAAATATATCGGAAGGATTTTCCCCATGAAAATTGCCTGAATGGTACCAAAACGTTCCTAAAACCTGCTAACACTTTGCTCCAAAATGAAGACCCATAGAACCAGAAATTACACTTTCTTTCGATTTCATGACTTATATTGTTTCCGAATTTCATCAACAAGCGGGAATAGTTGCATTCATGCCACTCCGACCGCGAGGTTTCCCCACTGCGGACGAATTCAGATTTACGTGTGTTGACCTAATCCTCTACACTCTTATAAGCCTCATTCTGATCCAATGATTAATTTCTTCCTATAATCCTGATTATTATTAATTGAGAAAAAAGTCTCCTGTAATTCTCTTGGGAGTTTCCTCGAACTTCTTTTCAATTCTTGGTATTTCATAGCAATCATGGTGCTTAAGGAGACACTAATTTCCGCTCGTCCGTGACGACAGTCGGTTTTATAGCGTCAATTTCACCACCCGTCTAGTCGCTTTTCATCCTTCCAAGTCATTCCTTGCTTCAACTAAACATTCCAGACATGAACTAAAAAGTGCATTGAAATACATTTAATATTAATAAGGATTGACATCAATATTTTTTTTTCAGCTTTCTCATTTGAAAAAAAAGAAAATTCCATCGTGGAGAGAATACAAGATTTTAGACGGATTGTTTTAGCATAACTTTCCTTGAACCATTATATATTGCGAAACACATATCCCGAAGTAACATTTTAGACCCTCCCATTTTAGACCCAGCGGTGCACTAACGTCCTGCTCTCGAAGTATGTTGTGAATTTGTATTAGTTGTGTGGTGTTGGTACCTATGCTAGGAGTGGCAGGTATTGATATATAAACTTGGTTGTCATCGATTAACTATACATTTGTGATCATTTTCTCTACCATTGCTCAGGAAGTTGCCTTATAAGTCATTCACGTAACGTGGATGACTTCAGACGACGATGTGTGGTGGACCGCATATGGTTGTCTGAGACACTAGGATAAGAACCTAACAAATGACTTAAAGGTGTTTTATTCTTGAGGAAGAAGAATTATCGGGTTATTTTGCGGATTCGAGCCGCACGCTCCACCATCTAAGCTACCGAGGCCCCTGGGTTTTTATTCTTCATTCCAGGAGACATGACTGCACTTTTCAAAATATATACACTTCGTTATATATAAAATATATATGCTCCGTTATTGGTGCTTCAACATACCCCCCATAATTTGGCAAACTGGGAAATTATACACCCCATAACATAGTGCTTCTCAAGATTATACACTCCATACATTGGGAAGCCAAAAAATTATACACTCCGAATCCAAGACCGAGAAGTGAGAATCCAACACCGCCTCCATTTGACCTCATGATTGATATCCAACAATGGGCTGCAATACCAGCTAGTCCATTGCAGACTGTCCCTTATGCACTGCAAGTAGGAACATTTTGAAGTCTACCTTGGCTGGAATTTAGGTGAATTTATGGTTCAAAGGCATTGTGCTTTTGACAGGAATACCACATATATTTCAGCACAAGAAGGCTGAAAGTGTAGGAAGAAAGATGGCACTGATTCGAAATTGTCCTGAGGAGAATTGCAGTGAGTTCATAATCTTCCTGGGAAAAATGTATTGTGAAGAGTTATAGATAGATCTAGATGCTTAAGAAATGTTGTGAACTCTAAATGATGGATGGTTTCAAGGTCAAGATAGGTGCTTGCGCTTACACAATGATAGACACCATTCATGGCTGATTAATGAATAAATCAACTGTTGATGAAAGAAATAGACATTGAATAAACTAAAAAATCTGAACTCTAAGGCATGCATGGAAATATATAGAATAACTAGAAATATATTTAGGTTAGGCAGTGTAAAATAATTGACGATGTGACCCGGAAATTCACAGTTAATGGGATTATGCTATTTCATCCTTGTCTTAGGTTTTTACGAGTTTGCTACATGATGTATGGGCAGTCATCATGCACACGACTGTGAAATACTGTAAAATGCATCTGACTGAAGTGAGTCATTCCACTTTTTTAATCCTTAAGTGGCGACCCTTTATTTTCTTCCAATCTTTCGCTGTTCCAAAGCAACTTCTTTCTTCATCCACACAGTTAATGGTGAAGTAATTTTAGTACACTGGTGTTAGGACATCTAAAAAATGGCTGAGAATAAATTTGCTTGAAAATGTTCAACAGGCAATGCTGAGTGGTTCATTAGGTTCTGCAAGATGAAATATAAATAAGTTAGTTTAGGGGAACTTGAGGTAGATGGTGAAATAATTATTCATGGTTGTGATTTTATTAAGTCCCTAAGCAAGCAATTTTCATCAGTATGTACTAAGAAGAACACAAGTTCATTGTATGCCACTGCCAGCTACGCTATGGCAAGAGATGGGTTGGAAAGCTCTGCAATAACTGCAGAGCATGTATAAACTGTTGTAGAAAGTAAAACATGGTGCAGCTGCTTGGCTTCACGATATATGATGTGCTCAAGTTTTAGCAGTTCCCCTCAATATTATTATTTTTTATATAATAATATTGAGTTCCCCTCTCGGTCCTGGCAGCTTCTACCACCACGGTAGCAGCGAAGCCCAACGAAGCCTGAGAAACACGTAATAAATTCGTTGTCCAGCGTGCAATGCCATGTGACAGTGCTGCGAACACGCCGTTCCTAACAACTCGCAATCGCGCCGGGGTTTGAAAAAATTGTGCCATGCACCTTAGATGTCCCACTAGGGCCACAAAAAATCGCACCTGGGTTCTTGAAAATCGTGTTGAGGGCCTAAAAAAGTTGCGCAGTGGCGCCTGATAATGCCCCCAAAGCCGCACCGAGGGCTCTGAAAATCACATTGTGCCCCCCCAAAAATCGGTCCGGGGTCCCTGAAAATGATGCTGGGGCTAAAAAAAAGATGGAACCAGGCCATAGAATATATGTCTGGGGCCTCCAAAAAATCGAGCCTAGCCTCTTAAAATCTGCAACTTTAAAAGGTCCGGCCGGCGACCACGCAAATAACGCCCAGGGCCCCACAAATCGGGTCATAGCTTCTGAAAACCATGCTGGGGGCCCAAAAGCCGTGCCATACAATTCACGTTTTGGGCCAGGGTCCTGGGAATCACGATGTGGGGCCAAAAAAGTCGGACCGAGCGCCTGTAAATCATGCTGGGGCCCGAGAAGAATCACCTTGAAAAGTGACGCTCGTGTCCAAAAAAAGGTACGGGCTAGGGCCCCTGACAATCGTGCTGGTGTCCAAAAAATTCGGACCACAGCCATAGAAGCCGCTGGCGGCCTCAAAAGTTTGCGTCTGGGCTTCTGAAAATCATGCTGGGGCCACCAAAACATTCTGCCGAGATCCTTGAAAATCACGCTAAGGCGCAAAGCAAACGGGCCGGACCCTGGAACATGACGCCGAGGGCCTCACAAGTTCGTGCATTGTCCCTGAAAATCACGCTGTGGGCCGATAGATGTTGTGCCGGGGTCCTTGAAAATAACAATATGAGCCCAAGAAGGTCGTGCAGGGGCCACGAAAATTGTTATAAGCCTTTGAGTCCCGAGAAGTCGCGTTCGGGCCCTGAAAATCACGCCAGGGCCTCGACAAAGCATTGAAGCCCCGGAAGACTCATCGGGACCCAGAGTAAATGAAGCCGAGGCCAAGAAAACAACCTAGATGTCGAAAACCACTCCGCCGCATCAACAATTATGCCCACCCAAAACGCATTTGATCCCCAAAGAGCATCAAGGCCCCAAAAAATCGCGCTATGAATCCAAGAAAATCACACCGAGGTCCAAAAAAACGCACTTTGATCCCAAAACATAAAGTCGTGGCGCACCCCTTGAAAATCACTGGAGCCCAAAAAGTCACGACTGGTCCCAAAACATCGACTCTGACCCGGGATGTCACGCTGTGGCCTCAAATGTCGCATCAACGTCCCCCAAAGTCCTGTTGGGTCCCGGAAAATAATAATGTCAGGACAAGGGAAAAATAGAAACATGAGGCCGAAGAATCCCAATGGGGGTCTGAAATATATCGCGAAGTGAATCAGGAGTGATGTCCCAAAGGGGTCAATTTCCCACACCCTCCTGTGAGAGATAGGTCTTAAGAATCGTGCCGGGGCCCCAAAAAATCGCGCGGGGCCCCACAAAATCGTACAGTGGGCTCCAAATAAATGCAACGAACCCTACAAAACTAGCGTCGTGGCCAGAACATTTGCGTCAGGGCACCCCGAAATCGCATTGTGAACCCAGCTGATTATCAGAGGCCTGGCAAACTAGAGCCGTGTCCCCAAAATATCGGGCACGGGACCCACGATACCCGTCAGCAGTCCGGATATAACCATAGCCCTCCAAAATAAGGAGGAATTCCTAAAAAAATATCCGAACCAGGAAAATCGCTCTGTGTCCCAAAGCATAGCACCAGATGCTTTCAAAAATCGTTATGGCCCCGAAGAAAAAGCATACGGAGTCTAAAAAATCGAGGCGCGCACAAAGTCATGGCGCTGGTGATCCACTTCTTTCCGAAACTCGGACTTCACGAATTCGGAAGAGGTCCACAAAATTGCGTGGACCCCAGGAGGCCGACGTCGGGTCTCTAGAACCACTCGCCTGCACCGAAAAATTCGCACCGAGACCCATATAAATCTCACCGGAGCCCAAAAAAATTATGCCGGGTCCCAGAAATATGCGTCAGGAGCCCGGAATATATAGCAGGACCCTGAGAGCACAACTGGAAGCCGAAAATGCATCGGGTCCTCCAAAGGGCTACTAGTATCGCAAAAACAGGCATTACCTTGAAACACGCGTTGCAGCCCTAAATAAACATGGGGAGCCCGAATAAAAATATGCAGGAGGCTTTTAAAGCACACTATTGCCATACGATAACATAAGGGCCCCAAAAACACGCTGGGCCCGCAAAAACCAGCATGGCCCCAAAAAGAGACAAGTGACTGGGCCGTAAATAAACACATCGGGATCTTCGAAAGCGCCCTGGTAGCTGAAAAGAAACGTTGCACGAAAAAAAGTCCTAAAAAGAGCCGGGGTGGAGGAGTGTGCTGGGTGTGTGTGTGCACAAGAGTGCAGGACCCTTAATAAAAATGGATCGGAGTCCTATAGTGAGGCGTGTTTGTTTTGCACATTTTTTTAGGGTTCTGCCCCCTACCATGTTCAATTTTGCCCCTCCAATAGTTAATTTCGCCCCAACCACCACCTTAATTATGAGTTTGGCACGGCGGGGCCCAGCCGATGGCTCCGCTGATGATCCCGTCGATGGTCCCACGAATGGTCCCACCTATGGAACCGCCGATGGCCCTGAAATTATGATGTCCGACCGCTTATTTTGGTGACCTGCCACTCAGGAAGGTTGCTTACAGACCATGGACCGCCACCGTTAACCTCGCGACTATACTCTGTAGTGCTACTGCTGCCAGCTTACTGATATACTGAGACACTGCGCCGACTGGCACTGTCTGCGCTGCGGAGAATCCCGCTGTCATTGCGTACACCAGGCCTGACGCCGAGACGTCCAGGAATATGTCAGCTGCGGTAGCCAGTTGGCCAAGAGAAGCTTCCTCTCACAGCAGCGCTAATGTTGCCCAAGCTGCCTGCGGTAGCCCTTGAAGAAAAGTTTTCAACAGCTCACGGACATGCGGGGCATCTCCTGCTGCACTCAGTTATGAGAGCATCAACAGGAGCAACTGGAACGGCTTCTGGTCTCGAGCTGCTGGCGGGGAAATGGGGCTTCCGGCCGCTCGCGATTGCGCTAACCTACATCACAGTGCGACAATAAGTGCCACGAAACTGGACGTCTGGGCCGTGATAAAATCAACCCGCACGTGCACGGTGATCGACACAGAAAGGCACCAGCAGGTCGAACTTAGTGCTGTCTTCTTCGATTCTAGGGACCCGAAAAGCACAATCCGTCGGCGTCGGATAGAGGTCTTTCTTCTTCGAAGAAAATAGAAAACTGTGAGCTTGAACGCGGCCAGCTGTCAGCTGGCAGTTGCAGAAGTCACGGACAGATACAGGGGGAATAGAATGGGGCATGTGCCCCCTCACATGAAGGTTGCCGCCCTACGGCGACCTGTTCGGGCGCATGCCCCGACGTGCAGCGGGCACGTTGGGGCCTGTGTGTAGCCGGTTGCCTGTGTGCCGGCTGCATACAGGCAGCCGGCAGTTTCGAGGCGCTACAGCCCAACTGAC
This sequence comes from Imbricaverruca yamaguchii, assembly GCA_034440575.1. Classification (NCBI taxonomy): domain Eukaryota; kingdom Metazoa; phylum Arthropoda; class Thecostraca; family Neoverrucidae; genus Imbricaverruca; species Imbricaverruca yamaguchii. Next base: position 63,403 of record JAOTOL010001173.1, read on the forward strand.
ATTGCACATGTCATATGCACATGAACATTCATCTAGCATTCATCTAACATTCATCCAGTATTCATCTAACATTTATCCAACATTCCACGTCCTAACTTCATTCATAAATATCAGACATACATTCAAGGTACACCTGCAGTCATACCCATAGACCATACATTGGCCACATCGTGTGACATCTGTCATACCTATCATCCCACATCAAGTGGAGTCATTCGACGGGCCGTGTCGTACTCTATCAAACTGTTCAGGAATCACACTAATTTTAAAAGTCAAAGGTCGAACTCATTTCTTCTGTCGCCCACGTTTCTTCGTTTTCTCCCAAAGCTACTCATGCTTCGTATCAAGAGATAGCTCGTGGGCAACTCTGGAGTAGCATTTCATCCCGGGACATGTCAGATGAAGCCTCAAGGCCAAAGATTAGCTTAATTTTGAGAGTCCTCGCGTTAAGGGAACGAGTACCCTAGGGGTACGTTGCTCGTCTCCCAATGGAAAGGTTGTGGGTTCGAGTCTCACCTGTCGCTACCCTTTGCCCGCGACCGATCGGCGTGAGAGATTGGCGACGCTGCATGACTCAACGGTCGGTGTGTCGTAAAACCAATAACCAACCAAGAGTTTTCGCATTTCGTGGCTATGCTTCAAGTTGCATTATGTGGGTGTCATTCGACGTGGCTTGCCATACGGTATCAGAATGCTGAGATATCGAAATAATTTCAAAGATGTCGAAGGTCCGGCGTGTCTACAATGATTCAGGGTGATAGGAATAGGACGGTCAAATATATTTTTTTTTGCAGCCTTTCTGAGAGCAAGTGCTCGTATCCTATATGACTAGGGCCTCCAAAAAATTCCGCCATAACCTGCTCGGACGGTGCTCCCATCGCTGGTTTAATTTACGCTGTCGCATTGCTGTTCCGGATATATAAAATATATAACTTTTAAAATATATACTATATGTATCTTTCATGTCGAGAGCTTGCCGAACATGGAACAGTCTTCCTCCAGATGTGAGGAATTCAGGTGGCTACAGTGTTTTCAGGCGGGGCTTTCGGTAACGCTGCGCATGTTTGGGCTCTAAGTTCTAGTGCTTCCGTGTAATGCGTGATGATCGTGACGATTGTTTGTGCGGCACATTGGTGCACGTGTAACGGAAACTGAAAAACCCTGATCGGGAGGATCCGAAAATACAATACATTATATGTGTAACAAATGCCTACTTATATATTATCGGTGACATGCACTATAACGACTAATTTGCTAATTTTGCAGGCACGTACCTACTTCCGTGAAAGCGCAGAACGCTTATTTTACAACATGAGACATATGGTAAGTTCCAAAACGGACAGACGTCAGAAATGGATATTCTCAGAACAGCTACAGAGTAAACAGTAAACAGAGTAAACAAGACAGAAGCAGCAAAATAGTATACATTAAGTGCATTTAGTTCTCGATAATTTCAACCGCCTTAATGCTGCAGTGTCTGCGAATCCGACGGCCATACAGAGTATAGCACATTTGATGTCTTGTATTGGACTTGCATGGGTATAGGATCTTACTCAGTTGGGAGGGCCTCAATCCCCAAACTTGCAGCTGCCCCCCCCCCTCCACCCAACTTGGCAGCTAGCCCCAACTTTTCATGTCAAACCCATGAAAATTCAAGCAATGCTGCAAGCATGAATGCTTGAATAGTATGTCGAGCACGACTTACTACTCCTGTTCACCCTAGGTAAGTGCAAGAATACCAAAAACCTCTGAATGCTGGTTATATTCTCGCGGTTCATCTAAGTATTCTTTGATATTGGTGGTGATTGACCTTTTTGGGAAATTGGAATAATACCAGCAATCCAATTTGAAATTCTCTCAAATCGGTAATTACATTGGTCACTTAGCATTCATGGCAATGTGGAGTTTGCTTTGATGGTTTCATGTTGTTTCATTTCGTACCTTTTTGTCCATCTTGATAAATTTGAAGCAACATACATAAATATGGTAAAAACAATAATGAAACTAGGCACATTGCCAAGAAAAAGGGGAAAAAGTCCTTTCAGCTCCATACCTATGTGATAATAGTTATGCGATTGGCCATTTCGAGATTATTTTGTCCCCGGATATGCTATAGCCGGTCGGGGATAAATATAGTTTTTTTTCCTGGTTCCCATGAACATTGGAAATGGTTTGTGGAAAAGAATAGACAAAAGAATACCCAACACCTCATCCAGTACCACATCCTGAATTCCAATTCAAATATTCTCCAAATTCTACATAGGTAGGTAGGTGGGTGGGTGGGTATTCCCTGAATCATGGGATCATTTTTCATCAACATTTCAAAAGATATGCCACCAACTGGAATGCTGGTAACATCAATATATTTTTTAGAATTTCATCTTGATCTATGCACGCACTGATCTGAATCCAATTTTTCTCAATAAATTATCATTTTAGGAACGTAGGTACCTAGGTACCTAGGTAAGCTAGGTAGGTAACTGCCTACCTAGGTAGGTGCATACATATAACCATATGGGATAAAAATGTGGCTCAACCACAGATGGTCAAGTGATATTGAAGTGCTAAGACAGCAAACTGATGCATATAAGACTCAGTGCTTTGCAGTTCACATACCTAATCCAGCACAGCTCTTAATATTTCCACTTCCCACTCACCATGACAACCAAGTAGGTGCTTACCAAGGTAAGTCGGATGCCGAAGAAACAATCGCAAAAGCCAAGCCATAATAAATAACCACAATGAGAAGTTCCCGTTACCAACCAGGATCTCCAGTTTTAAACTCACAAACAAATTCGTCAGACTCGACTGTACAACGACGAAGAATACCTCCACAACATCGGATAATGGCTTTGGATGCGTTCCTCTAAGCATTCGGTAAGGATGCAATAGAGTCGATAATTATTCGCCCAGCGGAGAAGGTATGAACTATTCTGTGAAGTTCTTGATTATCGGCTCTTGGACGTTCCGTCTTTGGACTTTCGGTCTTTGATCTTTATGATCGTTGTATGTTCGGTTTTTGGACTTTATGATTCTTGGACGTTTGGTCTTTCGACATTATCAATCTTTGACTTTATGATTCTTGGATGTTCTGAAATTGGACTTTTCGTCTTTGGAAGTTATTATTTCGGACGTTCTGAATCACCCCCCCCCCCCCGGTGCAGTCGGTGCAGTCGGAACTATGACGTCACCCAGAACACAATTTTGCGCCTGCAGTCGACAAATGTGACGGTCGTGAGACATTTGTCGGCGCGATGGTGGTTGTGTATACATAAAGGGCCTTGGCTGTGTAAGTGGGACACTGCTTCCTTTGGTGCATTTCGTAATCTTGCGGTTGTGTGGCAAGTCGATTATCCAGCTAAACCAGAACTTGCAACCTGTAGCTATGGCTGATGCTAGCCCTCCTGCTGACCCTCATTCGCTGCATTAGCTATCGCTAATGAGGCGAATGAAGGTCAGCTGCTTCCTGCCTTTCTTCAGATTTAGATGATGCATTTGGGAACACTGAAGATGACAGCGAAGATGAGTTGATGTTGGATGCTGATGCAAGGTTAGTAGGTAGGGGAAGAGGGGGTGTATCTGAACATGTTCTGTTTCCCGAACACCTACCTGTGATTGTCTCCCACACCATGTTCAGCACAACATTTTCTGTTCAGAATACAACACACCACTACAAAATAAGCATATATTTTAAAGGTGCTCTTTACAAGTGGTCAGAGGATTTTCATTGAAAGGAATTGTTTGAATATGGATAGCTTGTTCATTTTCGTGTTCAGCGAACACAGTAGAATTACTGGTTCAACCATACACAAACAGCAGTAGAGCTATTTGTTTTCAGTTTCCAATTTGTTTTCAGTCATCTAATAGTTTTCAGAAATGAACATTCAAGCATGTACCTCTAACATAAGATTTGTGACATTACCATGTGAATGGACACCTTTGTTTGCAAAGGTTTCTTTCTTGAAACCTTTGGAAATAGGTTTCGAGAAAGAGGTATGCAATGGCCACATTTTTCTTATTATGTGACTTTCATTTTAGGCATGGTGAGCTGCAGCGTCGGCATAAGGTGGACAATTTTATGAAGAAATCATCCCACAGCTGTCAGAGGAGCAGTTTAAGGACAACTTCAGCCTTAGCAGAGCAGGCACCAGGCAGTTGGTACAGAAACTTGGTGAAGATCGTGATGAGAGAGGGCAGCCAGTGGAGAAGAATCTGCTAGTCCTTCTATATTATTTGGGGAGTATCATTAGTTTTCGAAAGGTCGCACTTCTCTTTGACTATCAGTTTCTGCAGCTTGGGATTTTGTAGATCATGTTGTGCGGCTGTTAGTGGAGTTGAAGCACACACACATGGTTTTTCCTTCCATCGAACAGTTGCAGCATATAAGTGGAACGTTTGAGGTGGCTAAGGGAGTAAGGGGTACTGTCGGAGCTGTTGATGGCTGTCACATACCGATTTGTAGACCACCTGCTGACGAACACGTCTATGTGAACAGAAAACACTTCCATTCGGTAGTTCTTATGGCTGTGTGTGATGATAGGGGTGCATTTATAGATGTGTGCATAGGTTGGCCAGGATCGGTCCATGACTCAAGGGTATTGAAGAATAGTCCCTTGGGTCGGGAGCTGAGCAATGGTAGGTTCAGAGATAGAAGGATGCCAGTGGGAAGTTTTATAGTTGGCGACACAGCATTTCAGTTGGATACCTGGCTTATGACTCCATTTAGGCAGAATCAGATCTCTCAGCAACACCAACGAAGGCAGGGACAACCTGCTGCACAACAAAAAAGGCACTACAATAAGAACATTTCTGGTGTTCGCATTGTCATTGAACATGCATTTGGAATGCTGAAGGGAAGATTCCGTCGATTGACCTACCTCGAGACGAAATCCATCCCAAAAGCAATCAACATTATTTGTGTTGCTTGCGTGCTACACAACTTTTGTATTGTAGGTGTAGAGGACTGGGATGAAAACGTGTTCGTGCCTGATGATGGCCAACCCGATAACGGTGAACGTGACGATATCGCTGTGGCTGATCCTGCTGCTGCTGTAAGACGTAGAATCGAACTTGTAGATGAACTCTGGGCCAACCATCAGTAACGCACGCCCATGCTCTGACTGCCAGGTGTAACAGTGTGGCACCTATTGTTGTTGCAGTACTTTGTGTGCGCTGGTTGCTGTTGTACGGTGTCTGTTCAAACTTGTACATGTCCTTTGCGCACTGCACTCTGCGCATACCTGTATCTTGCATCAGGACCTATTTATCATGTATTATGCTGACAGTGCATTTTATATATCATGTGCAGCGCAGATCGAAGCGAAAGATGCGTGACTAGAAATGTCTGCGTTTCCCAGCGAGTTGAAACCATGTATCAGTCGCTAATCGTGAACACTGCACGTAGGATAACGCGCTAACGTATCAGTTATTAAATGTATTTCCTGGAAAAACCGATTCGTATCCGTGGCAAGCGTAGACTCACATCATACAAACACAAACAAAACGTAATATCTGGGTTAAAGCTCGAGTACGCAATACTACGTACTTACAACAGTATTAGGTGCACAAAAATATCCGTGCAGCAGAACACAGCACGACTAGCACCGCTCGGCAGGTGACACAAACCTTAACGAAACGCGGTATCTTGGTTACATCTCGAGTATCCCCCACTTACTCGAACTTATTCAGTGGAATAGGCTCTCCCCTCTGAATCGTCCCTCTCTCCTGGTTCACCTGACTTCTGGCTTTGTACTATGTGCCGAAACATATCGACGACTGTGTCAAGTCGCAACTGACTTCCTGGCTTCGGCGTGTGCTTTCTGGCGAGTTGCACGAAGTCTGCTGCAAGTAGGTGCAGCTGTTGCAGCGGAGTTCGCGTTTGGCTCGCTTGCTGCTTTTTTGCAGTATGCTTAAACACATCAACGTGCTATTCTGTGAGTGCTCTGGTTCGCGCTGTCATTATCTACTTTCTTTGCTTCAAACTGTTGTTTCAGCTTGATCCAATCTGATAGATCTTGGTTCTTATTGTTGTATGGATTCATTCTCTTTCTAAACAAACTGTGCTGCTTGCCTGTGATTTTGCCTTCTGAGGGGCTACTCTGGACAGTCATCGCTCCACAGGACCTGCTTTGGGTTGAGGTTAGCGAAGGGTTTTCAGAATACGATTCTGAGTGTGTAGCTGGTCTGTTCCTGGTAGAACTACATTCCTGGTTTTTGGGATGCCTTGGTGACTGCTGGTTGGAAATGTTTGTCAATGATACCAGAATGTATTTTGGGGTGGATGCAGGATTGTCCCCCATGATGCTGTCAATTTGCTCGAAGTGCTCCCATGGAGGAACACTCCCCCTCCCACTTTTCTTCGATCCAGCATTGACCTGTATTCGCTTGTACGATGTAACCAAGTTATCCCAGCGGACTCTCACCTGATTTGAGGAAAGTCCCATCATCTCACTCAGTTCTTGCCAGTGTTGCTTTTTTCTGTTTTTCATGATCTTTGTGTATGCCTGATACCGGCCTTCCATTTCCCCGATGAGTGTGGCGATCTTTTCTTTTGTCCATGCCCCTTCCACTTTCAAATCCCACTCAGTTTCAGCTGATGTACTCTGCCCATTAGTTGTGATTCCTCCACAAGAACCAATGTGTGCATCACACACTTCAGGCTCAGCAAACACACAGTTGCATGCTTCACATTTATAGGTTTGTTGTTTAAGTCCATCACAACTTGCAGCATGCACTTCAGCTGACAAGTTCGAGCCAAATAGCAGCAGGCAGGTTGGGCATTGGAACATGGCTTCCATCCTGAAAACAATCAATATAATTTTACTTGAGCAACACATATAAGTTGTTATGCACAGGCCACTGTTATATACAAATCCACCAAAATCCAATATGCTATGCAGATGAAAAACATCCTGTTGATACCAGTAGTGTATACAGTTCAGTCAAAATTTACACCATACAATATAAATATCCTGATTAATTACCTTTGAGCATAGAACATTGGGTGGACAGAGGGTGGACTGTACCATCACTATCAACATCTGTGACAATATTTTACCTGTGGAAGGTGCCATCCTGTATTGTCCTTATACCTCAGCACAAAAGGTGTGCTCCTTGGTGATTGCCTGTATTGTCTGGCTGCTGGATAGGCATGCCACTATTTCCACAAACCATGAATGTGTCTGCATGAAAGTGTGTATGAAGTTGAAGTATGAAGGTGCTACACTTTCAGGAATTGCATCTCTGGCTGATGCCATCTTCCTATTTATAAATTTACAGACCAGAACATTATCTGTGTCAAGTTAGTTATTTGGGCTTACAGGCACATCAACTGCATCGGTCATACAGCACCCTCACCTGTGTCAAAAGACGAGCGACACGTGCAAAGGAATTTTTCCAATTCTTAGTCCAAATTATGTTGTACTGGTATTTTGTGACAATTTGAATTACTTTCATGTTCATTTCCTTTGGAAATGACACCCTTTCAAAATATAACCAGTTAATGTTAAACTTCTTATTCCTTAATATCAAGGTCGGTTATTTGGGCTTAGGGGTGCATTACTGCTTCGGTCATACAGCACTCATTCCTGAATATGAAGCAAGTTCACCAAGAAATAATATGAACATAACATTTTTTAAACAACACAAAAACTATCAACAGTCCAAGTGCAAGTTAATCCATCTTTCTACCAACAAATATTGGAAAAGTGTGTGATGCAATATGGGGTTTTGGTTGGGGAAATATACTACGAAGAACACTACAAATTTGCAACTTAAAAACCTAACCTAACCTGATGTTTTATTACCTGGAACCTGCTATGATGGATTGCTTATAGTCATCATAGCAGGTTCATAGTAGCAATTGTGCCTATGCCATTTTTGACCCTCCAAGTTATGTTGGATCGCATAAAACCTCCCAATCTGAGATTACCTAAATCACACTGGTCCAACTGCCTGAAGCCTACTGATGCTAGGCAGTATGATACCACTATGTCACAAAAGGAGACTGCATCATCCATGGTAATGACTGTACACATGATATTTGCTTTGAGATTCATAATTTAAGAGTTATATTTGGGACAGGGAGACAATTACCTATGCTATAAACTGATACTGTATGTCATATCACATCATAGTCAATCTCTACCCGAAGTTGTGTTGCGAAATGTTTGTGCATCACTATTCCTTGTTAGGAGCATTAAGATGATACAAACGAGCAGGGTGGGAATTAAGGCACTTCTTAAGATATTTCATCTCTTGAGACATTTTTGCACTCCGGATTCATACTGGATAGAATGGGCTCCACATGTACTCCGACACAAACATGCAAAAGGAACAAAAATACCACTAAAAATCCAATACAAGATTGAAGAAAATATCGACCAAATATGTTATTCTACTTACGGTTACCAAATAACTAGACACTTTTCGTACCATCAAGCACACAGACAGCAACCGAAGACACACCACACGAGACCACAACCAGCGAAAATGCCGACGACAACGCGCCAAACTTCGCGCCTGCGCACTGAATATAGTGGCCTCCGGCCGCTGCGAATTCGGCCGGCGCGTCTCCAGAAACCTACTTTCGAGCCACCCTATAGTGGGAAAAACTGACCGTTTTAAGAGACGCTTCCGGTGTGCCGGAGGCCGCCGATCGGAATTTGCTGCGTTAGCATTTTCTGTTACGAAAACTGTTCTTCAACCAATCAATGCAAGATATTTTTTTAATGACCTCATAACATTAGCAACCTTGAACACATGTTTTGAACACTTAACAGTGCCATGCTGCAAACACAGGACCTTGACTGATCCTTTGCGCACCGCCGTCGCTTCCGACTGCGTGTGAGTTAGTGGTGTTTGGTTCGTATTGCGCAGGGGATTGGATGCGTATGTAGGTAGGTGTGCGTTCTGAGCTGAGGGTGAAGCGCGAATTATTTGTGTTTTTCATTTTGCCTAGCATTGTCCTGAGACCAACAGTGAAAGGAAGGCGCATTGCTCCTTTGAGTTATGAGAGACAAAGCTGAGCTGATCCAAACTCCCTGTCTTGCGGTGCCATCCATTGCTCACTTCACTGTTTCTATGCTTTGATGTGACCAAAAATGATGATATGTATTACTTATGCATATTACGTAGACACTGACTAAGTACATATGATTTTCTCGTCGGTTACCGGCAAATAGATTCCATGCATGAAAAATAATATGTGCGTAAAAATGTACTCCGGAAGAAATCTGTTTGCGCTCCGACTCCAAACCCGGAAAACAAGTTTCCCACCCTGCAAACGAGATCCTATTAGAAAGGAGACACTGAGACTTCATAGGCATGCATCATGGAGCAGGATGTCAATACTTCTTGGAGAAGGATGTTGATTGAGTGTTCAGAAAGTGGTATTTTCCACCATATTTTACGAATAATTTAACACTGGGGTGGTGGCACAAATACCAAACTATCAGACACACCAATGTCTGCCAATGTATGACGTCACAGAAAAATGCCTGAGGCGAAACTCTGACGCGTCTGATTGGTTCCTTACTTTCCGACTGCACCGACTGCACCGTCTAGATGCTTGCCGAACAGGGCTATAGTCAAATAGTTTGGCTTCGTCTCACTGTTGTCATGATTGTCGCAGCCTTTGCTAGTGTTGTACTATTATATTGTGTTTATGATCCATTTTTTAACACAACTTCAATCTACAAAAGCAAGCTATGATATAATCCAATCAACATGTCAACCATGACAATTTTAATTCAATATTTCTAGGAAAAAAATTCATTGGTTTCCAGCATTGGGGATACAAATCCAGTTTAACCAGTTTCTGCACTATTCTGGTTTTTCCTTGTTAAAACTCGGCGACGAAAAAAAAAATGCGTTTGGGCGCGCTGATCTTGAATCGGGGCCGTGTCCGAAATTTGAGAGGATTCATTCGCGGTTCTTCGACTTATCAAGTGTGTTCCTCGCCGTCGTGGTTCTTCCCGGGATTTCAAGGCATTTTTCCGCTTTGCTTTCAATCATCCTTTTACCTTTTACCTAGGAACTTAGCCTGTCTAGGTAGGAATGGGCCCTGTATGACCGAAGCAGTCGATGCGCCCATAAACCCAAATAACCAACCAACCTGTCTAGGTAGGTCTTCATGGAGATAATTTGGCTAAGCTTGGGCTTTAAGGTAATTTTTCAATTGTTGGAATTTGATTTTCCAATGGAATGCTTATGAAAATGATCAACATAATGCGTCCACTCATTTCCTCTGCAAATGATTCCTTTCCAGTTGGCAGGCAAAATAACAACCCAAAAAATGGGCTTTGAGTCTCACTCACAGGTCATCAGGTCACAGAACTCATCTTGTGGTGATCTGAAATACCAGAATTTGGTTAGTCAACCAAGTGAAAGCCAGGTGAGGGAGGGCAAAAAACTGCATTATGGAGATTAGAGGCAAGCACTGAATGCAAACAAAAAGAGGTAAGAAAACCAAGAGGCTCAATGTAAGCTGATTTTCTCCATTTTCCTACTTTGACTGTTATTGGGGATTTGGGGTGCATCAACCTACTTTGACCTACCTACCTACACATAAAATGAAATCAATTCACATATAACTTCCCACACTGCCATAATTTTCTGATTCTGCTATTTCAAACTGAGTGGAACATTGAACTGAACTTGATATTGTATCTTTCTAGGTGAAAGGAACTTTGGGATCTGTGAACTGATATAAATATGGCTTACTGACACTGCATCTTTGTTGTATTTTTCTTCACAAATTGTCATTTTCTTCTGGTTTTTTAGCTTGTGTGAATTGTCAGTGGATTATCAGTGAGCCTGTACCTGCCCCTGCACCACATCTGCACCGCTTGCTGTCTGTCCATACTGACAAGAACTTGTTGAAGTGCCATACTTTGCAGTGTGTCATAGCAAAAAAAAATAATTCTGATGAAAATAAAAATGTGGTGTTATAGCCTGTCCTAACCTATGTGAGCTTTGTGTAAGGTCCCAAAGAAAGGAAAATGTATAACAACCTTTCCTAAAAATCTTTAAAAAGAACTAAGCCTGACCTAACTGAACCTTGCCTAACCTGTCAGTTTTTGAGACAAAAGTGGAATCCTTGTTATATTAACAAAAATGATTCCAAACAAAACACCTAACCTAATCATACCTGATCCCTTCATTTCTTTTTATGTATGTAGATGTATGTAAAATTTGTCTTGCTAATACCATAAATCACAATAATACCTGAACTTGTAGCCCTTGGCATCTTAATGCCATGGATACCTCTCTAGGTGTCTATCTACCTATGAACGTACCTACCTATGGGCGCTGTATAACCTCTGCAGTTGATGTGCCCTAAAACCCAAATAACTAACTAACTATGAACATACCTAGGCACTTATCTATGAGTATGGAGCTACCATGATGTATAAGGAAGGAGTTTGACTACCCAGGCAAAATGAGTTGGTGAAGGGGGAGACTGGTGTACAAATATCAAATGCTGGGACAAAGTAGAAAATGATAGGTACTATTCAGCTTTAGGATGTTCAGAAGACAAGTTTTGCACATGTTTGATCTCCATAAACCGAAAAAAGGGTATGTTTTGTTAGGCCATGCTAGGTTACATGTGTGCTTTTTTGTGTGCTTTTGAATGGGCAAGTGCCCTCTTGATGTTGGCTCTTGCCTGATTCTCTCACCTGGCTTCATCCCATAATTATATTTTTTAACATGGGACCCTTTGGAAGTCCAATTGGGTTTACTCCTGAATTGATACTCATATGGCCCAATTGGGACCACCCATTTTCTCCATGAGTTGTGTCCTCCCCACACCTATAATTTGCCAGAAGAACAGCCCTGGCGAGCTAGGTTAAGTCTTTGTATTAACTTTTTAAATTCAGGAATACAAAGTTCTGGATGTTTTTTTTCGAACAAAACTGTAAATTGCTCCCATGACAACTGTGTTAGGCTTGGCTGCATTCAGTTTTTATGCTGGAAAATTTGAATAAAATTGTTCCAAATGTTTAATTTTTCTTACAAGTAAGTTAATGTTAGGTCAGGTTTCGTTATATTACATTATGCTTCGTAATGTTTTTATGCTTATTAATTCATCAAGCATATTAATGCACTAATTTCCCAAACTATGTGGGTATATCAAGACTTTCAAGACTTGACTGTAGGAGAAACTCTGGGAAGAAGTGGCCATAACATAGTTAGATTCAAGGCACATGTAGGGGAAATTATTAAGGATAATTTGGTAAAGGTTCCAAATTTCAACACAGCAGACTTTGACTGCATGAGAGCAGCTTTAAGTGCCATCAGATGGGAAAAAGAATTTTCCAATTTAAATGCCTGTGAAATGTGGGAAAAGTTCAAATCTTACTCGAAGGAAATTCAGATTAGACATGTCCCCCAAAAGCAAAGACGCAAAAGAAGGGTAGGAAAGCCAGCATGGCTTACACCAGACTTGATAAAAGCAATTAAGGCTAAGAAAACTGCATTTAGAGTCTTTAAAGAAGCTTCAAATGTCAACAAGCAGTTTAAATCGGTGTTTACATTGGAATATATGACCAATCTGCCGACCGTACACCATAGTTCAGTGACATGTGATCTGATAAATAATGTTGATTTCATTGATAGTGATGTTGTTTACAATCATATCAGGAAAATAAAGCCAAACAAGGCAACAGAACCTGATGAAATTTATGCTAGGGTATTGCGGGAAACTGAAAAGGAACTGGCATTTCCACTTAGTATACTATTTTGTAGATCAGTTTCACAAAATGAAATTCCAACCGATTGGAAAAGGGCAAATGTGGTTCCTATTTTCAAGAAAGGAGAAAGAGGGAAAGTAGAAAACTATAGGCCAGTAAGTCTCACATCCCTAGTCTGCAAGGTACTTGAAACAATTATCAAGGATAGAATAGTTAGTTATCTGGAAGGTAGCAGATTGATTCAAGATACTCAACATGGGTTTAGAAAAGGACGATCGTGTCTCACAGATTTCTTGGACTTTTTGATCAGGGAAATCAGGTTGATGTAGCATATCTTGACATTGGTAAGACCTTTGACAAGATACCCCATAAATGGTTAATGATACAGCTTCAGTCCCATGGTATTGCAGGTAGCATTTTAAAATGGATAGAGTTGTGGCTTTCAGATAGACAGCAAAGAGTGATGCTAAGTGGTACAAAGTCATCATGGCAAAATGTTCTTAGTGGAGTCCCCCAGGGGTCAGTACTGGGGCCATTACTGGGGCCACTACTGTCCATTATATTTGTAATAATTTGTAAATAAATAAAAAAGATACCCCATAAATGGTTAATGATACAGCTTCAGTCCCATGGTATTGCAGGTATCATTTTAAAATGGATAGAGTTGTGGCTTTCAGCTAGACAGCAAAGAGTGATGCTAAGTGGTACAAAGTCATCATGGCAAAATGTTCTTAGTGGAGTCCCCCAGGGGTCAGTACTGGGGCCACTACTGGGGCCACTACTGTCCATTATATTTGTAAATAACATTGAAAGTGGCCTAAGGAGTAAAGTTTTGAAATTTGGTCTCATTCATAACAAAATGTGGAAGTGCATAGTCCCTGCTGTCACGTGTCAGTACATGCATTGCTCATTTTCCTTTGTTGTGATCCAACAATAAGTATGCAAATGCATGCACAAAGATGGAACTGATATAATTAACCTTTGCCAGCTCATGTTTTCAATAAATCTAGTGTTGTAAATTGTTGAACAGACAATTATCTTCACGGGTGTATTTAACTGGTGGTTTGCATTTTAAGTCACTGGCCATGTTTTAAGAAAATTTTCAAATACCACTTTGCAATGTCATTCAGATGACCACAAATTTTAATCACAACCGTGTTCTTTTAAGTTGGCATGCAAAATAATACCAAAAGCAGCTTTTTATTGAGGTAATATATGACTAATAGTGTAAATAGAAAAGTAACCTGGCATGATCTAACCTGTCCAAGCCACACTTGTTTTACTGAGTCAAAATATGCGATTAAGGTAAGGTGTGAGTGGCCTAAACTGCAATAATACCATTTCACTACTGAGGGAGTTATGTGTATTGCTCTGTTTCATCCTTGTCCAAATTGTAGTTCAGTTGTACCCCAATCGGGAAAACCAGAACTTCTTGTGGCGTAAGTGATTCTAGGGAATCCTCATCTGAATCACAGATACTCGGCTCAAAATAATTGCTGCTACCGGCCTCTACTAACTGGACTTCCGAATGGCAAAGGGCAGCGGCTGGTCGCCTGTCTGGCTGGCCACGCAAATTCGGTGACTACTCATAGCAGCGTGGCAGTCCACCCTCGTCGACGACTTCTCAGTGACCCCTGAGTGTGTTGGGGCTCCACACACCACTGACCGGCGGCCATACTACATGACCCGCCTCACCCGGCGGAAGTGACGAGGCGCAGTCGGCCGGCCATCAGCACATATACGCTGGCTCAGCAGCTTAGTGCGCCATACCAGCTACTGCGAAGTGGCGGGGCAGTGGCTGGCACGTCTGAGCATTCACAGCTATGACTTGGTTCCCTAATGTGATGAAAGGTACCGCTAGAAGCCAACTTCATTATGCCATTACTCGATATTTATTTATCCAGAATTAACGTGCACTGTGCCGATATCACAATCCAGAAAAGTACTAGCCTAGCCTTGCATCTTACTCCTACATCTCCCGGCCGTCTCCGTGTACCCTGACCATCGTGTCAGTGTGGACACCCCTACATCTCCCGGCCGTCTCCGTGTACCCTTGACCATCGTGTTAGTGTGGACACCCCTACATCTCCCGGCGTCTCCGTGTACCCCTGACCACAGCGTGGGAAAAGTGGTTCGCTGACATGGAGTCGGAGAAAAAAAAATTGTATCGGAGCCCTCCAAGAAAAAGAAGCTATTCCTGCCCATGGAGTCGGAGAATAAAAAAAATGGTCTCGGACCCCCCCCCCCCCAAAAAAAAAGAGAAAAAAAAGAAAAAGAAACAAAGCTACTGGTGTCGGAGCCCAAAAAAGATTATGGATAAAAAGCATACAAGCCGAAAAATACAAGTCTAAGTGGTGGAACAACCGGTGTGAAGAATATATAATGAATGTAGTGTGTATTTAGTTTACATTAATTCACATCGCCAAAGTGATGTAAATGTTGCCGGATCCCTATTGCCCGGTGCTGTCCTGACCAAACTTATGGAATTAATGGTACCATGCATACGGACCAATCATGATGGTGGAACTCCAGGGCTCCGTTTTTTAGTTTCCCAAATGATCAGTGGGGAGGCATTATATATATATATCCTTGCAGGCCTCGGCAGAACCCTGGCATGCGATATTCATGCCACCAGTTAATGAAAACAAAACATGACCGAGGCCTTCAAACCGTCGGTTGGCACTGCGCTTCAGCTTACTTTTTGAGGCTGATCGTAGAATAGGCTGCCCGGTTGTTTACATTTTTATTACATTATTACAGTATTTACACAATTTCAAGACCGCTGCTTGACCTCAATTCCTGTCGCCTTTAATAGGATTTCATACGTCAATACGGTGTTACCTTTTTTCTTCAGTTATGTGGGAATCAATACACTGAAGATATATGTTCATAATTATGAAATTACGTTGTCTTTATTCTAGATAAAAAAAAAATGATTCGGGCGAGATCGTCCGAATAATTTGTTAATTCTCCTACTCTAGTACGGATATTGTCCTGGCCTAACGACGACGTATCCAAGGGTGGTCAAATGATCAAATGACAGATTTTCGTAACTATTTTAAAATGACGGCTAATTGTGACCATAAATAGCCCGGAGAACGTTTAAACTCCGTACATGCACAGTTACTACAGTTGCTGAAGTGATACAACTAGTACAGTGTAAAATAATTGACCATGTGGCCTGGAAATTCACAGTTAATGTAATTGTGTTATTTCATCTTTCTTAGGTTTTTACCATTTTGCTACATGTGTGGGCAGTCATTATGCACATGACTGCTAAAAAATGTAAAATGCATGTGACTGAAGTGAAATGCATTCCGCTTTTTTAATCCTTAAGTGGCAAGCCTTTATTTTCTTCCAATCTTTCACTATTCCCAAGCAACTTCTTTCTTCATCCACACAGTTAATGGTGAAGTAATTTTAGGACACTGAACTACTATTCAGATGCTTTTCTCTTGATGGGTTACTGTAGTTTTGCGAGTTGGGGTGGAATTCATACCAAAGTAACCCAAGGTTTTTAGCATTAAAAAAAAATCATTTACATGGCTCCCAAGAATAGGTCTTCTGCCATCAATAAAGTTCGCTAGCTGATGCTATTTTACGCATTTCAATTCGAAATTGAATGCTCTATTTCGTGAAATTAATAGAATTACTGAAAACGGTCTGAGATGTCCAGAATTACGTTCTCCGGTAGTCTCCGATTGGAATGCGGCTGGAGAACGAACCTCGGGTCCGATATGCGAGCATTTGACGTCATTGTATATATTTCGATTTCCAACTATGGTGGCAAGATATGGCAGCAATACGAGAGGTTTTGTAATGGAGTTTTTAAGGTGTAACGCCAGTATTTCCCGGAATTATCGAGAAGAATCGTGGTATTTTCCAATCTTTCCTGCTAAAGTGTCATTTCGACAGAATTCTGAAGACATACGAAAACCTAATCCCTCATATCTTTGTTATTCAGAATGAGACGAGATTGGCCCAAGCCGAATGACGATTCATCTGTGACTACAGAGTGCTTGTGTTGGGTGGCCGTCCTGACAGTGTGAAAATATCCTGGAGAGTAATAAGCTGAGGTAATAACGTTCAGAAATTTACAGTATTTTGTTCTCTATTGCTTTTATGCTACGTTGATGCTTTTCTTTCGTTCGGATTTGGGGTCATCGTCACACCAACAATTGACCTGAGTAACCCTCCCCCCACGAGTTCGGCCTTGATTGGGGCCCAAACTGAGCCAGGACATAGTTTGTAACTGTGCGATCCGTACCTATCTGATATAACCAAGGGCTCCACCACAAATGTGTGGGATTTTGCAGCAACATTTCCTTCATGTCATTTCCTTGTACTTTCAATATCAGTTCTTCCAGGCAAAATAAATCTATAGGTATAGCCAGAGTTGAATGTATTTATTCAAAGCATATTTGGGGATTCATACACACATGCATAACATGCAATAGGTTTGACACATGCACAATGCAATCCAAACAACCACCACAAACTTGTAGGTATTCTGATATAACATGATATGCTTCCTGGGCAATTGACTGCAATCTGCATTTCATGCCTTTTGGCCTGCTATGCCATGCTCTTCTGTTCTGTTGTCCAGGCTTATAATTTCTATGATGGACTGGAAACTGCAACTGCATTGTTGGAGCTGAACTGAGATCCTGGAAACAAAATGGCATCCATTATTGGCACGTTTCATTCGGAGAATAAAAAAGTTTAACATTTGCAGTCACAATCATGGAAAATAAAATGTCCTTAGGTTTCCATACTCCAGGAGAAGCCCGAAATTCCCACCCTGCCTGACCATCGTGTCAGTGTGGACACCCCTACATCTCCCGGCCGTCTCCGTGTACTCCTGACCACCGCGTCAGAGTGGACGCTGTTACACCTGCCTGCCGTCTAAATATGCCCTTTCCTCGGCAGCGAGCGACGCGTCCGAGTATGGGACAGCACACCCGGCTACAGAGCCCGCCGCCTACCAAGAGACCCCGACTGGCATCGCTTCACCACGCCGAGGTCAGACCCGGCCTGAGACGGGGGTCGGCCCACGTGCGCGCGGCGGTACGCTCCGCATGATGCTCCGTCTGTAGACTCGCTCCGGTTGGCTGGTGCTGACGGCTTCTGTAGTCGGTAACTCAGCTGACAGGCAGAGCTGGTGTGTGTACGATACCGCACGGCTGGTAACCGGTGGCAGTCACGTGTGAACACGTGGCAGTGCACAGCTCGAAATATGTGAAGGCACGAGCAAACTAGATGGTAGTCAGTGCACTGCAGCATCAATCCGGAGGTGACGATTTCTAAAATCATGGGGGGGGTACATAGAGGCAATGGATTGGCCAAAATCGATTGAGGTTGAGAGGGGGCGTGTTCATAGGGTCCCATTTAAAATTGAGGTCACAGGAATGCGAAGGATCAAGCCAGCATTGTGGGTGCCCAGGGCCACATCCCCAGATATGTGCCAAGTTGACGCCCATGTCTGGATCGTAAGCGTATGTAAGGTTATGTAAGACCGGAAGGTCATGTTTGTACTCAGACAAAGTATTGGGGCGAAGTATTTTCAGACTTACCCTAGGTTCAAATGCGTGTCGTATGACTGTTGCATGTTTTATATGCAGCTGGCCTGTAAGCTTGTTTGTAAACAAAGAGTTAGGTTTGACCTCGGCATGATATATCATGACCTGAGGTTGCCAGAACTTGTTTTTAAAGATAAATATCAACGCATCGACACATATACGAACATATTTACGAAAACATTGGATACACATAAACAAATATGCCAACTTTTGGGTATCTTCGAAATTTACATATTGAGATCTGTTATGCAATTGTCACAAGCATGTGAATTTGGGCGGGGTCGCACTACGCATTCGGCGGTGCTAGAGTTCTGGATATGTATCTGAAGGGTTGTGAAAATATAACATATTTGTGCGGTAGTGGAGTCAAACATAGAAACTAGAGGAACAGAAAGTGAGACGAGACTCGTCGTCAACTGCTGAAGGTCATTGCATTTCATGTGGGTATTATGTCGTCGATGCAGTGTTCAAATAAGTATTTATCGTTAGGTGCGAGATGTCAAAACGAGTACAGCAGGATGTCGAAATTGCATGGAAGCAATGCTATTGAATATCTCGTTCAGTCCTGCAAACCCAGTTTTGAGACAATCGTGTACACATGACTTACTTTCAGCTTTCAGCTGGCTTCAGGCTTTTAGTTGCTGAAATATAACCACGGCGCTAATATTGCTTGCTGAGTGCAAGTGGTGGAGGCCGGTGAGTCCGTGAAAGATTTCAGCTATGATGCCAACCCCCCCCCCGACGAGGCATCACCTTTCCGTGGTGGGGGGATTGAGTGCCCCAATGACCCGGCGACCATCATACCGGCGAGGGGTGAGACTAAGAGTGCCTCACTCGTCCTTCCGTCCATACGCTCCCATTCCAATGCCCATCTCATCCTATCCCATCTCGTCTCCTTCACCTGGCCCTGCAACACCAACTATCCCTACTATGAGCAGGCAGGGCAACTTCCCCGGTCCTCCCCACCATCTCCGTTTTATCGGGGTAGTCGCCCCCCCTCAGCCCGTCCCCCAGGGTTGACGGAGTCCTGGAGGTTGAGGTCCCCTGTCACACGGTGCTAGTTGTGACGAGGGACCAACACACCTATTTGGTCCCGATATCCCGGAGGGGCGGGCGGGCCCGTGGGGCCTCACGAAGGCCAAGTGGCTGGTCGCCTCAGGCCGGGGCCCTGGGATGCTCCCCAGTGTTTGCCGGCCCGACCGGCTGGGGTCAAGGGGTGGGCGGTGCTGGATCCCGGTCGGGGTGGTGAGTATCTCTCTCCCGGCCGGACGAAGGCGCCGCCTGCCCCGTATAGCTTCTCGGGCGCCTGGCGACCTCCCGTACGCGGGACCCAGGCGTCCCCCAGTAGGGCCCCTAAGGGGTGGGGCGCCCGAGGAGCCGAACGCCAAGACGCATCGCATGGCATCTTTAAATAAACAAAAAAACCTCCTGGTCCCTCGCGTATGGATCAGACCATCTCCCAACCCATCGCAGGTGGGAGCGTGTCAAACCAGGAAAGCCACGGGATAAATATTTCGAATGTTCCTCGTATAGTCATCTTCCGAGGACTGACCAAAAATATTTCATCATTGCCCCTTTCCACAGGCGAGACGGATGCGACAGATTTGGGAGTATCACCCGTTGCGAGAAGTTAAAGGATGGTGCTATTGAAGTAGAGTTTGCACAAGTAGGAGAAGCACAGAACGCACTGGAAATGACCGAGTTCGTATATAGTGTGCGGAAAGGTGGCACGAAAGTTGACGAGAGCATCCAGATGAAGGTCTAACCCCATAAAACCAAAAATACATCGCGCGGAATCATCAATTGTTACGATATCAATGACGTACCGGAGGAAGAGATAGTAGATGGGCTATCTGAGTTCTGCGTGATAGGAGCCAGAAAAATGGAGACGAGACGAGGTGCAGAGCTGATCGCCACAAACAATGTAATACTGACATTCGATTCAACTGACTTGCCCTCTGAGATCCGAGTAGGTTACATCCGGGTCAAGGTGCGACTTTTTCTTCCAAACCCAATGCGTCGTTTTAAATGTCAGAAATATGGGCACACCAACCAATACTGTAGAAATCGTCCTGTGTGTAGCAAGTGTTCCTCCCCAGACCACAGTAGCGACCAAGGTACCTCAGAAGTGCCATTCTGCGTAAACTGCGGCAGAGGACAGGATCCCCACACATCGTTCGATCGCGCCTGCCCTAGCTACTCCAAAGAGAAGGAAATTATATCCACCAAACACAATCAAAAGGTAACGTTTCGCGAAGCTCGGGATCTTTACGATCGCACACACCCGAGAACATCGTACGCAACCAAACTTAAAAATGTAAGTTCGGTTCCCCTGTGAGTACAGACAGCTGAAGCAAATGAACTCGTTGCAGCACTAAATGAGGTTCTTCGCTCCTTCGGTTTACTCGTCGCCCCGTCCACAAGGCATGCGACCGAGGTTCCATCGCCCACGAGTGACGCCGTTCGACCACCAGAGGTCCCCTCCCGACCAACACCCGAGGATGGGGCGTGGACGCTGGTCCAACGATCAAAGAGGCCTCCTCGATCCTTTCCGCCCAATCCCAGCCCCTCCCAGTCCAATTTGAAATCCCACGTCCCATCCCCCATTCCCCTTCCAACCCACCCTCTCCTCCTTCACGCCCCACCACCACCTGCAAACCCAGCCTCTCCACCTCCTCCCTACCTGACCCTCCCTTTCCCTTAGTCATATCCACCGATGCCCAATCCATCTCCAACCTTTTTACACTCGCATCCGCCTCAAATCAGACATCCTCACGTACCACAGCACCATCCAATGTACACAAATCCTTACCATCCACATCCATACCTCATACCTCCAACACAACCATTACCAACACATCCTCTTGCCAACCCTCAGCATCCAAGCTCACCTCCCGCTCGCGCCCCTGATCTCCCTACACCCCGTGGCAGCCGCACCCACGACCCAACCAACTGGAGTCGCGGTACACCCTGGAGCTCTTGATCTGGGCGCACGGGGACTGACAACCCGACGTGATTCCGCTCATTCGAGTCCGGAATCCAGAAGCCAACGTCCAACGCTACCCCTTCACCATCACCACCAGTCTCAACCGTGATGGGGCCGCCTGTCACCCCTCCTCCACGTCGAACTGGTCACCCCCGATTTGCCCCCAGCTTCGAATCATATGACGAAGCGAGCTCTCCCAGGGGGGGTGTCTCCTTCCGAGATCGGCAGCCCCGGTCACGGCCGCGTAACCAAGCGCCTGAAGAAGTGTGGTCGGAACGGAGAGCACCTAGCTCGTCCTCGCCCGCCTTTTTTAAGCTCACAACTCACTTTTATATATTTGACGTATGAGTTTTATTCTGCAACGGAATTGCAGAGGTTTGAGAACCAGCCTCAACGATCTCCAAACTATTTTGCACTCACGAGTACCGCTAGTGGTTTGTCCCCAAGAGACGAAGCTTTCTCCTCATGCACATTTCCACCTGAAAGACTACACTGGCTAAACTGGCTAAACTAAACATGCACATTTCAACTGGAAAGACTACACGCATGGCGGAGTCCTTATTGCCGTGCACAACTCTGTTCCCTTTCACGAGATATCCATCTCTTCAAATATCCAGTGTGTTGCTGCTCGTATAAAAATATCCCGCCATGCCGTTACCATATGCAGCATATATTTACCGCCGGGAGAGATCTTTCCATTTGCTAAGCTGTCTCAAATGGTGGGGCAGCTCACACCACCGGTGATGGTGTGCGGAGATTTTAACACGCATCACCCTCTCTGGGGCTCAAACATGGTGACGAGCCGTGGACGTACTATGGAGGGTTTTGTGCGAGACTTCCCACTCTGCGTCCTTCACACAGGAAAGCCAACACAT
This sequence comes from Imbricaverruca yamaguchii, assembly GCA_034440575.1. Classification (NCBI taxonomy): domain Eukaryota; kingdom Metazoa; phylum Arthropoda; class Thecostraca; family Neoverrucidae; genus Imbricaverruca; species Imbricaverruca yamaguchii. The sequence goes on from JAOTOL010001173.1 coordinate 85,535, forward strand.
TTTATATTTGCCACAGGACAGACCTCTGTACTGGATCTCACCCTCTGCAGCCCAGAAGTGGCACCGTTTTTAGAATGGACCGTGGATGGTGACCCGTGCAACAGTGACCACTTCCCCGTTTGGTCTCGTTTTCTTCACCGTGTTTTTGTAACCAGACGACCCCCTAGATGGATATTTAACAAAGCCGACTGGGATTCTTTCCAAGGAAGTCTTGAGTCTACACTACGCGACCACTCCGACGAATCTGCTATCTCCGTGGAGGCGTTCACGACGGATATTGTGCGGAGTGCTCAACAGCACATACCTCGCTCAACGGGAACATCAGTTCGCGTGCCCGTCCCATGGTAGTCGGAAAGGTGCCGAGAGGCCTTGATTGTCAGGAAGAAGGCGCTTCGCGTCTTTAATAGAAATAGCTGTACGCCAAACTTAATAACTTACCGCTAAGCACGGGCAGTCGCCAGACGTACCATCGCCGAAGCAAAACGAGACTCGTGGAAAGCGTGTGTCAACACTTTAAGCGCTCCACATCATTGTCATCTGTATGGTCCCGCATAAAACGCTTCTCCGGAAGATATACGCCACTTCCACTCCCCACCCTGCACATGTCTGGCCGAGACATCATCGACCCGGAAGAAGTGGCCGACGAGATCGGACGACCTTTATCAGCACGATCGAACAATAGTAATAGTGTGCGCTTCTTAAACTACAAGGCTCGTTGCGAGGCACGCACCATTTATTTTTAAACCACAAACCTCCTTGATTACAACGTTCCATTCTCTATTTCCGAACTGACTGCAGCTATCAGTACTCTGAACAGTGTCGCAGAGGGTCCTGGTACATTGCACAATGGCATTATCAAACGTTTGCCTGCAAAAGCCTTAGAAACACTCCTGAAGATACTGAATGGCATGTGGACAACCGGCACCTTTCCATCTTCGTGACGGAGGGCAGTCGTAGTGCCTTTACGTAAGCGAAACAAAACAGGAACGGACCCACTGCATTTTCGCCCCATCTCGTTAACATGCTGCGTATGTAAGTTGTTTGAAAAGATGGTGAATGTCAGACATGTGGTTTTTAGAACACAAGAATCTCCTCACTGTGATACATAGTGTGTTTCGAAAACACCGCAGCACGCTTGACCACGTTTTAGCACTCGATTCTGTTGTGCGCGCTAGTTTTAGGTAGAAATGCCATACAGCTGCGATATTTTTCGATATTGACGGGGCGTATGATACTGCATGGGAGCGCGGTATTCTCATGAATTTGCATCGTATGGGTATCCAAGGCTCTATGGGATTCTTCCTGAAAAATTTCTTAGCTTCCAGAACTTTCTGTGTCGGAGTAGGAGGTTTACTCTCTGGCACATTCCAACAAACTGATGGAGTTCCGCAGGGAAGTGTCCTGAGTGTTGCATTGTTCGCTATCGCCATCAACGACGTGGGTGCGTCATTGCCAACTTCTGTAGGAAAAACACTATTCGTGGATGACTTTGCCGTGTGGTGTTCTTCGCGCACTGTACACTCGATAGAGAGACAACTCCAGCTGGCTGTCAGGAAGATACAGAATTGGTGTGACGAAACAGGTTTCGCAATGTCTACAACGAAGATCATCGCTGTTCACTTCTGTCGCAAACGTTCCTGCATAGACCCGGTGATCATGCTCAATGGAAATCGCATTCCATTTAAACCAGCTGCCAAGTTTCTAGGTGTGGATTGACCGCCGATTGACGTCCAGCATTCACATCAACGACGTCGCGCAGAAATGTGCAAAGAGACTGTAGACGATGAACACTGTCTCGAGATGTTCGTATGGCGCAGATAGATACGTTTTACTACTGATGTACCGATCTCTTGTGCGTTCTAAGATTGACTACGGATGTTTTATTTATGACGGAGCATGTGCCATGACCAAACGTCGCCTGGATGTGATTCATAATGCAGCTCATCGCATTGCTACTGGAGCATTTCGTACCTCCCTGGCTGATAGTATGATGGCAGAGGTAGATGAGTTACCTCTTGCGCTGCGCCGTAAATTATTGGGGGCCAGGTACGCATGTAATGTCGCACAAAATCGAAGGCATCCAGCCTATCAGTGGATATTCGCAAGGACACCAAGGCCACGCCAGGGGGCCCATATCCAACGGGTATTGTCATTCTCCATTCGTAGGGCCTCGATCCTTCGTAATTGTAATATTAGGCCGGGTTGTGTGGCACGTATTATTACGCCGACCACTCCCCCTTGGTAGCCTGTCCCAGTACAAATTGATGTAACTTTGTCATGTTCAAAGAAAGGGTAGGCAAGCCCTGAGGAACTCCGCACTCTGGCATTGGAAAAGATATAAGAATTCCGTGATTTCTCGCGGATTTAAACGGACGGTTCCATGTCCGACTCGGGTGTTGGATGCGGTTACGTCGGTCGATACTGGGTTGGGTCTTTTAGTTTACCAGCACAAGCATCGATTTTCACTGCTGAATTGTACGCAATTCTTAAAGCCCTGTACTCTATACAAGGAGATCAGGCCACCAAACACGTGATTTTCACACTCCTTGAGCAGTATCCAGGCATTGAAAGCATTCAACCAGGATAACGGGTTTGTTCGTAGGATTATACGTGTCGTCAAAGCCATAAATGACGTCAACATAATTGTCATCTTCTGCTGGATTGCCAGCCATTCCGGAATTGCAGTGAATGAAGCTGCTGACATAACTGCCAAGCACGCCATCACCAATGGCCGGGAGGTTTATTTACGGCTCCTTCCAAGAGATTTGTATCCTACTATATTGTCAAGTATACGGTTAAAATGGCAACTAGCGTGGAATTCAAAGTGTAGTAAGCTGGGGGTTTTGAAGCCAGCACTATAATTGTGGAGGTCCTCGAGCCAGGCACAACGACGGGAGGAAGTAGTACTTTGCCGACTGAGGATAGGTCATACCTTCGCGACACATAGCTACATACTTACCGGTGATGACCCACCTTCATGTCTACGCTGTTCAGACCCGCTTACCGTATACCATGTTTTAGTAGGTTGCGTATTTTTAGAACCACTGGAACGCCAGATTTTAGGACATACGCTAATAGGAAACGACTCTGAAGTCGTGACGTCTGGGAGCATTTTTACATTCCTCCAACAAGCACGCTTTGATGTTGTATATCGTCGACCCTAACGATTATTAGTTACTGTATGTAAACGTAGTTATGGGCGCAAGATAGCCCTAGCAGTCGACGCGCTCCTAAACTCAAATTCATCATCAGCTATGATGCCAAGCCAACATGCTGAGAGGAGCCGATGAATCGAAGTCAATAAATGGGACGCTGTGCACTTGCATTGATGTGCGAAAGCTGTGGATGGGTGATACCGCAGTCTGTTTGCCATTTGCCATTTGCCGGCTGGGCTGACGTGCAGCGTCGCTTGTCACACTCGTGTACTTTCCATGGTGATGTGTGTGGCTTCGAAGGGCTCGGTGACACATGCTGAAGCGTTTTCCCGATAATTATACTGCGTGTGATCTTCAGACAGGCCGAGTTCTTCCAAAACAGTTTGATCCTGGTGACCACCGAGGCCGATGAATCGAAAAGTGCCGCAGAAAACTTTTCTTGAAACAAAGAATATGAATGCGCCATAGGAACTATTTTGAAGTAGGAAAAACAAATTAGATCTAATTGAGTAATAGGAAGAACGCCTACATGGCTAGAAGAAAACTATTTGCGTTTCAACATGTAGCAGTAGGGCTTTTACGATTACTGTATCAGTAGGTGAAGGTCAGTCAAGGTTCATGCGATTACTGTCGAACGGTTGTCACCCTATTAGTTTTCATTCGATGGCATATGCATTTCCCATTTGGTACCAAATATCAGCTTTTAACCATTAAACGGTGGTTAGCTATAGTCTCATCAGAACAGGTGAATTATATTACAATGTTCAACTTATAATACCATGAATTTTCGAACAGATGCTAAAGTACCCTTTTAACCTTACATGATAGGTCTATTGTCCTAAAAATGTTAAATATGGTTTCAGAAATTGTTTGCCTATCTATCCTCCGTGAAGATAGGCGATCTCAAGATTGGAAAACATTTTTATGTCACCCACAATTAGGCTCTACTTCAATGGTTTCCGAGCTTCATCACAATAGTTCCTATGATGAAGTTTTTTTCCTGTGTAAATAAAAATTGTACTTAATTACTCGGTAGGAGTGGATACTAAATTGGATAATATGATTATAGCATGATATTATCAAGAATATATGAAGATAATCATATAATTATAAAGGATAATTGCACGGAGAAGGATTAGCGAATGTTTATGCAAGGTAAGGTACATAGCTGCGAGTTTATTTCTGGTGATGGTTCTTGCTCCAAAACCATTCGAAGTACTGGCATTACCTTCTGCGTACATTTCCGGGGGTAATATTTTGCACATTTATGGTGCTCTGCTGCGCGTTCTCTGGCAACTGCCCTTGGCACTCAGTATCCGCAAGATCACCAAAAAGTGTTATTTTATTTGATAAATCAGCAGTTTGTATTGTGATGGGACCGATGCCGTGATGAAGCAGACAATCCGCTGCAAAGAATGTAGCGTCCTTGTCCTTTTCCGATACAGTCCACGTCAAGCCGAACTCCCATTGCTCTGATGCTATGTCCAAAACACCCACAGACACCCCGCGGCACACAGCCACGCCCTCACCGGTCAAACGTCTCAGCTCCACTGAGGCCCCTGGCCACAGCCGGCCGGCACGTGATACACAGACGGCTCCTGTTGCAAAGCTGCGAGGGGGTATTCACCACAAAGAATGCTGAAAAAAAGGTTTGATGTATTTCAAAGACCAGTTTGTTCTTATATTTGTATTTTAATTTCATGGCATCTATCTTGGAATCATGTTACAAGAGCTGCTTTTTAATGGCCAGCTAGTCTAATTTGTCCATTTAGGTCTTGTTGGGATTTGAGAGAGGAAAGTCACAATGTGAGAGCTATATGTGTATTGTTTCTACGCCTTCGATCCGATGTCCCAGGGTTAAAATAATGTTTTTTTTTCGTTAGATGTGAATCGTCGAAACGAGCATAGTAGGATATCGAAATTTCCCGTGGAATTGGTGCTCTTAAAAATGCTTTTGCTGTCTTTTGGACTCAAACTACAGCCAATGGTGTACTTATAACTGCACCTGGGGCGTTCCACGACAGATCGACAAATAAAATTTCGATTTTGCACCCCCACATCTCAGATTTTGATGAAAATGAGTCTATAGGGTTATCAGCAGCCCTAAACACGTCTGTGACATTTTCAGGGCTCTCTGACTTCCGGTTTTCGAGCTACAGCCTGCGACATTTTTACATTCGATGCATACATGGCTTTGTTTGGCAGGATTTTTCCCTGCTACATTGAATGATAAGTAGGTGAGTTTGTACATCAAAATGATTGCAATCCCATGCAGAATGAACGTTTATCACTATCGAAACCATAGCAATTAAATATATGTCAAATATAACACTTTAAAAAATGCCAAGTTCTCTTGAGCAATTTTCCCCTTCGATATTGTGATTTTTGATATTTTTTAATGAACGAGCGTTGATTATTACCTATATTTCATCAATAAAAAAGTGGTTATCGGCTTATAAATATTTTAAACTTAATTTCAAACACCAACCGCCCGGCCTCATTTTACCCAATACGGCGTCGTTCAGCAACGGCCGCGGCCAGCTGCTGCCAACGGGGGATAGGGGTGCTGGCGGCTGTCGTCCGCGGCCCCGTGGGATTGAGAGGACACTATGCAGATTATTTATAAACACCAGGCAGGACGATTTAGCACTTCATTTATTATTCACAGAAATAACAAGCCGGAAAGTACATGTACATTTGCGAATGCTAACGAGATGGTACAATGAGCCTTATCAGAGGTACAAAATGCATAACTTAACAATAGCTCACTTCACATTGTAATTCGCACATAAACAAACGGAAATCAGCTGCCGATGTAGGTCACGCTAACCATTCAACCTAAATCCTGTAGCAAATCAGGCCACCATCACTTCTCTTCCTTCACTTATGGCAAGTTCTCGCACAACGACAATGTTTGCCTTCACTGGAGTTACCCTGTGTATTTTTAGAGTCCCTTTGACAGTTTTTGCCATTGACAGTCTATCGCCAAGCTCATGCCGTGTACGACTAACCTCTTCTTTCGCTACAAAGCAGCACTCGGTATGCAAATTACCCTTGTCCTGTAGCACTTTACATAGCTTTTCCGCAGTAAGAATGTGGTCCGAGTGTGTCCGCGAAAGACTGGCGCTAGCTGCAACCCTTTTCAGTGTACCCCCAACACCGTCGCACGAATTTTTCCCATGCGACGTTGCAAAAAAATTCCAATCGCACTGGACTCCGAAATCCTCATCATGAAAACTCACATTCACGAAATTAAACTTATTCTTGTACTGGGCAGCTGACCCATCCGAAAAATAATGAATCTTTTTCAAGTTCGGGACTATGCCTTTCACTTTCGGTACAATGTGCTGCAAGAATGTGTGCACAGCGACGGTGTCATGCTTCAGTTCGTTTGATAACACGCAAAAACTGTGGCATTCAATCTTTCCAGCCTCTCGCCAATAAACAACAAACGGATGAACGGTACACTGTGGTGCGTTCCAGTGATATGACTGAATTTCTTCTTGAACTACAAAAGTGTAGTTTTCTGAAAAATATAATATGATCAGTGCTTCATGCTCAGGTAGCTGCTTTTTTAGATCGTCGAAATATTTGCTTTGATGCTGACTCGTGAAATGATGCCGAGTAAGTGTCACAATGGCGTCAGACAGTTTGTCAAGAAACTCGTCCATAGGAAGAACAATTCGGTCAAAGTGCAACGATCCGTGCTTAGCCACTGACTAAATCTGACTTCGTCCACCAAGTCTGAGATTTCCCCTGCCTGCGCATTTAAAGTGTCGATCAAATATGACCTGACACCGTCCTGACCTGGACAGTTTTCACACTTTTGCAGCATACAGGCTTCCCTCCCGACATCACAAACCGCGTGCTTCAACAGGTCCTTGTAGGTAATGTCTTTTAAGCCCAGAGACGCTTACATTAGCTTCACGTTCTGGTGATAGCAACATACACAGACCGTATGAGTGCCGTTGCTTCCCAACAGGACACAGTGTTTGGGGCGGAGGCTGGCGAACTTCGAAAACCCAATGCGCGGGTTGCTACCGTTCTCTTTATAAAGTTGGTAAATTTCCTGCAAATTACCTAAAATCAAACGTTTCTGCTTCTTTACTTTAACCCCATTCTCATCTTTTACCGTCACATAGTCTTTTTTCCCAGGACATATTCTACTCACTTCGTCAGATTCGTAAAAGGATTTTACCTTTTGGCATTCCTCCTCAGATATTTTTCTACCCTTGGAGTAGGGTGGTATCTCGGGCAAATTTCCCTTTTCCGCTTTGAGTTGAAAGCTTCGACGCACCATGTACCAAGTGGTTCCAAAAAACTCAGCGTTTTTTTCTCTACCGAAAAAGGAGACAACGTGAGGATCCGCAGGGGGCGCTGAGGGTCGGTTGACTTTTGAAACTCCTCTTTCAACTCATCCGTCAGGCGCTCGTATCTGAAAATAAAAATGGTCCCTGTCAAGAAAATTCGCGAAAAAATATATTAATAACAGTGCGAGACGTTTATGTTTATCAAGACTAAATCTATGCATTTTTTATAGCTGCAATATTCCAGGATTTATTGCATACAAGATTTAAAATGGTCTTAGCGTAACATTTAACCGTACATTATTTATTTATTTGTACGGTACCTATATATTTAAGCTTTTTAGTCAAGAATGATCCTAATGGCTTCTCTCTATCTGTTTCGTATCCATTTGTGCGTGTATCTAGTTATACGTATTTGAAACATACCTCCATCCTCCCATCAATATACACAACGAATTTCAAGATATAGGAGCGAGGGTAATATGGCACATCCTTTTGTTTGAAACTTTCCTGTCTGCATTCTACAAGTAAGGCACCTGAATTAAAAAAAAAATACCTTTCCAGATCCTTCTCCTTTTCCAGTCGATTTTTCTTCACCGGAGTGGTACCCGGAGTCGGAATATCCACGCCTAAAGATCGCTCCAGTTTGCGTTTCAGCGATGTTGTGACACTTTTCAACTTTTTTGATCCCAGGGATTTTCTCGTCGATGCATGTATGCCTCCTGCAGCGAAATAAATACTTATTTTAGAGGGTCACTTACAAAATATATTATATTTGTAAAATGTGTAGATTGTTTAGCCAATATATATTTGGATGGGTAATGTGTATGGAAATACACGTACATGCAAAATGCTGAATGTAAAGCATGGTGTTTTAGATGCGCCAAAAAGAAAAAAGTAATCCAAAGAAAACAACTGGTACTCACTTTTCTGCACCGGAGATTCTCCGAAATCTTCCAAAACAAGCTGAACATTCTGCTCCGCAGTATCAGAATCCCGGTACTCAGAGCTTGTTGTGCCCCCGGAGTGTTCCGGAGTGCTCCTGACATCGTCGCACAGCTCTTCACTGCTGGACGCAAGACTTTCCGGCGCCGTTTCAGCTTCGGGGAGGCTTTTGGGGTCCTTTGTCAGCCTGGTACGGCAGTTGCAGCAGAGCAAAGTTGTCTCTGTGATCCTCGCATCACCGACTTGACTGACAAGTGTTTTGGACGCCGTTCTAAAGCCTCCTCGAGCTCTTGCTTTGTGCCTTGCAAAAGGATCGGCACAAAAAGGATGATTAGAACGCTTCATGGTTTGGTTGATTAGACCACACACTTGTCTTCACAACACCTACTACTACGACCTGTCCTTCACCTCGCACTCCTGCGAACTGTCCTTGCGAACTGTCTAGTTTCACAGACTAACCCCCTGAGTAAACACGCATACTGCGCGGTACGCGCGGGGGCCAGGGGGGAGGTGGCAGTCACGTCTCCCATATCATCCTCCCGGGACGCGCGTCTCCTTTGTTGACATCCCACGCTCGGCTCCCCCTTCCCCTCCCCCTCCCCCCGGAAGGCGTATCGCGAGGCAGCGGCAGCGCGCCCGCCGGTCCGGTGAGCGCAGCGCCCGCATTCACCGCATTTGATTCGTCTTTCCATGTCGATAACCACTTTTTTTAGTTATGTTTCTAGGGTAAAAAAATTACGCTCTTTCATATGAAAGTGAGAAAAAACACGATATCGGAGGGGAAAATGTTTTTATTTCTTTTCAAATTTTATTTGGCTAGAGTCGGCACAAATTACGTAATGAAAGTTTAAATGGTGGCACAGTCATTCTTCAATGTTTTGTCTTCATTTTGACGTATAAATTTGTTCAGTTACTGAAAAATGACTCAGAAAATTAGCACCAAAGATAGTCATGTCAGTGCAAAATGTAAAAATTATATAGTTCATAACTAGAAAACGGTAAACCTAAGAGACTTCAAAATGGCACAGGCGTGTTCAGCGATGCTGATAACCCTATAGAACCATTTTCATCAAAATCTGAGGTGTGAGGGTGCAGGTCACATGTCGATTTGTCGTGGAATGCCCCACCTGTGTCATTTGTTTTCATGTTCATAATTTAGGAAGAGCTGTATTCAGGATATGAAGAATAATACATATGCTATAAACTGCTATTGTATGCCATATCAAGTTAAAGGTAATCCATTTTCCTCAAATTGCGTTGCAAAATGTTCGTACGTCACCATTCCTTATTGGAGAGCATGAACGTGACTCTTATAAACGATGGATAAGGATGTCGGTTCAATGTTCAGAAAGTGATATATTCCACCCTATTTGACGAATAGTTTATCACTGTGTTTACCTGTAATTGGATTGCGAAATGTTTGCACATCACTATCCCTTGTCAAGAGCATGCCCATGCTACTTATATACGATATACTGTTAGAAGGGAGACACAAAGACATCGTAAGAATGCACCAAAGAGCCTGATGGCAATCCTTCTTGGATAAGGATGTCCATCGAGTGTTCAGAAAGTGGTATATTCCACCCTATCTCACGAATAATTTATAACTGCGATGTCCACGTTTTCCGTGTTTTAGCACGCGCACGTCCGGGGGCAGATATCTGCACCCCTCCGGTTTTTCCTCATTTGCCGCCAAACTAATGGGGTTAGCAAGACAAAACCTCGCATAGCTGTTCATTGGTCTTTTGCGCATATCCTCATACATTTTTAATCCTGGGTCATCTCAGGTTAGGTCACCTGGTCAGGCGAAGTGACCCACTCGGAACTCGGGACATTCGAGAGTTCTACGGAACTCGGGACATTCGAGAGTTCTAGGTGGCATAACTTCCGCAATAATTGGGCGATTTATTTCAAACTTATAACACGCCATGATCTCATCAGGGACCATAATGTGTATATCAGTTTTTTCGTAGCATTGACCTTAGGTCAGGTCGCGGTCATGGCTTCCCCATTATAGGGCTGTGGCAAAATATACAAATGTTTTCTGGTTACATATCTGCGCTCGGAATGATCTCACAACGGTTGTGGCATGCAGCTGGAAGCTATGCTCAATGTTAACGCTGACATTTTTGCTCAGTGACCTCACCAAGGTCATCTGAGGTCACCTGAGATCACTACGCATTTCTGCGCATTATATCGCACTGCATATAATGCGTCTAGAAGGCTGAAATTACCGTCATCGTGCTTGAATCGCCAAGACGTGTCGATTGATACATTACATGACCTCCCTAGGCGACTTCATGACCTTGACCTGAGGTCATAGTTTCGGTTGACCTGACCTTAAATTACACCGCCTATTGTCGGTAGCGGATACGGATAGCGGATTCAAGGACTGTCGAATAGCGTTCGCCGTTTGTTTCTATCTGTTGCAGGTCCTGAGATGTGTCAATATCTGAGTCCCACCTGATCTGGTCGAATTTGACCTATGATGGCACGGCGACCTGGATGTTGACCTGACCGAAAGATGACCGAAACACTTTCGATAGAACCCGTCACCAGCTATCCAACGCCGTTTTCCGTTTGTCTGGAACTATGCTAGCTAGCATAGTTTCAGAGATCTTAGGGGGGCAGACATCTGCCCCCCCGGACATGCGAAGTTGGCGCGGACCGCCGGACGTGCGAGTGTTAGCCCTCGAAGTATGAGATAATTTGCCGCCCTTGGGAGTAGGAGTAAGGTCAGTTTGATCTTTCCACCAACTTGTTTCAAGCAAGATAGAGATGCGGTAAACAGCATGTTGCAGACACATCCTTGAACGTTTAGAATTACTCGCTACCTTTATATATATATATATATATATATATATATATATATATATATATATATATATATCCCTTCTAGTTCACCTTCCAGGTCCGGTCGAGCAGCTAAATGCCGGGATATAGTTCATATACGGCCATTATATATAAAAACTGGACTTCGCCGAAGTTTTGGGACCCTAGTCGTGAAACATAGTGCGATTTCGTTCTTCAATATTGATGACATGCAAAGTACAAGCTGAAGGTTTACTATGGTGCATATGACATATGACAAGATCATATGCATATGCATATGATCTTGTGCATACTGCACAAGATCAAGGTCAAATGCCTGCAATCATGTCATGAAGATGATCATTTTTCGAAATAGGTGGTACTAAAAAGGCAGTGAGTGCCGCCAAAGCAAAACCATATGAGTCCATCCTCTGATAATGATCTAGAATATAATTCAAAGAGTTTGGTCGTATAGGAACACCCTCCCCGCTCCCAAAATCGAAGCCTGCTATATCTACATCTCAAAATTCCGGATCCAATCACATCATAATTCACCCGGCGTGCACAATTACCCGGGTTGAGCTTTTTTCGTAGCAATATTCCGTATTTTCTAGAGCGCCGTACACATGTACCTTGAGCACGTTACAGATGAGATCTCATGACCCGACCAGATTTTAGCTCGAAATTTCGCACGCTTTTAGAGGACATAATTTTCCACTACAGGTACCACCGGCTTTGAAACATTTCCGTTAGAAATAAAATTATGCCTCAAGAAACATGTAAAATCAATTTAACCACCAACTTCAGATCGCATGTATTTTAGCATTTTCTTTCTACTCCCGCCTCTCACTATTAATCATGGTTTGACCTCACTATTGATCACTATTTCTATGGTTTGCTTATATAGAAAAACGCTGCAATGCAGATATAAAAACCGTGCTGAGAGTAGGTCCAGACATGTTCGTGACTCGTTATCTTAACAGCCTTTTAACACAATGTGCGCCCACGTACGCTAATTACTGGAGGGGATTTCAAGTTGCAAAGCGATTGCTTGAACGGCTCAGGAGCTGCTATCCCGGAAAATACCATGAATTACATGGCCGAAATGATCCACCATCTCCTCTCCGCACCGCGAATACCAGCATTCCTGAAGTATCCAAGGTCGGCGCTGGTAACACAAACTGCAATGGGGTCATTTGTCCGACAAGGGATGCCGCCAGACTTCTTGCAGAAGTCCTGAGCACACTCATCGGCTCCGGTCACCATAATCAGCCAGATTTCAGCTGTCCTGCCGAAACACCTGCCGCTCAATCTGCGACAGGCGAGCGGGCTGTTGCGAGTGCTCCGACTGCCGGGGCCGTTTCGGGGGGCGCCGCCCCGCACCCGACGCGGACCTCCGCTCCAGCCTGCTGGCGGCTTGCGTAACGCTGTGACGTCACGACGCCCGGGGCGGCGCCCGCGGCGTCGGATGCGGGCCCTGGCGGCCGGCCTGCCAGCTGCCCAGTCGCTTGCTGACGTCGGCTCCGTGGTGTCGGGGCGCGTGAGGTTAAGGTAGGTGCGGCCGCGTCTGGCGCTGGTGCGATCGAGTCGCTTATCGGGCGTCGTGTCGGCGTGTGTGCACGTGTCTCGGGCCGCCGCGTGCCGACGCCCTCCGGACGTGGTCTGGGCTCGTGTGTGCCTTGTCGCCTCCTCAATATCGACCCGGCGCATCGTGCCCGGCCGAGCCGACGCCGTCGTAGCCCGGCTTCGGCGGCGTCAGCCACGTGACCCGAGGCGTCCGCATGGACCCCCGGGCCTGGTGGATGCTGCACGCTGCCGCGTCGACCATGACCTGGAGGTCGAGGTGTGGTCAATGTTATGTCTCCTGCGCTGTCTGTTTCGGTTGCGGGAACGTGGCTGTGCGTGTTGGAGGGTGGAGGGGGTAGGGCTAAGTTACCCGAGGTTGATCGAGCGTATCAGATCCGTCCGGCCCCTATCAGCTCATCGACGTCCACCGCCGCCCCCGTGTGGTCGTGGGGCTGCGCTCTATTACACAAACGTGGCAGGAGTCGGTTCAAATTTCAGTTGCCGGTCATCTGGGCTAAGCGATTTCTGTGAACCTTGTTTCCATGACCATTTCTTAACCCTGGGGAGTCTGGGGAGTTGGCGGACGAACGCCACGCGGCAACGCGCCTAGATTTGGCATGCCTTTTCCCACATCAGTTTGACATGCTGATTCAAAATGTTTAGGTCAGGTTATCTAGAGTCAAGGAGTTAGTCAAGGTCAAGTGAGGTCACCTCCAAAAAAGTTCAACCAGTCGTCACCCTTTAACGGATATAGATATTTTAATGAAACTCAGCGTTTGCTTATCTTTACGGAAGCAACAAAACATAAAGAGTTGAATTTTTTTTTCGTTTTTGACTACATAAAATTTTGCGTATTTGCCAAATTGCAGTTCAAATACAGGATACTGGCTAAAGTAAGCATTTTTTATTAGGGCAAGTTGCCTTCCAACATAGTTTCTCGGTCTGCTCTACCCATTGGAAAAGGAAAATTAAAGAAACCTTGAACTCAAAATTTTGAAATTTCAAAAAATACAAGTTTTATTTTTGGGGGTCCAAAAAACTTATAGCCCTGGTTGATTTCGCTGTCCTTTTCTCATTCCAAATAAATTCTCTTTTTTTCATATATCCCACAAAATTAACTCCCCAGAGTCCAAAACATAATGTAAAGTCGTGAAAAGCTAGACCCCTGGTGACGTCTCTTTTGGTGGACAATTTTTTGGAGGGTGGGCCCGGACCCTACTCGTCGAGCGCTTTCCGATGACACCCCTTTCCTTTTCGTGCGATGCTTTGTATTTTGGAGGGGGGGGGTCTTCAACCCCCCCGAGACGGGGTGGGAGGATTTGACCGGAAAGACGGCGCTGGCTCAATGGCGTTGCCTGGTGAAAAAGTTACGTTTTTGCATGTTTTGTAAGGAAGTAATAGGCGATGAGCACTCGTGGTTCCGATCACGACCGACCAGCGTCCGCCCACGACCGGTCGGCTGAAAAGCTTTCAGCGCTGTGTGACGTAGCAGTTAAATACGTCGCAAAAGAAACCGAGCTTATTCTGAGATGTCGCTAGTTATTTCCAGCGGTGGCTACTGCACCGTTGTGTAAATGTGACCGGTGAACAGGTGGTTTATGGTCGCCTACCTGGCAGCAGGCAGCAGGCGAACAATGCGTTGTGACCTACTTTGGGAAACAGGCCACCGAGTATGTACTGGGTGCGTGTTAACGCCATGTTGTGGCGTGCCATATGTGGAAAAGATGAAAAGCGTGGAATCTAAGGCATGTGCAGCTGAAGGCATTGCGGGTCTTCTGTATATAAAGACAGCTACCGTAGGGGGTTGGCCAAAACACCTTCAAAACATGGTCATCCACACAGTTGTTAAAATTGTTTGCGGTCTCGGGAAACAATAACCAGACAGAAGTAGCTCATGCTGAGACTATTGTGGGTCAAACCAGACAAACCCATCTAGGTTAACCTTGTGAACCGATTTCGGCGGCAGTCTGTGTATTTATTTCATACTACGAGGCGTTCACTTTGTAAAAGATGCCCGTAGGTCAATGCTGGGTTTTCTGCTGAATCTTCCGGCTGTTTTCTGTTCATTTTGGCCTCTTAGCTTTGTACCTTATATGCGTTATTCAAGACCACATAAGTCGGTTTTACAGCGGCAATTTGCTCTCCCGTCTAGCCACTCTTGATCCTTCCAAGTCGATCCTTGCTTCGACTAAATATTCCAGACATGAACTAAACAAGTACATCGAAGTACTTTCATTGGTCATAAAATTAGTTTCATTCAATTTTATCACCATTTTAGCGCAAAATAATTGCTTCTTGGTGGTGAGAATTAAACGATTTTAGACGGATCGCTTTATTATAATTTTCGTGAAACTTTTATATTCCGAAACCTATATCCCAATAGATGGCAAGTAACAAGTCAGTCGGTGCTCGTGCGTCCTAATCATGGGGTGCGTTGTGAATATTTACCAGTTGTGCGGTGTGAGCATGTCGGGAGTATCAGGTACGGATTGATAAACTTGGTTGACATCGATTAAGTATACTTTTGTTGTTATTTTGTCTACCGTTGCTCAGTAAGTTGGCTTAAAACCACATCATTCGCTAATTTAACCAATATTCGCCCCGCTGGTCACCCCGCGATGATAATTCTAAGCACTGCAAGGCAGTGGCCGTTTGCCTTGCTTCCTGTTGCTATGTGGTTCTCCCCAATATCATACGTCCTGTGTTGACTGGGGTCTATGGGCGCGAACAGACCCTGTAGTCGGCGCGCCCCTAAACCTAAATTATTAATAGAATCGAACCGAAATGCTCGGAACCTGTTATCCTGGACACTCCTGGGTGTTCGCTCGTTCACTTCTTGCACGCCGCCACCTGACCGCCCTGCCCACCCACATGACCGTGGAGTCGTGTGACTGCCGGTCCGTCACTTTGGTGACACGGTCACAGTGCCTGAGATGAGCCTACTATGTCCACTCGTCCTGCCCGCAGCCCACACCACGAATAGTTCAGTGTTTCCAGTGTGCTGTTGGCGGTGCCTTCAATTGAATTCACCGTTCTCAGAGATCACCGGTTGCGGTCGGTAATTGCAGGACAGGAGCGGCTTCGTGTGCCGCACGCAACCTTGTGTCGAGGGGATGGTAATGGGCTCAGGCCTGCCAACGGCATAGGCGGCGTGCCGCACGCAGAGGGGAACGGGAGGGAACGCATGCTGGCCAACGGCATGGCTTCCGCCCTGTGGGAGGAGAGAAGCGCACGAGGCTCTCCGTATTCGGTCAGGCGTCAGGTGCAGATTAAGACTAAGGTTAAGGTGTGCTTCGAATAATGAAGACAACCTGTTCCATTGCACCCATTAAATGCGCGTCCAGTTGTAAATACGGCTATTGCAAGCGAAATTCTTCCTCCCCATCCCCAACTGTACAAAAGCCTGAAGCTGAAGTGGATTCATGCTAGAGACTGTCGCATCTTCAAAATTGCATTCTGGTCTGCACTGATGAGCTATATATATAATATTACTATCAATGTATGTGGCGTCGATGCAAATGTCAGTTTTGTGCCATTCCCCCACGCATTTAAAAGTTTTGGCCCGCTGGTGTTCAGTAGTCCGACTCGTTTATCCCCCATAGGACCCAGTCCCCAAGACTCAATTATTCCAATGGGTGATCTGAAGGTGGATTATGTAATCAGCTATGTTCGCTCTACCTGGCTTGTGCACGCTATCCTTGTGTGGTAGGTTCGTGGGTGGAGTGTGATTGTGCTCTGTGCCTACGACCAAGTTTATTTGCCGCGGCCACATGCTGGGAAGTTATCTGGCTGATTGTGCCCATTATCCTTTTTTATTTGAAACAAAGCATACGTTGATGGATGGGTCGCACCGTGCGATGCCTCCGAGTGAGACTTGCGAACCTGGGATTATCTTATTACAATGGCATCTGAACAGTTGCGTGTATGGGCTTCACTGCTTGGGACAGTGCTGCTGACGCCGCGGCAGACATTCTGACCGGTAAGCGTGGTACAAAGGCGGTTAGGATATTTAAAGACCGCGCTGCTCACGCCTTGTCGGGATGTGCTATTTCACGGCCTCTGGTTCGGTCGGCTCGCTGTGGCCGGCAATGTCTATTTTGAGCTGGCGGCAGCTATTTCCGGCGCCCCGTGTGGCCGTTTTGTGGTTAGCTGTGTTGCTTTTGGGCACGTGGTTTCTGCAGCCGGCGTACGTGCACCCAGCCGGCACCGGTAGCGTGACAACAGTACACGTGGCGTGGCGTGGCGGTGGAGCACATAGCTCAACAGTGACGTCACGGTGACTGTGCACATTTTCACGCGTTCATCTCAATCCTGACACGAGGTCGATGATGGTGCAGTAAGACGCGCAGCCTCTGGTTCAAGCGTCGGCAAAAGAGAGGACAAGCGACGCCGTGTGGGCTAGGTTGGAAATTTCGCCTCTACGAGTTGCCACATTCTATAGTGCATCATTCGGAACCATCAACCAACTCCGCACATATTTGCACTTGTCGAATACACTCATAGTCGGTGACTTCAGTTTTACCATAGATAATGGACGCAGGGTTCGAACAAGTGTACATTTGAATAATTGTCACTCCAACATATGGCTGCGATTGCACCAAATCAGTTGGTTCGAATGTAGTCGTTTGAGCAAAAACTACAATAGGAACGGATTTCGGCGTTCAGATTTCCTAGGGGTGAGCTTATGGACAGAGGAACATCAAGTATAACATACATGCTATGAGATGCTCCTATTGCGCTGAAATTTGGGACGGGTCAATAGGATATGGCTAACCGTTAAGGGTTGCACAAACACACAATCACACTCGGGACGGTTTAACGTGTTGATTACGCTGGGTTACAATTTTTTTTTGTAAGCTTGTTTTTTCTACTGATTTAGGGCAATTTTGATCCGATGAATCCGAAAATGACATCAGCTTCTTTCGATCAGGTCCGGTTTTTGTGCAAAGTTGATTTTTTAAATCTGGCGATCGATTACATTTTCGTGATATCGGTTGATTTTGTCGATATTCCTCATCCGAAATGGGCTTTTAAGAGATAACAAATTGATTTCCAACACAATTTGTTCATTGTTGCAAACATCGATTACTGTAAATTGAGTAGTAGACATTGATAGTCATGCAAATTGCATGCTATGTCATCATTGTTCAAAATTCAGGGCTTGAACTTCCGTTTACTCGAATCCCTAGAATGGTTGGTGGCAGGGATGTCTCTTCAGAGTCCAACAGTAATCAGCCATCATGGCTGCACCCCAGCGTCCCTGATACCTGGTCTACATCTCTTTCATGTCCTGATGGAGCCTCTCACCCTGCTCGTCGCTCATTGATCGTGGATTCTCAGGAAACCGATCCATATACGAGAAAGACTAACCAATTTTGATGCTCGTGTTGCATCCGAGGTTTCTCAAAGCAGTCAGCATATCGGTGATAACTTCTACATAGTTCCTGCACTTGTTGCCAAGAAAGTTCTTTACGACCAGAACAAAAACCTTCCACGCATCCAGTTCCATTTCGTTCATAGTTTTCAAGGTCTGGATCTCTGAGCTGACTGATTTGAGGGCCGTCAAAGATACCAGCTTTCAACTTCTCCATGGTCGATCATGGAAAAGTCTGGTACAAGTAAATGAAGCAGCCACCATCCATGTCCAGATTTTTAGTTAACTGCTTGATCAAGCTGAGCTTGATGTGCGGCGGTGGGAAGAGTATCCTGTCTGTCCACCAGAGAGTTGTTGATGACGTTCCTCGCTCTGCAAGACACCAATTCCTCCCGCGCAGGCCAGTTCTTCGTGTAATGTTGAGCAGTGTCCCTACTATCCCACATGCACAGAAAACATGGATACTTGGTGAACCCGGACTGTTGTCCCAACAAAAAGTTCGCCATCTTCAGGTCAACACAAATAAACCGCTCGTGTTGATCATAACGAATTTGTTTCCAGCACATACTTCACCGCTTCATACACCTCCTTCAGTGCAGTCGAGTGATCGAGGGGTACAGAGACAAACTGGTTGCCGTTGTGCAGCAGTACACATTTCAGCGAGCGCTTGCTGCTGTCTGACCAGTCCCCAGTCTGGATTCGTAATGCGGCACTCCAAGCTTGTGCAGAAACTGCGCAATATCTGTACGGTACACCAAGTCCTCTTCAGATAAAAACGGAGGTACTCTTGATGTATGTTGCGATAGAATGTGATCGGAGCACTATCAGATGTTTTTTCCTCAAATTTGGACCCTACACCGGGGAAAGGAGGCACCGAGCGCTTCAGATGAAGCTTCATTGCGAATACCGCTCAAATGTTGGGCGAAGCATCACCCAGAATACTATTCCGGCGAGAGAAGAGCACTGCGTGCAGTACTTATCTTTGAATGATCAGGCATTGGATCTGCCGCTTAATGGTGACGTTTTTTGGCGGGACTTAACACGCGCCCTGGAGAGCATCGGAAAATTACGCGGACAGGAGGGGGAGCGGATTCCGCCCCCCTAAGATCACGGCTCCTACTGAGGCTAGAGCGACGAAATTCGCAGGGTGGATGGGCACGAAAGTGAACTCTATCGTGAGCAAATTTAATGACCTTAGGTCAATAACTTGA
The DNA here is from genome assembly GCA_034440575.1 of Imbricaverruca yamaguchii. Taxonomy (NCBI): domain Eukaryota; kingdom Metazoa; phylum Arthropoda; class Thecostraca; family Neoverrucidae; genus Imbricaverruca; species Imbricaverruca yamaguchii. Next base: position 104,904 of record JAOTOL010001173.1, read on the forward strand.
AGGTCAAATGAGGTCAAAATATCACAATTTTATGGTTTTGCGTGGATTGTCTTGTCAATGTCATGGATCGCTGTGATCGTGTTTAAATGCTCCAAAATTGTCATTAATGATGTTTTGAACATTACTAATGATGCAATACAGATGCCACATCCGCCATTTGATCTCGGGTCACCTAAAAAGGAGCTCCGTTGGGCGGTCGGGCACAATCGGCTTCGCAAAGAAAGGAGTGAAATACATGAATAGAGTATGGAAACGCTTAGGCACACAATGGCAATCAGTATATTTCGGGATGTGTGGAGAGTAACATGTAAAATGACATCAATCGCATGAGTCATTGCGTTTTTTGACAACATTCCAGTTTACCAAGTTTGGTTCCCTGCCATGAACTTGGCCTGACTTGACCTCGGCGATCCAACATGACTTGTGTTACATAGCATAACAAAAGGCATCATACAAGTCGCTAGTGTTGTCAAGAATAGTTCCCTTTTGCCAATGTACGGGAAGTGCTTGAGCGCCGATTTTTGTGGTCAGGCGCTGCGAATTGTTTTTACTTTAACGGCCCCTAACTTGAAAAGTTATCGGCCGATGCACATTTTTCTTAATTCAACAATGCGCCGATCATTTCCAAGTAGGTACACATAAAATGGCATATCGGCAGGTGCAATATGGGGTTCTGTACGAAAAATCGGAGGGATGGGCGGATGTTAACATGTCAAACTTGACCTGACTTGACCTCGGTGACTTGACACGACTGAAACAATATAGCATAACAATGTACACCAAGCAAGTCCCTAGTTTTGCCAAGAACACTTCCTTTTTGCGAATATACGGGAAGCGCTGATATTCGTGGTCTGGCGCTGATATTTTTTTTTTTTTACTTTAGCGACCCCTAACTCGAAAAATTTTCCATCGATTTTCATTTTTCTTACTTTAAACAACCAACACCCGGCCATTTATAAGCAGGTACGCAAACAATGGCGTATAGCGGCCGGTAAAATATGGAGTTATCTACGAAAAACCGGAGGGGTGGGCGGATTTCGCCCCCCCCCTCCCCCCTCCCCCCTCCAGGGCGCGTGTTAAGGTAAAGGAAGAATGCGTTTGAACCAGCCTGCACGCCTTACGGTTTGGAAATTGTTTTCTCCGCGTATTTCTGGCTATGACATCACCTGATGTTGCCCCCAAACGCAGTTCGATTTTTTTCTTCTTCTGAAGATTTGCGTATCGACCATTTGTTATGCCAACATTTGCGGTGGGAATTTGACTTCATACAAGCGCATCTTTGTACGAACATTTTCTCACAAACAGTTTCCTTAATAATTGTCATGCCAACCGTACCATATGTGGTTTGATATTTCGGACTCCATTCATTGTGACCTTGCATTTTTCCTTTGACCAAGCAATTTCCAGAACTTCTCCAAACACCGCGGAGGCTTTCGAGTTGTCATGTTTACTGTATACGCTATATATAGCTGTTGGCGCGTTGCGTCCAATGGCCTGTGATGCCGTGGCAGGGTAAAAACAATCGTTTTTCATTAGGTGTGTGATGCCGAAACGAGCACAGTAGGATGTCGAAACTTGCCATCGAATTAGTGTCATTTAGAATGCTTTTGATGTCTTTCAGACTAAAAGTTGAGTCCATGATGTAGGTACTTATGACTGGACCTGTATTATTTGTTTTGAGATTCATGATTTCAAAATAGCTATATTCGGGTTGTGGATAATAATAGCCATGATATAAACTGGTATTGAATGCCATATCACATTATAGGTCATCCCATTACCTGAACGTGCATTGCAAAATGTTCACTTATCACCATTCCTCTTACAGAGCATGTATATGGTATGTATGAACAAGATACTGTTAGAAAGGATGCATGCATACTGCATAAGCATTCATCATGGAGCAGGATGCCGATACTTCTTGGGGAAGGATGCCGATTAAGTGTTCAGAAAGTGGTATATTCCGCCCTATGTCATGAATAATTTATCACTGTGCCTTGGTTGGCCAGCATGGCAGCGGTCTATCATCGGCTGTCAGTAGCGCGGCTGCCGGCAGCGTGTCTACTATCGGCCGCCGGTAGCAGGTCCTCTGCTAAGGAATTTTGACTACTGGGGTAGATCATAAAAAAGGCTTCCCATTGGCACACAACAGTGGAAGGCATTGATACAAAATGTGTGATTTCATTGTTTTTGAATGATGCAGGTATTAACCATTCGATTAGTTAGATTTTCATAAAAGAATCAATAAATTGTGAGCTCCAGTCAGTCATAGCAAACTAGATTTAGTGTCACGTCATAGGTATATTGATTATATGTATATGTTAATACAACATACACCGATACACGCAATCGTAACTCGCTCGCAGACTGTTCTGGACACAGCCGATGTACAAACCTGATGCGCCAGTGTTAACACGCAGGCAACAAATTCATATGTGACTTTGACTTGACTCGCTATCACACCACCACAAGCACCATAACACTCCGCTCCACTCAGTCCATACCAGGCCAGCCACCCACACCTACACAGTTCCAGGTCCTCGCCGACACAGGGCATGTCGAGCAACAGCTGACACTGCCTCTGGCGGCAGAGAAACCATGGCCCGTGTCGGCGACACGGGCACGCCGTCGGGCCCACCCGACTCCACTGCAATGGTTTCCCCGTGGGAACACATGCCACTCTGCCCTCGTCGATCGCCTTCGCCACGCTCAAGCAACACTTGTCCCACAGGCTCGCTCGAAAAACATCGCAGGTTTTCTGGACCGCCACGCTGAGGCGACTACCTTACACTCCCCCCCCATCCCTTCTCATGCCCCGCTCCCGCTGTTTGAGTGGCTCAAGTGTCCGAGAGTCGGCCACGGGGCCGCTAGAGTACATATTGTTTTCGGCTCGCGAATCACACGTTACACCTACTCGGTCTCGCATGACTGGGACTCTGTCTCTACAGCGCCCCGGCAGGCCTATAGAACTTCCTGATGAACTCCCGTTGCTTATAAATAGCTGGATCGGGGTGCTTGTTCCGGCTATGCTTCGCCATTAAGAAGGCTGCCACGGCAAGCCGCGGGTCATAGCTGGCTGTGCCTACGCCGTTGTCACTGATCATGAGTCGGTCGTTGGCCGTGGTGAGCTGCATACCGAGGCGGTGGCTGCTGCGGGTAGCGTTGTAGTGGGAAACTGCCCGCTCGGTACCCATGCTTTGGGGCGCGACGCACAGCAATGACAACTTCTTGCACACCACAGAGGAGCATCTCGTCATCGCCACTAGCTTGTTCTTCGCATCAGTGTGCTGTGCTCGTGCCTCGGTCATCTTGCCCCGCTCATCGCAGACGCCAGCCACAAGTCGTGACACACTCCGGGCCGAACAATCCAGAGGTCGGATCCCGGCCAGCAGCTACAAACGCAGCCACTGAAGGCGCTTCCAGCAGCTGTGACATGACACGCACCACGTCCTCTTGCTCCACGTTGAGCTTGTCAGGAAGTTGATGGCACAGCCGACGACTCCCAGCCTGACGGCACCAAAGTTGCGCTTCGTGGTCACATTGTTGTTGTGACACGAGCTCCGCCCTCCTCCTGGGCGTCTCCCAACTTCTCCTCTTGGCCACCTGATAAAGGCTTGGTTTCCATCGGCTTCAGCTGCATGACCGCCGCATCTCATGCCGCCAGAACCTCTGGCAGTACCAGGTCACCCCTCTGGAATGTCTTCTGTAGGTGACAGAAGATCCCCCCGATGAGGCACCACCTTTAGGCGGTGGGGGATTGAGTGCCCCAATGACCCGGCAACCATCATATCGGCGATGGGTGAGACCAGGAGTGCCTCACTCGTCATCCCGTCCATACGCTCCCATTCCAATCCCAATATCATTCCAACGTCCATGTCCTTAACCTGGCCCTGCAACACCAACTATCCCTACTATGAGCAGGCAGGGCAACTTCCCCGGCCGTGCCCACCAGCTCAGTTTTACCGGGGTAGCCGCGCCCCCTCGGCCCGCCCCCCGGGGTTGACGGAGTCATGGAGGTTGAGGTCCCCCGTCGCACGGTGCCAGTTGTGACGGGGTCCCGATATCCCGGAGGGACGGGCGGGCCCGTGGGGCCTCACACGGACCAAGTGACTGGTCGCCTCGGGCCGGGGCCTGGGATTTTCAGTGCCCGCCGGCCCGGCCGGCTGGTCGGGTGGGCGGTGCTATCCCGTCGGGGTGGTGAGTATTCTCTCCCGGCCGGGCGAAGGCGCCGCCCGCCCCGTATAGCCCGCGGACGTCTGCGTCCTCCCGTTATCGGGACACAGGCCCCCAGTAGGGCCCCAGCGTGGTGGGGCTCCACAGAGCGGAAGTAAAAACACTACATGGCAACCACACAAAACAAAAACACCTGGCCTCTCTACGGACCAGGCCAATATGTCTTCGGTCCCTTTTTTTTTGTATTCTGTTTAGTATTTATCGCCCTTCAGGCGAGACGCTGATAGATTCGGGAAGTTGTACGAGTGAGAAACTGAAGGTCGGCCCTGGGGTGGAATTTGCACTAGCAGTTGAGGGCGGAAAACGCCCTGAAAATGCCGTGAGTTTGTTTAGTGTCCGGAAAGGTCAGATAAAAATCGATGAAAGTATACAAATTACAGTAGAACCCCGCAAGACGAAAAACATGTCGCGAGGACTCAAACTGCTACGATCTGAGATGTGCCGGAGGAGGAAATTGTGGATGGCCTGTCCGAGTTTGGGGTGACGAAGGCGAGGAAAATGAAGGTGAGGAAAGGGTCGGAAATGGTTCTAACGAACAACATAATATTATATATGTCAACATAATATGTCAACGATATGGACATACGAACCAGTTGTGTCGAAATCGCCCTGTGCGTGGCAGGTGCGCTTCGGATCAGCACACAAGCGACTCATGTCCGTCTGAGATGCATCAATGTGCCAACTGCGGCAGAGAACAGGACCCTCACGCCTCCTATGACCGGACATGCCCAATTTATGGAAAAGAGAATGAGATAATGTCAATTAGGTACACGCAAAAAGTCGAGTTTCGTCGGGCAAGAGACATTTATCAAGGTGAGGGTGGAGAATGGACTCTGGTCCAACGGTCTAAGAGGCCTTCCCGGTCCTTTCTATCAAATCCCAGGCCATGCCCATCTTCATCACCTACCTCGAAATCCCCACCTACCACTTTACATCGGCCCCCCAGCCCACCTTCACCTCCCACGCCCAATTACCACCTCCAAATCTACCCTGTCCACCTCCTCCCTGCCTGATCCTTCCCCGCTTCCGGTCAGCCAGACGTCGCCCCTACCCTCAACTCCAACTTCTGCACCCACATCGTCATCCAGATCCACCAGAGCCATCCAAATTCCCGATGTCAACCTGCAATTCCAGGAGGCCGAGAGGCGCGCCCGCGAGGCGAAGCAGGCACGCCTGGCGCAAATAGAGAGGGCTCGGGCGACGAGCCGCCAGGCTCCTGATCGAGGGACCGGCGGTGGCCCAAGCCTTTTGCAAGATGGGTCCTCCCCCGCCTCCTCCCCGGCTGGGGCCCCAGAAACGAGGCCCGCCGCCTTCAGACTCTCCACCGGGTCATGAATCGCCGAGTTCCCGGCCCAGAACTCAGTCTCTCGGTCCGAGTGAAGGCTCATCGTCCGAACCACCGGCGATCTCCTCCATTGGGCAGTCGACAAAGACCAAGTCTTTAAAAAAAAAACAGCCTGTAGCCCTAGCTGAAGCACGCTTAGATCTTGTTAGCGACATAGTCTCTCCAAATCAACTACCACAGTGCGCTCGCTAATTTTACAATGGAACGTGCGCGGTTTCAGATATAATTTTACTGATCTGCAGCGAGTTTTATCTCTGGAAACTCCCATAGCTATTTGTCTCCAAGAGACAAGGTTAGCGCCCGATATCCATTGCTCCATAAAATGATATTCTATATTCCGGATAGACTTAGGCAGTATTGACACTGTGGCACGCGGAGGCGCTATGTTGGCGATACATCATAGCGTGCCAATGCAACAGGTACCATTGTGCACCTCGCTCTAGGCAGTTGCGGCACGCGCGGCTGTTCTCGACCGTCCAATAACAATATGTTCTTTGTACCTACCGCCTGGAGGTCCTTTTCCTGGCACAGAACTCATAAGACTAATGGCGGAACTCCCTCATCCAGTCCTGCTTGTAGGCGATTTTAACCGCCACCACACTGCCTGGGGTTGCAAATCAGTCAACGCTCGCGGAAGACACTTGGAACATTCTATCCACGATGAGTCCCGGTTTCTTTTGAACACTGGTTCGCCTACCCATATTACTCTACCGTCCGGGAACACGTCGGTTTTAGACCTATGTCTCTGCAATCCACACTTGGCTCAAAGCTTGGAATGGTCTGTGGGTACTGATCCTCTCGGGAGTGACCACATGCCCATGTAGATGGAATATAAGAACGGAGCAATTCTTGGCGGGAGACCTCGGCGGTGGAACATACGGAAAGCTAACTGGATAGAGTTTGACGCCGAACTTAGGGCGAAATTCACACCTGAGGATGAACATCCACCATCAGTAGCCGACTTTACGCAGCAGCTCATTGACACTGCCACGACATATGTCCCACTGACGTCTGGGGCGCCTCGTCGCACACCAGTGCCTTGGTGGACGTCGGAGTGCCGAGACTCCATTCTTGCCCGCAAACGGGCTTTTCGAGCCTTTTATCGCAGAAGCACAACGGTCAACTTAATTGCCTTCAGAAAAGCCAGGGCATAGGCGCGTAGAACAGTAAAAGAGGCCAAGAAAACGTCCTGGCGTAATTATATTGGAGGCCTCAGCACATCCACTCCCTCGGCTGAGGTGTGGGCTCGCATTAAAAAAATTGATAGCAAGTTTTCTCCCGCTCCCTTGCCCGTCCTGCGAATCGGCAGTCGTGATGTGCTTTAGCCATCTGAGGTCGCGAATGAGATTGGCCGAGCATTTTCCAAACACTGCTCTACTGGCAACGTCGATCCGGAGTTCTTGCGGCATCGCTCACGCAGTGAAAATATTAGGATAAACTTCTCGACCTCGGAACGATTGGCCTACAACGAGCCCTTCTCTAAGCCTGAGCTCTCCGCCATCGCAATGTGTCCGAAGGACCTGACATGGTTCACAATGAAATGTTACGGCATCTGCCATCGTGTGCCCAAGACGTTTTGTTAACCGTGTTTAACTCGATGTGGACAGAAGGCCACTTTCCTGATGCCTGGCGAGAGGCTACAATTGTACCAATCATAAAACCAGGCAAAAGTGGCAATGACCCGCTACGTTACTGACCCATTTCATTGACCTCCTGTCTGTGCAAATTAATGGACAGAATGGTGAGCGCCCGTTTGGGATGGTATCTGGAAGATATGAACATCTTAAACTCTCAGTGTGGTTTTAGGAAGAATCGCTGCACGATAGACCGTCTTGTAACCCTTGACATTGATATTCGTTCTGCTTTTGTAAGGAAACGCCACCTCGGAGTTTTTCGACATTTCGACATACGCCTTTGACACCGCGTGGCGACATGGAATACTTTTGAAAATGTATGAATGTGACCTCCGCGGTCCAATGGCAATGTTTATCCGAAACTTCTTAGCAGATCGCCGGTTCCGTGTTCGCATCGGCAGTGAGCTCTCTAACTGGTTCCCACACCTAAATGGAGTCCCACAGGGAAGTGTGCTTAGCGTGCCATTATTTGCTCTAATGATTAACGACATTACCTGTGCACTGCAGCCTTCCATTTACCGCTCACTCTTTGTAGATGATTTCGCTATCTGGAACTCAGCAAGTACCGCCAATGCAGAGGCAACTGCAGCTTGCAGTTCGGTGTCTAGAGCGATGGGGAAATGGGAGTGGTTTCTGGTTCTCACAAAGTAAGACTGTAGCCATGCACTTTTGCAGGCGTCACCGATGTCCAGACATGGAAATTCGCTTGTACAATTCAACAATTCCAAGAAAACCGACGGCCAGGTTTCTTGGTGTTATATTTGACAGTCACTTCACGTACAGAGGCCATTTTAAGATGCTCCGCGACAAATGTTTTAAGACAATGAACATTCTAAAGGTGGTGGCACGAACATCGTATGGTGCTGATAGGCGTACGCTGCTTCTCCTGTATATATCTGTAATACGGTCGAAATTAGATTATGCGTGTTTTGTATATGATGGTGCTTGCAGTACAGCTAAACGAACACTGGACATAATTCATCATACCTCACTGCGTATTGCTACCGGCGCTTTTCGCACCCCCCCTGGTTGCCAGTCTTTTAGCAGACGCAAACGAACCACCCCTCGCTTTGCGTCGTGAACTTCTGGGGATGCGTTATGCGTGTAAACTACGTCAGTTTCCGCAACATCCAACATATCGGTCAGTATTTTCGCGGAGTGTTCAGGATCTGTTTAGTGGAAGGCAACACGGAAGTGCCCGACCCTTTTGCATCAGAATTCACGCGTTATTCCAGGAACACATCAGATTATGTGAGGTAATGCGTGTGACATCATTGAAAAGTGCTCCTTGGAAATTGGTGTCGCCTAGCATCGACGTATCGTTGTCATATGTGAAGAAAGGCGACGTTCTTCCACAAGAGTTGAAATTCCGGGCACTAGGACATATCTCATCATATCAAAACTATACCCCGACGTACACGGATAGTTCCAAGACAGACACTGGCGTTGGAAGTGCCTTTGTGATGGGCACTTTAATTAGAATCTTCTCTCTTCGAACCCACGCATCTGTCTACACATCGGAACTGGTCGCCATAAACAAAGCACTGAGTTTTATCGAAACAATCGATGCTGAACGACACGTGTTATTCAGCGACTCGCTCAACTGCCTGCCCGCGCTGGGAGGGTATTACCCACTAAACCCAGTAGTACAAGAAATCCTGGTCAGACTTAGTTCTTTGACCATCAGTGGCAAGTAAGTAGTTTTCTGCTGGATTCTGAGTCATGTTTGAATTTGTGGCAACGAGACCGCTGATGCTGCAGAAAAGCGTGCTGCTCGGGCTCTGTACACACGAAGTCTCCCCCTCCCTTCCTCCGACTTCTATCCAAAAATTAAGGGCCTACTCTTCAAGAAGTGGCAGGCCCATTGGGACGCCGTGATAGGCAGCAAATTGAGAGAAGTCAAACCATCCCTTGGTGAATGGTCTTCGTCATCACACGCAAATAGACGCAACGAGGTTGCACTGTGCCGCTTACGAATTGGGCACACCTACGACACACACCGTTACCTTCTGACCGGCAGCGACAGACCGATATGTCCAAGGTGCCACGACGCACTGTCAGTACGGCATGTATTGATTTCCTGTCGCCAACTTAACAATGAGCGAAGACGCCACTTTGGGAGTGTCTCTCTCTTCCTTAGGGAAGCTGTGCAATGAATCTCCCATAGTTCAATCGGGACAGCTTTTCCGATTCCTATCAATCAAGTTTTCTGTAACACATGCTGCTAATTGATTCTCCTAAAACCAACAAAATATGATTCGTAGCAAGCCATGGTATCGCATCCGTACTTGACCTTGTACATGTCGTTCTGACTGACTGACTTTAGTTTGCATATTACTGTTTGAGTGACGAGGTCCCCGCAGTGGGGTCAGCCCCGTCACTCGGCTGGCCAGGGAATTGGCGCTCCCTCGGGTTAACATAGCCGCCCCGATAAGGGGTGTGGAAACACGGAGGTGTTTCCGGGAACTCGTGTAGTCCCCATTGTCCATCCCCCTCTTCAAATTCCCGCACCCACCCCGTGCCAGCGACCTTTTGTATGTCTTTCATCCAACCCTGCAGCACCAACCCCTCCCTTGTCACGAGCAGATGGGCCAGCTTCCCCTGGCCTCAGTTTTATCGGGGTAGCCGCGCCCCCTAGGCCCGCCCCCGGGGTTGACGGAGTCCTGGAGGTTGAGGTCCCCCGTCGCACGGTGCTAGTTGTGACGGGGGACCAACACGCCTCTTTGGTACCGATATCCCGGAGGGGCGGGCGGGTCCGTATGGCCCCATACGGACCAAGTGGCTTGTCGCCTCGGGTCGGGGCCTGGGTTTCGTCCCAATGCCTGATGGCCCGGTCGGCAGGGGTCAAGGGGTGGGTGGTGCTGGATCCCGGCCGGGGTGGTGAGTACCTCTCTCCCGTTCGGGGACGGCATCACTTGCCCCGTATCGCTCTTCGGGTATCTGGCGTCATCCAGATATAGGGATACAGGCGTCCCCCCGGTAGGGCCCCAGTGTGATGTGGAACCACGAGGAGCCGAAAATACGCACAATTCCATGGATGACTCAAATTCGCAAGCCCTCCCTGGACCTTCCAAAAAGGGCCAGAACGCCGGCCTTCCTTCTGGAAGCCGTTTCACCGACCCGACACCTGCAGAGGCGTACTGCCCTGCATATTCGCCATCCTTCACCATAGCCTCTACCGCTGCTCCTCATAGAGGAAGTTCGTCAGGAAGCAATAGCTGGGAATCCAGACCTCCTTCTCCACGAATACTCGTATTAAAGGGCATGGAAAAAGTCTGCCCTCTCGCCCTTCGAGCGGAAGCGCGGGTGTGACAAACTGGGTGACGTGTTGCGATGTGAGAATCTACGAGATGGAGCAATCGAGGTTGAGTTTCGAAGTGCAGACGACGCTAAGAGGACCCTCGACGTAGCGGAATTCAAATACTACGTAAGAGAACATGGCAAGACGAAGGATGTTTCTATACCTATTGTGGTCGAGCCCCATATGACGAAGAACTATTAAAAGGGCGTCATAAACTGCTTTGACCTCAGGGATGTGTCGGATTCTGAAATCGTGGATGGACTGTCGGAGTATGGCGTCGTGGAAGCGCGAAGAAAGGTGAGGAGAGGGAGCGATCTGCAGGGAACAAACAACATTGTTTTAACTTTTAATTAGACAGATCTCCCCGCTTCAATATGCGTTGGCTACGTGAAGGTAAAGGTGCGCGTTTTTGTCCTGAACCCCATGAGATGTTTTAGGTGTCAGCGGAACGGACACACTACACAATGTTGCCACGGCCGCCCGACCTGTGGTAGGTGTGGCACTTCGGAACACACCAACGGAAAGTGCGAATCAGAACGACTGTGGTGTGTAAATTGCGGCCAGGGCCAAGTTCCACACACTGCCTTTGATAGAGCCTGCCCAGCACATCTGAAGGAAATATAAATCCTTGCTTTAAAATGTTCCAGGAACTTTCAGACAGGCCAGAGAGACCTATAATGAGATTCACTCCAAAATATCGTACGCAGAGAAGGCGAGGAACACGCTACGTACCAACAATTTTCCAGGCTCAACGAGTACTTCCCAGCTCTCCTCTCCCGGCTCAACCAACATGCCCGACGCCGCAGATCTCCAGCGCCGCGCAATTCCTAACACAACTCAGGGCTCTTCTCGCATATTTTGGACTGGTTTGCTCGTCAGAGCAGACACAGCCCACCGGACCGCCTGGCAGAGTGGAAGGCTAAGATGCCAGTACACTACCTACTCCCACAGTACAGCATGGCGATGGATGGCTAGCCGCGCAGATCACCAAGAGCCCAAGCCACTCCTCCACGTCTCCCCGAAACTCCACCTCGTCCACCGTCACCACCACATCCAATGTCACCACCACATCTACATCCACCCACCACAGCTTACCTACGCCCAAATCCACTGTTAGCCCTCCGCCACCTCCAATCATTTCTGGTGGGACAGGAGCAGTGACCCGCAGGGTCCCAGTGATACCGCCGCGGGCGGTGGATGTCCGCTCCGGTGCTCCTGATGTGGGGGCATCAGGTCGGGCTTCCCGGGACCCATCGCCAGCCGCGCGAGCGGCGGTGCCTCCGGTGACTCACCCATGCACCACTGCAGTTCGCGAGAGTAATGTGTCCGCCAAGAACACAAGTGCGTTAATGGGTATACCGCCCATGTCTTCCCGTGCAGGCGGGAAAATTACACCGCAACGGTCTCCAGCGGTGGGACGTAAGAGGATCTCCCCTCGGTCCACATCATTACCAGGTGGAGGGAGCCCGAAAACTCGCCCTCGTACTTACTCATCATCCACATAATTTAGTGATAATTAAGTGCAACATAATCTGTGATAACCTTTTTACGCAGCATGCACGTACAAATAAGTCCATCGTGTGTCCAGCTTTTAAAACTAGTGTTTTAAGTGGTTAATTCACAAACCTTTTTACAATGGAACCGCAGGGGGCTGCGTACGAGCATGGACGACCTACAAACAGTTTTAAGTCGGCAGCGTCCGATTTATTTTACTCTTTACTCGCCATGTACAACAGACTTTGGAATCTCGGATATTTCCCACCAGCTTCGCGAAAGGCAATCGTGATGCCACTACTAAAACCTGGAAAATGTGGCAATGACCCAAACCATTTTCGTCTGATATCACTCACATCATCGTTGTGTAAGCTGATGGAAAGAATGGTAAGCGTCCGCCTCAACTGGTTCTTAGAGACCCGGAACGTTTTATCCAACGACCAGTGCGGCTTTAGAAAAAATCGCAGTCGATAGACCAGGTTTTAAGGCTCGATGCTGAGATTCGTTTGGCTTTCGCGAAAAAGAAACTTTTCGCGAAAATTTTGTGTGGGAGTGTGCAATCAGACGTCCGATTGATTCCACCGGGTTGAAGGAGACCCTCAAGGCAGTGTACTGAGCACCTCCCTTTTCTCTATTATTATAAATGATATTGGTAACTCACTCCCCTCGTCAATCGGAAGATCTCTCTTCGCCGATGATTTTGCAATCTGGTCTTGCAGTTCGTCAACCCCTCTCATGGAACGATACCTGCAACTTACAATTTATCGACTGGAAAAGTGGGGACAACAGAATGGTCTCAGGTTTTCAGTAGTAAAAACGGCAGTAATCCATTTCTGCCGACGCCGAAGTAATTGTCCGGACATGACTCTAAAATTGTATGCACAAGACGTTTCAACAGTGCACATGGCTCGTTTTCTTGGAGTGCAGTTTGATCACCGTCCTTCATACAGAGATCGTATAAAAACTATCCGTGACAGGTGTTCTAAAGTAATGGCAATATTGAAGTGTGTCTCCCGTATGTCATACGGAGCCGACAGAAAGACTGCACCTTCTGTACCGTAATCTCATTCGTTCTAAGCTGGACTATGCATGTTTTGTTTACGACGGGGCGTGAGCCACCACTAAGCGGATGTTAGACCCAGTGCACCACGCTGCGATGAGAATAATTACTGGAGCATTTCGCACATCCCCAACGGTCAGCATACTGGCGGATGCTCACGAACCACGATTGTCCGTGAGGCGTGAAATGCTCTGTCTCCGATATGCCTGCAAATTACGACAATTCCCGACACACCCAACATTTTCAGCGGTGTTCTCTCGTGAAATGTATGCGGTCCTTCGTGATCATGTTAAGAGAGGGACGCCTTACTCTGTGAGAATGAGGACGCTTCTGAGACAAATGAGACTTCGAATGCAGGGAATTAGGCAGTATGAGCAAATAACTACTCCCCCGTGGAAACTGGTCTCCCCCTTCATCGACATAGCCCTCTCTGCAGAGAGAAAGCAAGACATGGCAAAAGAGGAGCTACTCTCACGTACACTCGAATACATTTCTTCAACATATCATTATCATGGTTACACAGTCACTTGCACAGATGGCTCAAAGACTGACACCGGCGTTGGTAGTGCTTTTGTTAGAGGATCCACCACAAGATCTTTCACCCTGCCCCCACACGCCACGGTCTTCACTGCAGAGGTGATGGCCATCAGCAAAGTCCTTTCATACATCGAGGTTGACGACGAAATTTTACATGTTATTTTGACTGATTCTCTGAGCAGGCTTGTGGCGTTGCGCAGTTTTAACCAGCAACATGCTATCGTACGAGACGTTTTATTGCACCTTACTTCGCTGCATGGCCAGGGAAAACATGTAACACTGTGCTGGATTCCAGCACATGTTGGAATTCGAGGCAAGGAGCTGGCCGACCGAGCTGCAAGGCGTGCAGCACTAGCGCCAAGGAGTCGCGTTCTCCCACTTCCTGCCAGTGAATACTACCCAGTTATCTCATCATTTATTCTTAGACAATGGCAGGAAAAATGGGACCAAGAGAAGTTCAACAAATTAAAGCAAGTCAAACCATACTTGGCTCCGTGGGTCTCGTCCTTCAGCCAAACTAGAAGGGACGAGGTAGCTATCTGTCGTCTCAGAATTGGTCACACTCTAGCAACACATAGGCATTTATTGTGCGGGGACGACAGGCCGAAGTGTGTTAGGTGTAATGACACTGTGCACCATGTGCTTGTGGCGTGCCCAGCATACACAGAAGAACGTAGGTGGCACTTTGGATGTGTTGCAAATGCTCTGAAGTTGAAGGACTTATTGGGAGATGATTCCAGATTCATTCATAATAGAGCAGTTTTGTGCTTTCTTTTCGATAGGATTTGACGTAATTTATGCACCTACCTAAATAAATTTGTTTCCCCAGATCGTATATCAAGCGCCTTAATGGCCACCAATGTGTTATATACTTATGTGACAGTCTGACGCGCGCTTAGGCAGCCTTGTTATGGGTGCAATATAGCCCAATGAGGTTGATGCACCCTAAAACCCCAATAATCAATAAATCAATATGCACCTACTTAGGTGATATCTTACTCCATCAGACACCTTTAATTCGAACGTGACAATCTGACGCATGTCTAAGTAAGTTTGTTATGGGTGCAATATAATCCACATGGATTGACGCACCCTGAAACCCCAATTATCATCATCATTATCTGTTTGTTTGTGCATCATCCAGACGGTTTTGTCCTTGAATAAAGCTCTTCATCTGTGCTAGTTATCTCCTGTTTCTTGGTAGATGTGTGCCGGTGTGAGCTGGCTGTACGGCTTTATGTACCGGTGTAATGTGTGTCAGTAGCTGGGCGGGTGTAAGCATTGTTTGCATGTAAACATTGTATGCATGTGTAAGCATTGTATAAGTATAATGTGTCTGCGCCTGTATCTGGGCTAGTGTGCACAATGTCTGTATGACCGTATGTACCGGTGTGATGTATATCTGTAGCTGGGCTAGTGTGGCCTGTCAGTTGTGGTCGGTGTAGCCTGTGAATCCGTCTACGCGACTGTCTGTCTACTCTAGACCTGTAGGTCTGTGCGGTGTCACATGTGACCTGTAGATCTGTACCGGCGTCCCCTATCCTATAGGTCTGTACGGTGTCTGTGTGACTGATGACAGCGGTTGTGGTCTGTGGGTCTGTACTGGTCGAGAGGTCGGCAGGCCGGCTGTCACGTCCTCCCAGAGACGCCCCCCAGGTGTGCTGTCTGGATCAGGTGCCGATTGTGACGGATGTTACCCAGGTGTCACACACGCGTCGTCACGCACCTGTGGCGGCGGCGACATCTAACTGCTCAGTTACCAGCCGGTCGGCACTGCTTCACAGCTCGCCAACTCTCGGCTCCGGAGCTAAAAATAACTGCCCTAGAGTGCCAGAGGGGAAATGGAAGTCAGAAATACTATGGAAGAATGCATAGGTATTTTTCCAGTGAAATGTTGCAATATATCGAAAGTTATGAACAAATTGCAAATTGCATGTTCCTCGAGATGTTTTTTTTTAAATTTCGTGTTTGTGCAATCGTTAGTGAAGTTCAGGGCGAGATAGGGCGGTAAGACGGTAGCCTATTACAACCAAATAAATGCCTATTTTCACGTGCTGGTGTTCTGTAGTCTGAACCATTAGTAGTATTTCCTTCCTTTTACACTGATTTGCTAACAAATGAACACTCTATTCATATGATTTACGCAACATGCCTGATCATGAAGATGCGTATGATAACCAATTCGAGAGTTGTCAAATTTGTTTATACTTATGTAAGTATTTGACTTGAAGGGGTTTTTTTTTCTTCTGTGATTGTCGTATTCGCCGCCCTTGCATTCGTAGCTAGGAGCAGTGATAGCCATAGGTCCATAGCGGATCACCTTAAAATACTCATTCGTTCGGTCATTCATTCGCTGTCATGCGTATTTTTTGTGTCTACACATCCCAGAATTTTGTATGCATATGTATATAATGAAGTGTATTTACCTCCCTCCACGTCCATAGTTTAGTGTAACATAGTGTGCATCGAACATCCCTGTTAAACATGCTACAAGCCTGAATCATTGTGCCAGGCATGGGAACATTAATGAACCACGTTGGCATCCGATTTAATTGTGACGGGAGGCGTTCCGACGGCGCGTGGTGCCATTTATCTCGCCCTCCTAATCCTTCGCAGTCCATACTGATTATTTGCCATCTGTTGCTAGTCAGTCCGGACGCCAAATAGTCCCACCTAGTCGGCATGCTCCAGAAGTCGCCAACCAACTGTCGCTTATTAAAAGCGTAGATTGACTCCACGTTTTGTTATTTTGCTAATGTTTACAGCTAGGTGCATGATCTGGTACTGACATAGGACTAACATCGGACCCAGCACGATGCGTGCCCTGGCATGGTATGAGCTCGGTGATAAATTATTCGTGAAATGGGGTGGAATATACCATTTTCTGAGCACTCAATCGGCATCCTCCAAGAAGTATAGACATCCTGTTCTTTGATACATGCTTATGAGGTCTTCATGTATCCTTCCTGACTCACATTTATAAGTAGCATTATCTCACGTGCATTCTCTCGATAAGGATTGGTGGCACACGAATATTTTGCAATGCAATTTTAGGTAAAGGAATTACCTATGTGTTATGGCATGCACTACCAGATTATAGCATAGTTGTTAATCTCCCTGTCCAGACTATAACTCCTCTAAAATTATTGATCTCAAAACAAGTGATAAAGGTGCCAGCATCAGTACCTGCACCATTGGCTGAAATTTGTGTCTGAAGACATCAAAAGCATTTCAAATGACACTAATTCCATGTCAAATTTCGACATCCTACTGTGCTCGTTTCGGCATCTCACAGCCAACGAAAAACCAGCATTTTAGCCCTGTATGAGCTTGACCATGGACCACTGTGTGTTGTGATGTATTGAATTTGCCTAGCCCCGCACCGTGTTGGTGAGGTCTGCTGTTGGGACCGCAGCTCATGACGGTAATAGGCTGCGCCACCTCCTCCCGAATACACCTCCTGGGGGGGGGGTCTGGTGCTGCCCTGTGGTGGTGTCTGTAACGATGCTGGTGACCGGCTGGCGTCGGCGCGATCTCCGGTGTTGTGCGCTCATCACCGAGGCTGGCGAGGGCGGCGAACACTCGCCCGTCGGCCCCGTGTCACGTGCTGTACCGGTGGGGCATAGGCTGGCGAGAGCGGCGAACACTCGGCCGTCGGCCCCGTGCCACGTGCTGTGCCGGTGGGGCATAGGCTGGCGAGGGCGGCGAACACTCGGCCGTCGGCCCCGTGCCACGTGCTGTGCCGGTGGGGCATAGGCTGGCGAGGGCGGCGAACACTCGGCCGTCGGCCCCGTGCCACGTGCTGTGCCGGTGGGGCATAGGCTGGCGAGAGCGGCGGGCACCTGGCCGTCGGCCCCGTGCCACGTGCTGTGCCGGTGACTGTGTCGGTCGCCACGGATGGGTAGGCTGCCGAGCGCTGCCTGACACCGCGCCATCTGACCCGTCTCCAGAGCAGCAGCATGCCGTGCCTGCAGCCCCAACAGCCGGCGCCGGCCTTCAAGTGCCAGGCCGTGGTCGATGGCGAGTTCAAACAGGTCAGCCTGGACGACTACAAGGGCAAGTACGTGGTGCTGTTCTTCTACCCGCTCGACTTCACGTTCGTCTGCCCCACCGAGATCATCGCGTTCAGCGACGCGGCCAGCAAGTTCCGCGACATCAAGTGCGAGGTGAGTGCCCTGCCGTGCCGTGCCGTGCCGTGCCGCCTGCGCTGGCTGCGCGTGATCGACGCTCGTAGCCCTGTCCGTGCTGGTGACCCGAGTGGGGCGGTCGGTATCGCTGCCGGTGCCCTGCTCCACAGCGGCCTGCTGTTGCACGCCTGCCCAGCTGCACCGCCCTCCTGTCGGCTGATGCGAGCGGCCGGCGGCGTGTGTCGTAAAGCAGTCGCGGTCCAAGGTGTGCTCACTAGTTCATGCAGATATAAGGACCGAAGGCCCGGCGGGCTTTTTCAACCTGTTTTTGGGATATGTACCAGTCATTCAATCTGGTTATCAGTTCATTGTTAAACTATTCATTTAAAATAATTGTTTTTTCTGTTTTTTCTTCATTTTTAGGCTAATGCTATCATGCAGCTCCCCCAACGAGGCACCACCTTTCTGTGGTTTGGGGGGTGGGGGTGGGGGGATTGATTGCCCCAATGAACCGGCGACTATCATACCGGCGAGGGGTGAGACTAAGAGTCCTTCCTCGTCCTTCCGTCCATACGCTCCCATTCCGTTGCCAATCTCATCCCAACATCCATGTTCTTAACCTGTCTCTGCAACACCAACTATCCCTACTATGAGCAGGCAGGGTAACTTCCCCGGTCCTGCCCATCAGCTCAGTTTTATCAGGGAAGCCGCGCCCCCTCGGCCCGTCCCCGGGATTGACGGAGTCCTGGAGGCCTAGGTCCTCCGTCGCACGGTGCTAGTTGTTACGGGGGACCAACACGCCTCTTTGGTCCCGATATCCCGGAGGGGCGGGCGGGCCTGTAGGACCCCATACGGGCCAAGTGGCTGGTCGCCTCGGTCCGGGGCCTGGGCTTCAGCCTGGTGCTCGCCGGACCGGCCGACCGGTGTCTAGGGGTGGGCGGCACTAGTGCGGTCGGGGTGGTGAGTCTCTCTCTCCCGACCGTGCGAAGGTGCCGCCCGCCCCGTATAAGGACTGTTCACACCTAGCGTAATCTCGACGCAAAAAAAAAACAGCGCAATAACGGACTAGGCGTAATCCCGACGCACTGAGCGTAATTTCGACGCGTCGACAGACCAGTGCAGCGACATCGCCTGGACGCGAGTACGCCAGCGATCAGCTGACATATCAGCTGTTTGACAACAGAATCAGCTGTTTAGATCGAGTTCAAATGTGGCAGACTGAGTTTTGTCATTGCATGTGATACCAAGCCGTCAGTGGGTTTCAGCTATTGAAGTTGATGCTTCTCTAGCTTCTCTCTACCCCTGTGTTGGTAATTTTTCTGGCGTGGTTAGAAGTATATCTCGCCTTGTCGTTAAGCAATTTTCCTAGTTAGCATTTTCGTTATCAGTTCATCGTCGTACCGTTTCCAGTTTTGCTCGTCCGTTTTTTTTTCAACTGTGTAGGCATGGATAGCGAGTCACGCATCAGGCTCCTGCTGCTGAATCGCCGGCGTGAGCGTCAGCGCGAGGAACAGCCGGAGGAGGTGCCGGGTGCGACCCGTACTTCAGCACCGCGAGGACTTTGGCGAGTTTCACACACTCGTGAAGGAGCTCCGCAATGACGACCCAGAGGGCCATTTCCGTTTCTTCTGAATGTCCAAGGAGCGGTTCGACGACATATTGGCTATCATCGAGCGCAGTATCCAGAAGCAGACCACCTCTCTTCGGGTGCCAGTATCCTCGGCTGAGAGATTGGCGGCAAGGCTAAGGTGAGGACCATACATTTTCTCGCACTAATCTGTGTTATCACAGTTGGTTGTTTACGTGGGAATTTTGAAACATTTATGGTAATTTTGGAATACACATACGAGTATCTGTGGTGGCCAGCCCCATCCAAACCCCGTTAGACTCCACGCCCGCTATTTTCCAAAGCGAAAATACATCGCCAAGCCAACAGACACCTACAGTAATATAGTGAAGCCTTGCATCGCAGTGTCCCCCTCCCCTGACGTGCCTGCCTATTCCCCCTATTGCCTATGCCTATTGCCTATCCCCCTGCCTATTTACACACTTGTGTGCGACAATATTCAATTATTGAGCCCGCATGCCGTCGGCCCCGCCTTTGTGTCACCACTGTATCTCGATATAACTGGGGAAGATCGGGGATCATCGGCCCCTACCCATACACCCTGATGAAATATAAAATGATATAATTTTTATACATAAAGATATAAAATGTGGCATCAGATGCAAGTCATAGACTGAGCATGCATATATTGCAGCTGGAAACCCCAAAATTACACCATTTTCAACACAATTACCCTATTACAATGCAAAATTTACACCACTTTCTTTTAACTTGTAATCGCTCAGCTGGGTACAGCAATGAAATGTCAATTAACTCAACGCCGTCTTCAGGTTTCTCGCATCAGGCGGCTCCCTGAAAACTGTTTCGGAGTCGTACCGGATTGGACTCGTCCACTCTGCCCCAGCTGGTGTACAACGTTTGCGACGCCATCTTGGGCGAGCTGGGCCCCACGTACCTGGCCCCGCCGACCATGGGCGGATGGTTGAAGGCCGCCCAGCAGTTCATGGACGTCTGGCAGTTCCCAAACTGCATCGGTGCCTTGGACGGGAAGCACGTTATGCTAGAAAAACCCGCCAAAACCGGAAGTCTGCACTACAATTATAAGTGTTTCTAGCCAGCATCGTGTTTCTAGCCGTGGTGGATGCCAAGTACTGTTTCAGCTACATTAGCATAGGCAGCCACGGGATCGAGGGTGACGGCGGCATCTTCGCTGCCTCGGAGCTCTGGAGAATGCTGGAGAAGCATCAGGAGCGAGCGGGAGGACTTCTGCCACCCAGACGTCCTCTTCCAGAAACTGAGACCATGGTCCCCCATGTTGTCGGCGATGAGGCATTCCCTCTGAAGAAAAACCTCATGCGACCCTGCCCTGGATGCTCCCTCACAGGCGACGACGGCCGGCTTTAACTACCGGCTGAGCCGAGCAAGGCGAACGGTGGAGAACGCCTTCGGCATTCTTTCGTAGAGGTGGCGCATCCTGCGCTCCCCGATCGGGAGCAATGTGGCCAACACCAATCAGTTGGGACAGGCGACATGTGTTCTCCACAACTACTTGAGGCGAAAAGATATCTGGGAGTGCACGGGTACGTACAGCAACATCAGCCGGGAGGAGCAAGCGGATTTGGGAGCAGGCCTCCGGAGCATCACTCGCGCAGGCTCAAACAATCATACTAGGGAGGCAGACCGTGTGCGCGAGGAGGACATACGGTACTTCACCGGCCCAGGCGGTGTGTCCTGGCAGCTGGCTAAGATTGGCCGTGAGTCTTCAGTTGGTCAATTTTTCGTGGCTTATTCTGTTATTTATGTGCTGCTTTTGTCACCCAGTGGATTGCGCCCGTTGTTAAATGGTCAGGTGGGAGCTCAATGCCCAGGAAGAGAAATACAGGTGTAATGACACTGATGTATTGTGCCATATAGTCATTCCAATGCCACATTGTCATGCAACGTTTTATGAGTTGGTATTAAATTACATACATAACCACGTCACGCATGTCGCAGCACGTGAAAGAATACCACGTGAACAATGATCCAGTGGAGCAATGAACAATGACGGCAAACTCGAGTAAAATGGTTGATCTAACCTTGAACAATACTCAATACATTATCGCGACAGTAGAACACTGCAGACAATACGTCGCTTGACATTGTTGCATAAAAGACAGGTTATTAATACATGCTGATCAAGAGGGTGCCATCACATATCGAGGGCGTTACAACACATCTGACCGCCGCGTCTACAGCTCACAAAGCGTCCCTATCTACCCCCCTATGTATCAATCTAAATGTGCCAATTTCATAGTAATTTCTTCTCTCCAAAATACAGAAATTGATGTTATCCATCAGGCTACTTACGATATAAATTGTACCATGTGTAAACCATTTGAAACAATATGTGCACCACCGGGTGCCGACAGTACGAGTCTAAAGAAACACAAAGTATAGTCTTTTGTGTGTGTTTTGTCTGTCTGGTCTGGTTGCTACGAGTCGTATGTCTCGTCGATTAACTCCATCACCCGTCGTCTGAATTGTCTGCGTTTAGTTTCCTCAAACTGCCAAACTTCATCTCCGCTGCCACAAACATCCCAAAGAGTATGTCAGGGTCCTTGTTGTTGTTGCGTCGGTGCAGAAGCAAGTCGTCGGTGTCGCGTTTTTACCCCTCGTCAGCGTTTTTCTGTCCTGTTTTTTTCAGTCGCGGCCACCGTATCTGGTCCACCTGGTCGTCCGGTGCTTGTCCCTGGTCTTGTCCAAATCGCGCTCGTCTCGTGTCCCCCCGTCGGTGGTGAGCTCCTATCGTCGGTCACTGCAGTCTGGGTACGTTCTGGTCTCGCTTCTGTTAGTTCGGTGTCAGTCCGCGTCACTGTCAGGTCGGTTTCTCTGTCGAAGAAAAGATGACATCCAGTGGGAGATCACTCTCCGACGCAGCGTCGGAAGGTTGTGATCCCTGAGCAGGCGAGGTCTGACACAGATATTTCGATGTGGTTGGGACTGATTCAGTGGAATAAATCAGTTTTGGATGCTCTTCAGAATAGTAGAGGCAAGAGCCGAAGTTGAGGTTGGATGAGGTTCTGCAACACAATGAACATGCAGCAATCGTTGTGATATGATGGCGTTGAAGCAGGTTCTGCAGTATAGAGAAAGAGCACAGTGAAAGTTTCAGACGCCCATGCGAGTATGACGGTAGGCTGATGATCTGAGGACTCGCTGTCCTGTTGGTTGTATCTTGGTTATATCATACCCATTTCCGGTATCGAAATAAACTTTAACGCAAAGTAGGTAAATACCTACCTGCCATCCTTTCCTCTCACCTGTTCTTGGCTTGCTTGCATCTTCTGAGAGAGACATGTTGCAATTTACAAGTTGAAAAAACCGCAGCCGATGTGGCCCGAATCCGCCGAAGATCAGCAATATGACTTTGGCGTCAAGGACGCTGGTGCGCCGAGCGGAAAAGTTGAGAAAACCCAACTTTGTCCGCTCGGAAATCGCCAGCGTTTTGTAGGACTCGGCGGACGGCTTACGCAATGCCGCCACAATGGCAGAATCGGCAGACTCATTGGGCCCCATGCTAGCTTTGCGCCGATTCCGACAGTGCGTCGAGATTACGCTAGGTGTGAACAGTCCTATAGCCTCGCGGACATCTGGCGTCCTCCCGCTGACGGGACCCAGGCGTCCCCCCAGTAGGGCTCCACGGTGCACACTGTGATAACTCGAGGGAAAAACTGGCCATAAATCATAGCGGACAAAGTATGCTAGTTACCGGGGCGATTTTGGTCTTAGTCGAAAAAGCTTCAAATTTCGATCATATGGCGACGATATGGCGACGTCTTAAATATTGTCTAACACAGGAATGTCACAGGTTATACCTGCTAGAAGGAAGGGAGCATTTCGCTCCACTCATTTTGCTTCCGCGAAATATCTCCGGAATCAATTGAGATAGCTGAAATTGTGTACACACCTACATGAGTATTAAAGTCTTAGTCTTCCTTGTATTAAAATATCGGCGTCCCCCACCCCCTCGACGAGGTACCACCTTTCCGTGATGGGGGGATTGAGTGCCCCAAAGACCCGGCGACCATCGTACCGGCGAGGGGTGAGACCAAGAGTGCCTCACTCGTCCTTCCATCCATGCGTTCCCAGTCCAATCCCACTCTCATCCCCACATCCATGTCCTTCACCTGGCCCTGCAACACCAACTGTCCCTACTATGAGCAAGTAGGACAACTTCCCCGGTCCTGCCCACCAGCTCCGTTTTATCGGGGTAGCCGCGCCCCCTCGGCCCGTCCCCAGGGGTTGACTGAGTCCTGGAGGTTGAGGTCCCCCGTCACACGGTGCTAGTTGTGACGGGGGATCAACACACCTCTTTGGTCCTGATATCCCGGAGGGGCGGGCGGGCCCGTGGGGCCTCACGCGGGCCAAGTGCCTGGTCGCCTCGGGCTGGGGGCCTGGGTTTCCTAGTGCCTGCCGGCCCGGCCGTCCGGGGTCAAGGGGTGGGCGGCGCGGGATCCTGGTCGGGGTGGTGAGCTTCTCTCTCCCGACTGGGTGATGGCGTCGCCTGCCCCGTATAGTTTCTCGTTCACCTGGCGTCCTCCCGTTCGCGGGATCAAGGCGTCCTCCCAGTTGAGCCCCCAGGGGGTGGGGTGTCACGAGAAGCCGAATAGAATCATACTGCATGGCAAATCCTAATCTAAACTCAAATCCTGGGACTTCTCGTAAGGACCAGACAGGCCATATCCGCGAGGGGTATGGGCGCGTGACCAATTGTAGTGTGCAAACCCATAGCTTTCGCACACTTGTTTCCAAAGCAGTGGAAGGATCAAGACCGCTTGCGACCTTATCACCCTTTCAGCGTCGTGATGGTTGTGACAGATTTGGAACTATCCTGAGGTGTGAACGACTGAGAGACGGTGGACTTGGAGTAGAGTTCGGAAACAGTAAGGACGCAGAAAAGGCAATGACAGCTACTGAGTTTAAGTTTACGATTCGTAACCCTAAGGGGAGTCACGATGTTGCTATCCCAATGCTGGTCCCTCTGCATCAAACGAAAAACTCTATAAAAGGTATCAATTGTTATGACCTTCTAGGCGTGAGCGACGAAGATATCGTTGATGCCCTGAACGAGTTTGGAGTGGCGGAGGCCAGACGCATTCGTATTCGTAAGGGTAATACTATGGTACCAACCAATAACATCATTTTAAGTTTCAGCCAACCTGACTTGCCACCCGACATTCGCGTAGGTTATGCCAGGGTGAAGATTCGTCGTTTTATCCAAAACCCGATGAGATGCTACGGATGCCAGAGGTTTGGGCATACCAAACAAAACTGTATGAATCGCCAACTCTGCAGCAGGTGCTCATCACCGGAGCATGATGACTCAGTGTAGCGCAGATAAACCGTGGTGCACCAACTGTGGAAGCGACCAGATACCGCACGCTTCGTATGACAGGTCGTGTCCGACATATCTCAAGGAAAGAGATCATGTCTATCAAGGTTACCAGAAACTTATCATTTAGAGAGGCAAGGCAGGATTACGACGCTGCCCATCCGAGGGTATCTTACGCCGCAATCGCCAAAGCCAACAGAACCACACTGGCTGTACCAGACATTCTGCAACGTCTCTGTATCTCGCGCATGCAGTAAGTTCTGTGCAAAGTGGGTTGCCCGCTGAAATCTCCGCCACTGCCTCCTTGGAGCCGGAGGTGGGAGAGTGGCGTGAGGTGCAGCGGAGGAAGCTTCCCAATACACCCTCAGCTTCCACATTGACACCTACGTCAGCAATCCTTCCATCCACCAATACCAAATCGGCCCCAGACCCCCTCCCCCTTGTCTCCCAACTCCACTTCCACACCCTCACCAGCACCATCCTATGTACCCAAACCCTTGCCACCCACTTCCATTCAGCCCACCTCACCCGGGGACGTACAACCCGACGAGAGTCAGTCACCTCGAGCCCGGAGCCCGGGAGCCAACGCCATATCATGACCTCTCCGCCTTCGCCACCAATCCGGAACGTGCTGGAACCCCCGGAAGCCCCCCCCCCGCGTCGAGCCGGACACACACCGATTTCTCCTCCCGACCTCGAGCCGTGTTGCAAAGCGGACCCTACCTGGGGCGGTGTCACAAAAACAATTGGGTATTTCACGCACGCGCCCACGACATCAAACATCCCCCGTTGCAAAACCTGCAACTGAGCAGCACTAGTTGGGATCTGACATCTTAGTCGTCTTACCAACATTTCACATTTTCAAATTTTAATTTTAATGCCTCCTTCACATGGAATTTTACGATGGAACTGCAGAGGGCTGAAATCTAGTTGATTGGATCTCCAGGCTGTGACCAGCAAGTACCTCCCAGCTGCCATCTGTCTCCTAGAGACAAAGCTGGCACCGGATGCCCGTTGCATTATTAAGGGATATTCGTATTTCGAAAGGATATTCAGATTGACACCGTTGCGCACGGCGGCGTAATTTTAGCCGTACACCACGGCATACCTGTATATGAATTAGTTTTGCAAACATGTCCACAAGCTGTTGCTGCTCGCATCAACTTGAGCCAACGTGCACTGACAATTTGTTCTGCGTACTTGCCGCCAGGACTCTTCCGGCTGCAGATCTCCATCTCCTAATGCTGGAACTCCCTCCCCCAGTTTTACTGTTGGGAGACTTTAACGCACAGCACACCGTATGGGGATGTTTCGCCACAAATTCACGTGGCCACCTCTTAGAATCCTTCATTCACGACGAAGCCCTCTGCCTTTTAAACACAGGATCCCAGACACATATTGCCCTCTCATCCGGAAATAAATATGTTTTAGATCTAAGTCTGTGCAGCCCTCAGCTGGTCCAGTCTTTCATTTGGTCGGTGGCCGACGACCCATTGGGCAGCGACCACTTTCCGGTATGGTTGGCTTACCAAGATGTAGTTCTTGGGCCGAGACCAAGGCGATGGAATTTTAAAAAGGCCAAATGAACCGACTTAGAGAATAGACTCGAAGCAAATTTTTTTTTCTGCCAGTTCTCTCTGTTCGCCAAAATCCATAGAAGAATTTACCTTAGTACTCATCAACTGTGCTACTAATTGCATCCCAAGAACTTCTGGTGCCCCCCAACGTTCCCCAGTCCCATGGTCGACGGACGAGTGCGGAAGCGCCATTCGTGCACGCAAACGGGCATTCAGAGCATTCAACCACAACTGTATCGACGAAAATCGCATAGCGTTTCTTCTCGTCGAACTTGCCTGGAAGCCAAACTTCCGCTCCTTTTTAAACACTCGCCTAGCGAACACAGTCGCCCAAATATGGACGCGTATTAACAGGATTGCGGGAGAGTTCTCGTCCACAGACACAGTCACCTGTACTGCAGACATGATGTCGGGTCATCTCTGATCCTTCCGCCGTGGCTAATGGAATTGCACGTGCGCTATCGGAACGCAGCCGAGAGGGAAGCTTTGAGCCACAAATCGCACGCCCCAAAACCCGCCACGAACGACCTCCAATAGACTTTACAAACACCGAGATGCTTTCATACCACGCACCATTCACCGCGACCGAGCTGCTTTCCGCCGTGAATGCCCTGCGGAGTGTATCTGAGGGCCCTGACGAAGTGCACAACGACATGCTGAAACACCTACCTCCCAATGCCCTCCACGTGCTTTGAGGACTTTTCAACGGACTATGGGAAAGAGGAGGCTTTCCACCCTCATGGCGAAAAACAACAATAATACCGATTCTGAAGCCTGGCAAGAGTGGAACTGGTCCAATACCTTACCGAACCATCGCGCTCACCTCATCATTGTGCAAACTCATGGAGAGAATGGTGAACGTAAGTTTTATGTGGTTTTTGGAACACTCCAACATTTTTACAAACGCGCAGTGTGGTTTTAGAAAGAACCGCTGTACAGTTGACCATATTTTATCACTAGACAAAGTGATACGAACAGGGCTTCAGCGCAAACGACACATTGGCGCTGTCTTCTTCGACATTGAGGGCGCGTATGATACGACTTGGCGACGTGGCATTCTTCTGAAAGTTTTTAAGCACGGTATACGCGGACATATGGGGACATTTTTGCTAAACTTCTGAGCCGACCGATCCTTCTGTGTCCGAGTGGGGAATCGGCACTCTGATAGATACCCACAGCCTAATGGTGTACAACAGGGCAGCATTTTGAGCGTTCCCCTGTTCGGAATTATGATTAATGACATCGGCGACAACCTGCCATCTACCATCGGGCGATCGTTGTTTGTGGACGACTTCGCCATTTGGTGTCCTGGCTCGAAGATCTCATCCATGGAAAGGCAGCTCCAGTCGGCCGTAACACGACTACAACGATGGATTTCGGCCAACGGGTTTCGCTTTTCAACTGCTAATACTGTCTGTATTCATTTCTGCCGGCGGCGACAGTGTTCCCGTGATCTATCGCTTAGCCTCTAGAGAGACCATCCCTTGCAAACCGGTGGTTCGTTTCCTTGGAATTCACTTTGATACGCGACTTTCGTACAAGGAGCATTTTAAGGTCATACGTGAACAATGTTTTAGATCTATGAACATCTTAAAATGCATCTCTCTTACTACATATGGGGCGGACAGGAGAACCCTGCTTGCCTTGCATAGATCCTTAATTCGCTCAAGACTGGACTACGATTGTTTTGTGTACGACTGCAAGCGATTCCACCAAGCGTACTTTAAATACGATACACCACTATGCACTGCGCATCGCTACTGGAGCATTCCACACCTCGCCAACAGTGAGTCTCCTTGTTGAAGCAAACGAACCATCGCTCGCCATGCGCCGTCAGATGCTGGGCATGCTGTATTCTATCAAGCTGGCACAGTTTACCGACCACCCTACATATCAAGCGGTCTTTTCACCTAATAACTTCAGTCTGTTTCAACACAGACGGCCTTCATATATGAATCCGTTCTGTGTAAGAATTCGAGAACTATTCCAGAAGAGTGGGATCAGGCTGCGTGGTGTCCTCCGGACAACACAAGTCAGAACTCCCCCATGGGAATTGACCTCCCCAAGTATTGATCTCTCTGTAGCCGAAACGTGCAAACAAAGTACCACATGCATATAATTGCAGGCACGAGCCCTAGAGACAATCTGGTCGTACCAGGGGTATACAGCCACATACACCGATGGCTCTAAAACTGATACAGGCGTCGGAAGCGCTTTTGTATGTGGTAATACTACTCGGGGTTTTACACTGCCACAACTTTCATCCGTTTTCACAGCAGAACTGGTGGCTATTGCCAAGGCTCTTTCTTTTATCCAGGTAGGCAACGGAGATTTACACCTCATCTTGTCTGATTCTCTCAGTAGTCTTATGGCCCTGAAACTTTTACCCCCCTAACCCCATGATACAAGACATACTGTTGCTCATTTCTTCCTTAGCTCGGGGGGGGGGGGAGTAGGGTACTGTGTGTTAGGTACTGTGTTGGATACAAAGCCACGTCGGAATTATTGGAAACGAGCTCGCGGACGCTGCAGCTAAACGCTCGGCGAATGCACACTGCACGCGTCGGTTGCCACTCCCTGCAAGGGACTTCTACCGAAATATATGTTTACCTGCACACCAAGTGGCAGTCTTCTTGGGATGCTGTCCTGGGCAACAAACTGAAGGTGTTAAAACCTCGTCTGGGGGCATGGCAGTCCTGCTCGCGACGATCGAGGTGTGAGGAAGTAATTCTGGTTCGCCTTCGGTTAGGACACACGTATTTTACACATCGCTACCTTCTATGCTCGGAAGAACGACCAGTCTGTCCGCGTTGCGGCGACAACCTGTCTGTGGCCCATATTCTCAGCGCATTTCGTCATCTTCGAGCGGAACGTCGTCGCTTCTTTGGAACCCCATCGCCCACCCTGGTGGAACTACTGGCCGACGGGTCAAACCATGTCGCTGAACTCTTCCCATTCCTTTCTGTGGTCGGAATTGACGTCGTGTACTCACACCAACAAAGGTAGGATATAAGCGCCAAACATTTTTATCTTCTCTTAACACGCCGTCATGAAGTGCACCAGCGTATTGTGACCCCAGCCTTCCAATTGACTCCACGTCGATACGTCCACACCTGGTCTGACTGGCGAAGTTATGGGCGCTGTATAACTTTTGCAGTTGATGCGCCCCAAAACCCCAATAACAACAACAACAACAACAAGAACAAAATTTCGGCGTCCGGTCATCCAAGATGACATCAAGATGACTTCGTAAGTGAAGTCCGTTGGCGATCGTATAATGGATAATTATTAGTGAGCGTTTGTTATGCGAATATTATGCAGTGTAAATGTGACCTTATAATTGCTAAGCAGAATGGATCCAAGATCTTGTCCTAAGTGGCTGAAATTACGCAAAAATACATCACTAAGATATGCACTCAGGTTGGCTCACTTTAGAACTTCTGAGAGCCCCGCAAATCCTGCTGGGCCGATTCGGTGATGACCCTACCTGTCGCAACACGAAAGCTGGGTCCTTCATGCCCTCAGCACGAGCACTTTGCCCGGCAGTCTCCACGAGCTGCGGAGGACTGTGCTGTTGAGCGACTCTTGAGGGTGCCCGACGCTGAGAACGGGCGCTGAGGTGATCGTAGATTCTAGTTAGTCGCCCGCGCGCTCTCTCCAGTCTCGTCATCAAGGCGGGTCTTGGCTTCATCAATCACGACGTGGTCACCACGCTTCAGGGACACTGAGAACACCTCGTCTCCCGAAAGATTAGTCGCAAACTGACTGAAGTTGTCCTGTGCTCGCATGCACTTAACCCACTTTCCTTATGTAGTCGATGCGCCCTAAAGCCCTAATAACTAACCCACTTTCCTTAAGTTATTAGCAATAAATCGGCCGCCGTTCTCAAGTCCACAATCGACGACTCACTTCAGAGGCACTACGGAGGGATTTTCTCCATGATCAACTGCAAACTATCATTAAAAACATGAGCATAATAGTGTCTGCGCACAGATGCTTTTGCACTGGTTAACAAGTCCACCAATTCCTCTGCTGACGCACACCTCTATGTTCACTCCACGCAAAATCCAACCACAATGACTCGAACCTTACAGACAAAGACAGCTTCCCTACCGTGGGAGACGCTGTGCGTGACCTATCTCGACTCAGTCGCCTCATCAGTTAGGGCACTTTGGCACTTTTTGGATCTGGTTACCCGGTCAGAACACTCCACCAGCCGACGCGTCGCGGCGTCCGGGCTGGCTACCGCACCGCACCTCGGCCTGTCTGGATACAATTGATCACTATCGGTGTTAGAGCAGCTAGGTCGACCCGACCAGCGTTCACCATTCATCCCATCCGAGAGCTCCCGACATGGGAGCATCTGGCCGGGCAGTTCGGTTTGAGGCCAGAGACTCCTCGCCGAGCGCACGGGTCGGACAGCCCCCCAAGACACCCCCGCCATCACCAGTTTCCCGTGCCAGTCGCACGCAATTCGCTGATGCAGTGAACGTAATGGGCCCACCTCCCATACCACCTCGCGGTGGGGAGAGAGTGACACACCCGACTACTCCCGCGACTGGACGCAACCGGTTGTCCATCGCCTCCAGGAGGGGGAAGTCGAATTTCCCACCAGAAACCATCGGGTGATGGGACATCCGCTTCACCCCAGTGTTATTTTTTTTGCTCAAGAAAATGGGTGGAAAACACCACCTAATGGAAGTTCAATCGGCCTCCCTCTCTATGGCTTATGTGACATCCTTGCTTACTACTTGCTGGTTATGAAAGTTTACATCAAAAACTTTACTTTTGTGTATGCTAAGATGGGGTGCATGGATGGTGTTCGCTTTGAAGCCAGCCAACGCTTATATCCAGATATTACAGAAGAAGGTAGGCTACTACAATGGATAATTATGCATTATTGGTTTTGGATTATATTCCAAAACCAACTTGAAATTAACTGAAGACATCTTGAGGCCTTCAAAAATTCCAATATGGCATAGTTGGGGTGCATCAATGACCTCTGACCAGCATGACCACCACACTACATGAACACTGCAGTCAATATGCTCCTAAACCCCCAGCCTCTGGCCAGGAAATTTTATGAAACCATATCACAGAGCCTCTTCTGTTTCAGATAGTCCACCCAGTATCATCCAGCACTCCTGAAGTCCTTATTCAGCAAGCAATGAAGCCCTGCATTGAAGACAGTATGCAGGCTTATCAAAGTTGCTGGACATGAAAACAAGATGTTATGGTGTATGGTGTTATGGTACATATTTCTTTTATGGTACACGTGCAATCAAATAAAATATCATTGCAAAATATACAAGGCATCTTTTAATTGGATGCATGACATGAGTGAATGAGATACTGCATCTTGCAGAAAGCAGATGATGAAGTGGGTCGGTACCTAGTTTCCATTAAAGTTTAGCATGCAATATAGGTATCCATTTCATAAGAACCAGTGTTTAGTTAGTTAAAAGGGCTTTAGGGCGCATTGACTACATTGGTCGTGTAGTGTAGTTCCATGTTTTCATGCTATTTCTAGCAAAAATGAGCCAGTCAATTTCAAGCAATTTGTTTGATGCTGTTCAACGTAAGGTGCATATTTCACTGCTAATGCGTAATCTGTGAACATTTTTTATCAGCTTAAAGGTAAATGTTAAGTGAATAATTCGTGGTCCCTCACGATGTTACTGTTAATAATGACCTTAACTGATCTGAGAACTGCCATATTTGTAATGTTGGCGCCACCCAAATGCCACCCTACGTCCACCCTGGGATTTCTCCCTTATTTCCCAGCATTTTTAATGCAAAAATATAACCACAGGTTCGCTTATGCGCTCCCTACCCAGCAGTACATATTGTACGGCTCGCCGTTGAGAATACGAAATGATATTATTGTTTGAGTGCAGCATGTACTTCATCACATTTGAGGGAGGTCGATGGTTTTTGTCGGAAATCACACTACAGTGAATTTAGTAGCTGTGACTAGGTGTCTGCCTCGTCCCCGCTTCTTCGATGCAGTACAGCAATACAGCAATGCAGTACAGCAATGCGAAGGGGGCGATGGTTCTGGTAGCTGTCTTCCAGTCCTTCCTACATAGGTACTGTACGGTTAGTTTATGTACGGTTTATGTACAGTTGAGTGGGCGATTGCCTCTAAATATTGGCTTTCCTCCCAAATCATTTGGAGTTTTCACATGGAGGCACGCCATGGAGCACGCTGTTATGCCCCCCAATGATTTGACAAATGCACGCCCCCACTAAGTTATGGTTCTGAAATAACGTTTATGGTACTGAATGATGGTGTGGTGGGCATTGGCTGTTGGGCAAAACATGCAGATTGCTGTGCATGGCAAATCATTTTATGTGCTAGAATTATATTCATGTGCTTTAAGGTGGAAAAAAGACAAGTTTTTGCACATTTTCCTCCATAATGCAAACAAATTGGCTGCTTCGTTAGCTTAGGCTAGTTTATGTTCTTTAAGTTTGGAAATTTAACAAATGTTTTTTTTTTTAACTTCAAAGGCAGATTATGCTAGGTTCACCTAGGTTTTTTCTTTAACTTTGAACAATCGCTGAAGATAATTGCTGTCTGAATATTTTTTTTCCTTTTTTCCTCCAAAGAAAGGCTAGGTTATGTTATGTTATGTGCTGTTGTGCTTTTTTATTTTTAAAATTGCATTTATGCTATGCTACCTATCAAGCTCAAAACACAATTTTTGGTGTTATTTTGCTCACGGCCTGAAAATTAAGCATTTGCACAGAAAATGAGTGCTCCATAATTTTATTCACCTTTAGAGACATTGCATTGGAATTATAAATTATGAGAATTCATAAAACACCTTAAACCACAGATTTAACATTCAAAGCAGATAGGTGAGGTGGGGATGGTTGGTTGGTCGGTTATTTGGGCTTAGGGGCGCATCGGAGGTGGGGATGGCCAGGTGATTAACGTGTTAAGCTCTGGCTGCCAAAGTTCCCAGGTTCAACACTCACACCAGTCAAGAAGTTTCCCAAACTTCAGCCCACTGATGAAGCTGTGGGAGATGTCATTAACCATGATTGTGCATAAAGAGCATTGAGGACTAACAAATAAACAAGAAGCAGGTAAACAGAGGTGTTGTTTTCCTTTGTTTTGCAACCTGGATTAGCACAGGCTATTAAATCATGTAGTAGGATCACATGTCGACCTGTGCTGAAATGTGCCATCTGTTGAGGAAAGTTGGGCCCAGAAAATGAGGAAAATTCTGGGAGAAGGCAACCTAATTTGTTTAGGGGATAGCATCCACTAATTATGATTTTGGTGTAGTTGCATTGATCTCATTCAAAGGGTTTCAGACCTTAGACCCTTAGCTAAACAATGGTTGATCGTTGTAATAGGCTGCCTGCTGATGCTGTGGTTAGTACATAATTGAATATATTTAAAAATCGGGTGAACAAGTTTTGAGGAAAAAAAGTTGAATAGCCTTGTTTTTAGTTATATTTAGAAGTAGATTGAGTGATATTTATGCTAGTAGGTTGGAGGGTAGGTATGGTGCTCATAGATAGCTTCTAGAGTTTAGGATATAGCATGGGTTAGGATGTTGAGTATATTTTGTCCAGACATACAGCATCTTCCCTTTACAGGCTTAGCCTTGTTGGGCCCCTGTGGCTCTTATGAAGTCTGAACACTATGACTTCATGACTTAATCTTGAAGTCAGATGTACTTGCATGTTTTATTTGTTGGTGGAGGCCATAGTGTACTCTGGGATTATGCTGCCCACTTCTCGCAGTTCATGTTAAGTATGTTTATTTGCAATTTCCTATTTTTCAATTTGTACTGATCCATTTCATTCCTCTCAGATCCCTCGCCATTTCCATCCAATCGTCCAACCTGCCACCACTGCCGTCGGCCATTGCTGTCGGCCAACATCAAATCTTCACAAGTGAATCCAAAATCCAATCGTCCAACCTGCCACCACTGCTGTCGGCCAACCTCAACTCTTCACAAGTGAACGGTGTAGTCTTCCTGTCATGGGTAGAATTACCAACATTTAAAAAAACACTCAAGTTATCCTGTGCTTCATGCCACATATCTGTGCGAAAATGTAACGTCCAGCGGCATGGTGCACAAAAAGTCCGCAAACTAACCGGCAGTGCTCTGAGAAAATTTAGAGTGCAATGCGAGCAAGAAACCTTAGCAGCAAGGCGCACTAGAACAAACAGATTTAAATTTGATCGGAAATATGGATACGGGAAATGTCAGCGATCCTGATGATCCAAAGGGCATGGAGGTTGATGAGTTTTAATTAATGGGATTCGATGGAGTTTGTGGTAGCGCTCAAGGGATAGGTAGGAGTTAACAGTGATGGTGCATGTGGCAGTGGAGCAGGAGTTGGACGATCGACGCTTTCAGAGTCGATTCGACTCACATTGCACCAATCTGGTGACCGGTGAAGGCGACTGCGCCACAGCTGACGGTACTCAGTACTGTGAAGAGGAGTCGGCGCGCTGCGACAATACGTTAGCGTGCGCGCCGCCGCAGTCACCAAGTGCCGCGCGTGGCATATTCAACAAAAGCCGATGGCCGCTACATGACCAATGAAGTCGATGCGCCCTAAAGCCCTATTAACTAACTTACGAACTAACATAACAAAAGCCGACTGGCATTGCCTGTCTTCAGGGTGCACGGGCTTTTCAACTAAGATGTGGGTGTACTGCCAAACGGTGGATACTGTATTGTCTGCCAATTTTACCTAGTGCTTAGTGCTAAGCATCCATCGTTTGTTGTGTGCATTCATCGCTTATTTTGTATGAAATGCTCCAGTTACAAAAAGCCGTCTCTATGTGCTTCATCGCCAGTAATATCCTTACGAAGGCCCGGAAAAGCATTTATCCATCCTGGCTGTGATGCGGTGCTTCATGTATTTGTGTTTGTTTCAATTGAAATACTCAAGTTTTGCTATTGTAGTTTTTAGCAAGTGCAGTACAATCTTCATAGCTACATGTGTGTGCGTCATGTATTGCGGTATTATCGTGAACTCCGGCTCGGTCTGAACTGAATTAATGAACTCATATATTGAATGTGCATTTGATGCAGGTCTTTGTATCTGGAACCCTAGAAAGGAGCATAATATTTAAAGGGAAGCATAATTCCAACACAAGTGTATTTAGTTCAAAACAGACCAAGGAAGCCAGGAAGAAGGCACTGAGAATGCTCTGGACAATAAATAGGAATGTATCATACAGAAGTGAGGAATTGATCAGGAAGCTTTACTGTGCATATGTCGGGCCACATTTGGAATACTGCATCCAAGCTTGGTCTCCTAGCTATGAAAAAGATTGTTGGCTGTTAGAGAGAGTACAAAAGAGGGCCACAAAAAATGGTTAATAGCATAAGCAACCTGGCATATGAGGAAAGATTGAAGAAATTGAATATGTTTTCACTTAGATATAGAAGGCTGAGAGGAGATGTCATCGAGGTCTTTAAATTTGTCCATGGTCTGGAGAGGGGATATCTTGGGGAAATGTTTGAATTGAACAGAAATGATGCAATTAGGTCATAAATTCAAAATTAAAGTTAACCACAGCAGAACAAGGTTAAGGCAGGCTTTCTTCACCAACAGGGTAGTATAACACTGGAACCAGCTGCCAGAAAACATTGTCAGTAGCAGCACATTGAACATCTTTAAAAACACCATAGACAATCATTATAAGAATAGGGGGATTGATTTTCAGTATTACAGGGAGGGCTGATTGACATATTTGGTGGGCAACTGGTTCAGTGTACAGAGTGCAACCAAGAAGGGCCCTTGTGGCTCATAGTTGCACTAATCTTTTATGTCTATGACTTTAGTTTCACATGCAAGCATGAGCTGGAAGTCAATGGCAATGTCCATACGATCGGCAACCAACGCCGATTTAAAATCGCGTGCATTGGGAAAGCACACAAGCATTGGAGTTGTCCAGTTGCATGACATGAATATGACGTGAGTGAAAATCGTGCATGATAGCTTTTATCGCGACAAAATCTTCTAATAATGCTTTGGGTGAAGGATGCGCCGACCGCATACGCCATGCTTCCAATGGGAATGGCATCTGCATTCCCTTCGCTTGGCGATATGCTTAGTTTTTCCCTCGAAGTACTCTTCAGCCCAGGATGGGATCTGGGACCAGGACAGTTCCAGATGGTGAAGGGCTCGGTAATCGGTTGCGCCACCGGGGTACTCTCTTCAGGATGCAATCTGGAAAGGTTAAAAATTAAGGACAACGGTATTGTACATTTATGCGTTACAGCTGCAGGTAGATTTGTTGACTATGTTAAAATATCAGGGGAAAAGTTTGCAGCACGAAATGTATGTACCTTTCGCAGTAAAATTCGACATCCTTGTTTTATATTTTTACATTTTGCTATTTGGTTTTCGACATCGCCCACCTAATGAAAAATGAATATTTACACACTGCTTCACCCTCATAGGGTGGTACGTTTTATGAACACTGTGGGCCGACACCCTTAAACTACTACCCAGTTGCGCCTCATACCCGCTGGTTTTGCAATGGACCCCGTTAAGATGGTGATCTGCGATCAGCTGCGATACTTCTATTTTATGCTTTAAGTATCTTTTTATCACTTCAAGGGTGGCTGTGGGTTTTATCACTTGAAGGGTAAACACTATTACAATGGAATTGTAGGGGAATACGATCCAGTGCCCGTGACTTACAGGTGGTGCTAAGACAACACTGTCCGGTTGCGGTGTGTCTCCAGGAAACTAAGCTTACAGGAAACTATAATTACACGATCAAGAATTACTAATTATTGCGCAAGGACACTGCAACCGACACCGTAGCCATGGTGGTGTGTTGCTGCCGGTACACTGCAGCGCACCCGCGCAGCGGGTAGATTTGAATACAAATTGCAGGCTATTGCCGCACATATCCACCTTGACCATAGCGCCGTTGTCAGTGTGTTCACTATCTACCTCCCGGGACTGCATTTCCAGCCTATGAAGTCAGACATGATATCTCAGCTCCCACAACCATTTTTGATTTTTGGAGATTTAAACTCATCACACCGTCTTGGGATGTTAACGCCACCGTGTTAACGCCCGCATACAAGTTTTACACTCGCTACTATTGTACATTCACTCACTCGCGCGTCGTACCATCCGGGAGGTCAAACGAATCTCCTGGAGAGTATGTGAGCACTGTCCAGTTTTTCGCCAATATCACAAGTGTGGTCACGTGTGAAACGTATTTCAGGCCATTATGAGCCGTTGTCACTCCCTGTTTTGAATGCCGCTAGATGACTGATTATGCACCCTGCCGGGGTGGCTGACGAAATTGGTGAAGTGTTGTCGGAAAAATGTCGTGTGAACAACCTGGACGCAAAATTCCTCCGTTTTAGACGTCGCTGCGAGGATACATCTGTAGACTTTTCCACCTCCCTTCAACTAAATTATAACCAATCTTTCACTGAACTAACGTCAGCCATAGACCCTCTGCAGAACGTGACAGAAGTACTGAACTGTGTCCATGATAGTATGCTGAAGCACCTGCCAGTAACGCCGTCCATGAATTTTGAACATGTACATGAAGTGTATTTAATAGACTTTGGCATAGCGGGAACTTTCCAGATTCTTGGCGGGATTGTGGTGCTTCTGCTTAAATCTAGAAAGAGGGCATATGATCCACATAGTTATAGGCCCATTTCACCCACATCATCATTATGTAAGCCTTTGGAGAAGCTGTTCGAAGTCAGACTGGCTATCAGTACAACACATATTGGTTGCGTGCCCCAGACTTGCACATGCGCGGAGACGCCACCTCGGTCGCACTATACTATCGCTAAGGGAAGTATTAGGGGATGAATCTCCGTTCATACAATCGGGGCAGTTATTCCGTTTCCTCTCGGAGGTTAGGTTTTCTGTGGTGTATGCGCCCCATTAATGCGATAACATATACGTTGTAAGACCATAATGGCTGAGATGTACGTCATGGCAATGGATCATATGTGTCGCATCTAGTAGCCTTACTTAGTCAGTTTCGCCTTTAAAAACTTGATATGATTGACGCTGTTATGGGCGCTGCACGACCTCGGCAGTCGAGGCGCCCCTAAACTCCAATAACCAACCAATCAGACTGGCCAACACTTCTATGTGATCGGTTTTTCCAGGTTAAAATTGGTAACTGCCTTTCTCGACGTTTTACACAAGAAAACGGTACACCACAAGGCAGCGTTCGAAGTGTCGCATTCTCTGCTTTTATGATAAACTATATTGGGAATTGTCTACCACAGTCCATCGGTCGGTCCCTCCTTGAAGATCTTGTAATTTGGTCCTGTGGCGCTAGTACTCATTCTGTGGAACGGCGATATGTTTTCAAAGTCGAAGACTGGGTATTCATTTTTGTCGCCGTCGTCGACCATGCCCCGATTTTTAAGTGGAAATATTTGGCACGGAGATCGCTGCTAAACCCGTTTCGATGTTTTTGGGTGTGCACTTCGACAATCGCCCGACATATCGGGAACATTTTATAATTCTTATGGATAGATGTTTTAAGGTATTGAACACCTTAAAGTGTGTGGCAAAAACATCATATGGTGCAGACCGTATGACGTTACTGCTTTTTTACAGATCACTCCTCCCCAAACTTGACTGGCTGCTTCGTTTACGACTCGGCTTGTACATCTAAGAGAACGGTGGATTTTGTGCACAACGGATCCTTGCGAATTGCCACTGGTGCATTGCGAACGTCCCCCACGGCAAGCCTTCTGGTTGAAGCACATGAGCCACCCCTTGTCTTGCTCGATGCGCCATACAGCCCAAATAACCAACTAACCCCTTGCCTTGCGGCGTGATCAAACTGAGTGCCCTGGAAACTCCTCCCTGGGAGTTACTGTCGCCGATAATTGAAGTTACACTGAACAAAAAATCCAAACATAATACCCTACCTAAAAAGTTCTGAATTCAAGCACTGGACCGCATTGCGTCTTACATCGGCTACAAGACAACGTACACGGACGGTTCAAAGATCGAAGTTGGTGTTGGCTCGGCGTTTGTTAGCAGCTCCGCCACACGATCTTTTACGCTACCTGTGCAGGCATCTGTATTCGTATCCGAATTGGTAACCATTAACAAAACATTGTGTTTTATTCAAGTATCTCATGAAACATTACACCTCATCCTAACAGATAGTCTCAGTAGCCTTTTGGCATTAAGATCTTTTAATTCACCACACTCCATTGTCCAGGAAGTAGTTTTTCGGGCGACGTCACTACGTGCGAAGGGTAAGACAGTTGTCTGCTGGATTTCAAGCCACGTCGGTATATTAGCGAATGAAGCCGCCGACGCGGCTGCAAAGCGAGCAGCACAGAAACCATACACACGGTATATGCCCATTCCTGCTAGCGATATATATATATCCAGTCATTAAACATGTTTTTCGTGAGAGGCAGGTGCTTTGGCACGCGGTCGGCGAAAACAAGCGTAGGACAATTCAACCCAGCATCGACCAGTGGTCCTCGTGCTCGCGTAGTACTAGGTGAGACGAGATGACACTGTGCCGCTTACGCATTGGCCGTACGTACGCAACGCAGATATATTCTTTGTGGTGGTGATGCGCCCATGTGCCCCAGATGCTAAGAACGTCGTTCAGTGCGTCACGTCTTAACCACGTGCCCTCGGCTTTCTGATGTTCACAAGCACTACTTTGGTCGATCGCAGCCACTGTCAATTCCTGACGTTCTGGGGATGAATCGGCCGCGTTCAATTCTGGTAAATTCTTCCACTTTACTTTGGAGGTAAACTTCAATCTTATATATTATCCTGTCTAATTCCTTGTAAGGGAGCAAGCTCGCACGGTATGATTGTTTAGGATTGACATAGTTTAAATAGTTGTTATGGGCGCTGTATAACCACTGCAGTTGGTGCGCCCTAATCCCCTAATAACTATCATGCAGATTGTGAGGCTTATAAAGATTCCAGGCATCATTTTTGTTTCTTCAAATATTTCACACTTCTGCAGTGCCACTTGCTGAAAACGACATACCATCAAGGTTATTCATAGCTGAAGCATGTCTATGATATGCAGCTTTCAAAAGTAAGACTTCCGGCTGCAATAAATCCCGACAATGCTGATTGGTTTCATCAGATATTGAGCGGCACGGTATGGCTGGAACCAGGTTAAAATAGTCTATTCATGGTCCGTGTTGTCTGGCCACCGCCACACCTGACGTGTACACTGGCCACGTCGCCAGCAGCGCTACCCGTTGATATAGCGCTGACCTGCATTGTTATCCTCTGTCCTAGCAACTGGCAAGACCAGGCTCGAGCTGCTGCATGCTCCGGTATATTTGGCCTGCGGTGGTGTGGGGGAGGGTGAGGGGCGGGCCAGTTGGCGACTGGTCCAATAGTGCGGACGCCTCGGCTATGTAATCATTGCGTCGAGGCCTGGGCTGCATGTTTAACTCTCTGTGTAAACTGTCATTGTGCTGAAGTCTCCAGTCGGGTAGTGGATCAACAGTGTACAGCAGGCGCTGTTTTGCACGGCATGCTGTTACCTGCAGCGGACGCATGCGATGTGTCTGGCCAGAGGCGCACCAAAAGGCGACGCCCCTCCCTCCCCTTATAAACAAAAAATAAAGGAGATCAAACAAGAAATTGTGAAGTTACCACGCAAAAACCAGAAATTTCGGCGCGAGGCGTCGGCGGCACCATACGACCTAACGGTTGCATGCGTCGTAAAAGAGACGAGACTTTTTTCTTCAAAATATGGAACGTGGTGAATTAAATTTGGGTGATAGTGTCCCGTGTTCGCTTTTGAATTTTACTCGTGCTTCCACTAGACTTTACCCGCGAAACTGGCATGGCCGAATTGTCTCGAACTGTTCTGAAGGCTAGCCCATGCCATCCCATCCCATCCCATCCCATCCCATCCCATCCCATCCCATCCCATCCCATCCCATCCCATCCCATCCCATCCCACCCCATACCAGCTTACCCTATGTCAGCTCATGCCATCCCCATACCGCCCCCAGGTAAATTCAATGTACACATGTCGCCTTCCACTTTAAGATACCATGAGCAGTTGTGGAATTCAATTATTTATTCGGTGAAGGTGGGCATCCATGAATAATTCATGAATATATTCCCCGTACTCAGTATATCAAGCTCATTCTCTCACTGGCACGTGACATTAGCACTCGTTTGGATTTTGTTTCAAGTGTCTGAACTAAATGCTATTGTACTATTGTGCAGAAACTGACTAGTTTTATTTGAAAAAATAGGTAAGCTACTCACCACAAATGCACTTTATGTTGTAGAAAATTGTTCATAGTAGTACGTCTGGATTTTTTTTTCGGTGCTAAATTTCAGTTTTGGCCTTTGCGACCAGGTGCTAAATACCACGTGTTATGAGTCGTAGCCAGTGACCAACTATGTCCCGAACACTAATTTTGACCACCCGGTTTGGTTGGTTATTTGTTTTACGGCACGTCGACCGTTGAATCGTTCAGCGTCGCCAGTCTCACGCCGATTGGTCGCGGGCGAAGAGTAGCGACAGCCGAGACTCGAACCCACAACATTTCGATTGTGAGACGAGCAACTTACCCCTAGGCTACTCATTCCCTGACAAGTCCGTATAAGTTGCCTCTCAAACCCGTCAAAACTGCCGCGTGGCGAACGCTTTCCAGCTCCGGCGGGGCTACACAACGCTGATGAACGCCTGCCAACCCGGAGAGTGACTGGCAGGGTGATATAACTCTGCATACAGCTACATTAAACTGATGAAATGCAGATTAAAAAATCGAAACTCTAACGTCGCGCAAAAAATCTGGTCGTGCAAAGGCGGGAGGCGGATGTATTGCTGTGTACTGTGTAGGCACCACCCACAGCTTCCCGCCTCGTAACGCAGGCATTATGAGGAAGAATTGTCTGGGTAAATCATTGTGACCAAACGCGTGTTCGGTTGGGCACCGGATGTGGATAACACTTTGATTTTTGCTCTCAAAGATGGAAATAGAATGCATTGAATTTCATACAGGCACTTTGAAGACATTTAATAATTCTAGCCGTGTATGGTCTCCACCAGCATTGTACAAAC
Organism: Imbricaverruca yamaguchii; assembly: GCA_034440575.1. Classification (NCBI taxonomy): domain Eukaryota; kingdom Metazoa; phylum Arthropoda; class Thecostraca; family Neoverrucidae; genus Imbricaverruca; species Imbricaverruca yamaguchii. The sequence goes on from JAOTOL010001173.1 coordinate 147,219, forward strand.
TTGCAATTGAAGGGAGTTCGCGTGAGCTGCGTTTTGGGCATCAAACATCTCTAGTTGGCATAGATGTTGGCACGTTATAGATGCAAAAGTATTGATATCAGATGTACATTTCTCCCATGTCACTTTCTAGCCAGGGGCGGGGATGGCCGAGTGCATTAGCCGTGAATGTGCATAGTGTGTCGTGAACCAACCAATAAACAAAAACACTTTCTACACAAAGTTTTGAATTTGTGCACACTGAAATGGTGTTGGGCCGCATCTCTAGATGGCTGTATTGTGTTAGCCGCCAGTGTGGCCGATCATCCCGCCGCCAATGTGGCTGATCATCCCGCCGCCAGTGTGGGGTGGGCGGTGATCCCGCCGGTGTGGCCGGTGATCCCGCCGATAGTGTGGACAGTGATCCCGCAGGTGGTCCCGCCGCCAGTGTGGCCGGTGGTCCTGCCGACAGTGTGGCCGATGATCCCGCTGCCAGTGTGGCCGATGTCGACGATGATCCCGCCGCCGTCGGCTAAGATGTGGCCGTTTCGCCAGGTGCTGGCGTGCTCCACCGACTCCCACTTCAGCCACCTGGCCTGGATCAATACACCGCGTAAGCAGGGCGGCCTCGGCTCCATGGACATCCCCCTGCTGGCCGACAAGAACATGGCCATCTCACGCGCCTATGGCGTCCTCAAGGAGGACGAGGGCATTCCATTCCGAGGTGGGTGCAGTCTCTAATTGCTGTATCTCGAGCTTCATTCAGCAGCGGTGTCCGTGTGAGATCGGCGCTTGCGCCCTGAAATAAACTATCTCTAGGTGTCATAATGCTCATTTGTCAGGGTCGCGGCAGCTCAGTCTGCAGGACGTGGTACTCCCGATCGTGAAATTGTGGGTTCGAACTACACAGCCGGTGCGATTTCGAAGTCCACCCGGGGCCAATCTGCTCGAGATGTTGGCGACTCTGTGACCTAGCAGTTGAATGCGTCGTAAAATAGCCCAATGTTCTTACCATTTAGGCACCGTTATGGGCGCTAAATGATCACATTTTATGGTCGAAGCGCCCCAAACCCAAATAACTAACTATTACCATTTAGGCGGCTTATGTCTCCCTTTACCGATTTTACTCCGGCAACTGGCTCCTCTTGTGTAGGGATGCACCGGATAGACTATCCGGCCGGGTATCCGGCCGGATATCACGAATTTTTAACTATTCGTTTTCTGACCGGATATGTCTTGCCATCCGGCCGGATACCGGATATTTCCCATTGCTTGCAACGCTTTCCAGTTAGTGTTCACCACTTGGGTATCCCCTAACACAACAAGCAGACAATAAAAAACGACCAAGCGTATGATCTGTATTGTTCATTCAAAGATTGTAAGTGCGTACTCAGCATTCAGTGACGCTGAGTTACACTGAGTGACGTCAATCAAAACACGACCTGGTTCAGAAATGCTTCACATTGTGGTGAAGAAACAGGAGCTGCTCCCCGCGGCGCGGCAGAAGCCTGCTCCTGTCCTCGAAGATCACTCCGAGAACATTCTCTCGGAGAACACGGAGGACGACGGGGCGGACGCGAGAGAACGCGCAGGCGAGGGAACGAACTTGTTCGCCCTGTTTCGCCCCACCACTGGACTGGCTCCGCCTCGCGAGGTGAGAGGGGTAGCGTGAAGAAGTTCTGCACTTTTTCCGCTGCAGTCTTCAGGTCACCCTGGCCGTCACGGCGTTGACGCTTCGCATCTGGTGCCTGGCCCTGGCTCACCATCTGTGTGAAGCAGCTGTCGAATAGGTCTTCCTCACCACTTGACCCTGTGCTAGACACGGGGCTGACGGCGCATTTGCTGCCAGTGGCAGCAACTTCTTCGTCCTGCGCCCCCAGCAGCTGAAGAACCTCGCTGAGGAGTAGCGTCTTGGCGTTGTCCTTTTCGTCAGACTTCTTGAAGAAGTTGAGCTTGTATCTGGGGTCGATCGCTGTGGCAGTCACATAGTGTTTCTCCTTTAGATACGTCAGCTGTGGTTAGGAAGCGGAGGCGCAGCGCTTGTAGCAGTGACTCGCGTAGTTTCTAGGCGCCGGCCGCCTTCTGATCAATCCTTGTCAGGTATAGCTCCAGGCAGGTAATGTTGGGAATGACGCTGGACAACGTGGCGTTGTCCGAGCTCATCTCCATCGTGAGATCGAAGAATAGTTTCAGCACGTGCAGGAGGCTTCCGCACAGCTGCCAATCGCTCACAGTCATCCGCGGCAGATCTTCGTGGTCTGCCAGGTAGAGAATAACTGGCCGCTTCAGCTCCACCAGTCTGCACCATCAAGTACGAGCTGTTCCACCGCGTCGAACGTCCTGCACCAGAAGTCGCGGTTGCAGGCCTTCAGCTCGCTGGAGATCCTTGAGAGTAGTGCCGGCCACTGACGAGTGGCTGAAGTGAGTCACCAGCCTCCGACACTTGGTCAGGAGCGCGTTCACAGCCGGCTGCGAGCGGATGGTGTCGCTAACCACCAACTGAAGACGGTGGATAGTGCAGTGGACGGCCAGAATATCGGCCAGCTCGCAACCCAGTCATGTTGGAGACGCCGTCACGGATCAGTAGATGCCGCCGACTTCTGACTAGGTTCCACTCGTCCCACATCTTCGTCAGCATCTCCGAGATGTTGATGCCACTGTGTGATGCCGGAAAGTGGGCCGCTTTCAGGACGACGTCTCGACGCTGGAAATTGCTCTTGAACCAGTGGCCAGAAAGGCTGACGAACGCTTCCTGCGACGATGAGCATGTCCAGATGTCAGACGTGAAGGAGACGTAGCTGCCGTCACAGCTCTCTAGCTCAGAGCCTCGCCCTTCACTTCGTCATAAAGCCTCGGCAGCATGACGTCTGAAAAGTAGTGCCGGCTGGGCAGGAGATATCGCGGCTGAAGTTTGGCGACGAGGTCGATTAAGCCGTCTTCTACGATTGAGAACGGCTGGTTGTCCACGGCCATCATTATCATCACGGCCCTGTTGATGTCCTTGGCGCGGGTGTCGTTAATGTCCCAGATATTCCTTGACTCAAATGATTCTTGTATCGATAGCTGCTTCTTAATAGCGGAAATCTTACGATCTTTTGGCGTACCTTCCTCTCCAAAGGTTGAGACAGACGCAAAACAGCCGCGATTCGCTTGCTTGGCCGTTTCGTACTCGGGATGTTTCATTTTCGCGTGATTGTGGAGCGGAGTCGTGCTGAAGGTTTTCTGTCCGCGCTTTCGTGGCTTCTCTTGAAGTCTTTTGCAGATTTTGCATTCTGCATTGGTATCGCTGTCGTCGCATAGTCTGAATATAGCCCAAACGAATGAGGAACGCGAGTGCCCCGCCATGCCACCTAAGCCGCAGGCGAACTACGTAGCAGATTACACCTGAAACAATGGTGGAGAGGGGCGCCCCCGACGCCTGGCGTTCCAGGTGAATGAATGCCAACGCGAATGCCCCAGCAGGCCAGCAAATTTTGTTAAAAAGCTATGCGCGCGCATGCAAAATGTTTCCCTGGCGCCTCCATCCCCGGCGTCTCACTCTGACGGACTTCGGATGTGAGCGAAATACCAAGCGCCGGCAAATAATAATGCTCTATACTGAGCTGAGGTTTGGGACCTGGGGCGCTCCATTATTTTTTTGTGGTGGTGGGGGGGGGGGGAATTAACCAGCACTTGTTGATCGAGGGGGGTGTTGGGAGCGATGTTGGCGTGGTGTTGTGTCGTCGATCTGGGGGGGGAAGAGCGATGTTGGATGGTGTTTGTCGTCGATCGGGTTGGGGGTGGGTCGGCCCGGTGGGGAAGGAAGTAATTTTTGGTGTGGTATTTGTCGTGTCCACGGGGGGCGGGGGAGCGATGTCGGCCTGTCTGTAATGCGGCAGAAATTTCAGTTTGCCGCCGTTTGGGGGGGGTGAAAACGTGGCTTTCCAAGCACCATTTTTGTTTGGGGGGAAAATGCCCATTTTGCCCCCTGGGTCCGCCAGTTTGGGATAAAGCATGCCATTGCTTGCTTGCTTGCTTAAAGAAGAGGGGTTTTGGGGGCCTGCAATCAATTGCATTTTTAATGCGTACGCTTGAGGAAAAAAGGTGGAATGGTGGGAACCTAAAGGGTTCAGTATCCGGCCGGATTATCCGGGCCGGATATTACTCACGATCTGGCCGGGTATACTATTCGGCCGGATATCAGAATTCACTATCCGGTGCATCCCTACTTTTGTGTAGAGGTCACGATAGCAATTTGAACTATGTCAGCTAGATGTCTATTGAACAACACTTCAGAAATAATTATTTGCAATCTTTTCAAATACTCTCTTCGCCTATCTCAAGTGACTGAACATTCGTGGACGGAACACTTTTATTTAAACGTCTTCGAGTTAAAGAGCCATCGGGTTTAGTTATATACGAGGAATTGAAGCCGGCGTATATTACTGAACGGTGCGGAGAAAATGCAAACTCGTTACCACAACAATACTCCAATGACCCGATTTCGAATCAATGAAGATATTGCGGCGAAGCCAAAAACGAGAGGCGATGTTTATGGTATAACAAGGTTGGTTTGAATGATATAAAATAGCTTTGTTGCGGTGATGAAGCAGGTCTCTGGTATGGATATGTCCATATGTCTATAACGCGCACACTGCGACGATGCCAGCTAGGCCGAGGTGCAATTGGTTGGCCAAGCCTGGGGCAACCAATTCTTATGACCAACTGCCATGTTCGAACGTGACCCGCTCTTACAAAACTGTGGCTGAGTAGCAGTTACCTCACACCATCCTAGACTGATTCAGACATTGGCCAAGGAATGTATGCACGGAGTGCAACATTATTGCTGCTAATTTGTAAGCGTGTATGCCAGTTGCAGTATTGGCCGCGGTCGAGACGGCGAGCTAGACGTGTATGCGGTCCTGCCCGCCTGGTATTGTTCGGGTCATTTGCCACAAATTGTCGGGTCCTCGCACCCGTTCGGCCTTTTAGTACGGTTGGACAGTCATGTCATGGTTGAGAGACTGTCCAGTGGACTTTTGTGCGTCGACCGACGTTCGTCCGACCGTGGCCGGTTACCGGCATTAGACTGTGTATCGCGGTCGTCTGACCGTGGCCGGTTACCGGCATCAGACTGTGTGTCGCGGTCGTCTGACCGTGGCCGGTTACCGGCATCAGACTGTGTATCGCGGTCGTCTGACCGTGGCCGGTTACCGGCATCAGACTGTACCGCGGTCGTCTGACCGTGGCCGGTTACCAGCATCAGACTGTATCGCGGTCGTCTGACTGTGGCCGGTTACCGGCATCAGACTGTACCGCGGCTGTCTGACCGTGGCCGGTTACCGGCATCAGACTGTGTATCGCGGTCGTCTGGCCGTGGCCGGTTACCGGCATCAGACTGTACCGCGGTCGTCTGACCGTGGCCGGTTACCGGCATCAGACTGTACCGCGGTCGTCTGACCGTGGCCGGTTACCGGCATCAGACTGTATCGCGGTCGTCTGACCGTGGCCGGTTACCGGCATCAGACTGTGTATCGCGGTCGTCTGACCGTGGTCGGTTACCGGCATCAGACTGTATCGCGGTCGTCTGACCGTGGCCGGTTACCGGCATCAGACTGTATCGCGGTCGTCTGACCGTGGTCGGTTACCGGCATCAGACATCGTGCCTATGGGCCGTGTTGCGCCGGTCAACGGCTCGCTGTTGGTGTTTGTGCCGGCGCCGGCCCGTGCCAGTTCGCTGTTTGGTGTGAATGCCGCTCCCTCCCCCCCCCCCCATAAATCGGTCTGTCCGGCGGTGCCCCCTAAAACGTGAAGTGCCTGCTGTAACGGCTCGGCGCTTGATGAAGACGCGATTCGATGAGGCTCTCCAGCGGCCATAAATGTCACTGTGTATGGCGGCTCGTGCGGAGCTTGTTGAGAGCGCCTCCAATTGCTCGACCCGGTGAGCCCGTTACCACGTTTGAACGGTTCTGTCGATACCCAATGCGGGGCCTCCCATTGTCTATTTGTTGGCTATGATTGACCACCTGTTGCTATCGGCTGTCGTCCTTCGCTGTCGTCCCTCGCTGTCGTCCCTCGCTGTCGTCCCTCGCTGTCGTCCCTCGCTGTCGTCCCTCGCTGTCGTCCCTCGCTGTCGTCCCTAGCTGTCGTCACGCGCATCGGCTATCGCGCTGTCTCCATAGCCCACCGAATCCCGATGCTGCCAAACCACACCGCCCAACTGGTACCGCGTTGCACGCTCCAGTTACGGATGGGAACTTCGGCATCCTTCGATACAGAATGACCATCATTTAGCGAACATGTCTGGTATTTTATAATTGGTTACGCGGGCACGTTGGTTGTCTGCCTGTGCGGTGGCTGGAGGTACCGCGCGTGCCTCTGACGAGACGATATCCGTCAGGCTTGTTCATCATTGACGGCACGGGCACGCTGCGCCAAATGATCGTCAACGACCTGCCGGTGGGCCGCTCAGTGGACGAAGTGCTACGTCTGGTGCAGGCCTATCAGTTCACCGACGTTCACGGAGAAGGTGAGTTCGCCAACAGCTACGGGTTGCGCGGGTTCCCGATGTCCACAGAGAACGTGGGTTCATCAACAGCTACTGGGTACGCGGGTTCCCGACGTCCACGGAGAAAGTGGGTTCACCAACAGCTACGGGATACACTGATTTCCCTAATGTTCACGGGGAAAAGAATGGGCGCAAAATGACCCTGGATGTCGACGCGCCCCTAAGCTCCAATCCGCCACCACCACGGGGCCAGGAGAGTTCCCCTCCCCGCGGGGAGAGTAAGTGGTGCCACGATATCTAAGAGGTTGGGTGGTTTCCCTGGCAACCGCGGGCAGATCTCCCGCAACGATGAGTTCCCGACATCCGTGAGGGTTGAATTCAACGATCTCCACGGATAATGAATCACTCGACGCGGCTAGGTGAGTTCCCAACGGATGTTGGGAGGGCCTCTTCAACATTCACATGGGGTAGGTGGATTTCCTAGCATCACCGGGGCTTGAGATCGATGGAAAGGGTGAGGTTCACCAACGTCCAGGAACGTGGGAGCGAGTTCCCCGACATTCACTGAGAATTGATCTCCCTTTCCCATTCTCATCCCAGAACGTAAAGATGACTACCGGCGTTCACAGAATGAGAATGTAAGTTTTTCAGCACTCGCGGAGATCATGAATGCCAGCGGAATTGGTGAGTTTCGTCCAGGAAAGCGAGGGCGAGATCTAAGACACACTCGGAAAGGCTTAGCTCTGCTATCCTGGGTGGTCGCTAGGGCTAGGGCCAGGGTCGGGGTAGAGGTGGTGTTTGTGTCACGAGGCGAGTGTTGTGATTGGGACGGTGTGAACGGAGTTCGGGTGTGCGCCGGAGGAGCTGGTGTTTATGCCGGTTCGTTCACTAGCTGGTGCTGAGTTGTTTGTGTTTTCTATATCTTGGTATGATTTTGGTCAGCTTGCTGAAAGGCGAGTTATTAGTATCGAACTTAGTGTCCTGGTTTCCGCGGACAGAGGTATGTGGTATATGATTAATGTTTTTTATGTCCTTGTCAGGGACGAGTGCCCTAACTTTGCTGATGTCACGTTACGTTGATGACCCTCTGATGTAAAAATGTGCACATGGAGTGGACTTTCTTTGATATATAAATATGGAATGTGTGACCATGAACATGTCGTGCATTTATGATCATATTGGCACGGTGTATAAGGTCTGGGGAAGCATATCATGTTTGTGGTCAACAGCTTGATATATCCCTGACACCGTTATGCTCGGAATTCGACGTTAAGACAATGATGAAGTGTTGGTGGTGCCGGTTTGTTGATTGATAGTGTGAGAAGAGCTGGTCTGGCCTTCGACTCTGGTGCGGCTGAGTTTGGGGGGAGGGGGGTGCGGGTGGCGCTCAGCTGCGGGCATCATGATCCGGTAGATGGCGACCACTGTCAGTTTGTGAGTAGAGAGTGAAGCTGCGTGAAGGTGTACGTTTTGGGCGTGTTTTCCGTTTGCCTGTCCATCCGGAGCAGTGTCATCAAATTACTTCACCATTAACTGTGTGGATGAAGAAAGAAGTTGCTTGGGAATAGTGAAAGATTGGAAGAAAATAAAGGATCACCACTTAAGGATTAAAAAATTGGAATGCCCTTCAATTCAGTCACAAGCATTTTACATTTTTTTTGCAGTTGTGTGTATAATGACTGCCCACACATGTAGTAAATTGGTAAAAACCTAAGACAAGGATGAAATAGCACAATTCCATTAACTGTGAATTTCCAGGTCACATGGTCAATTATTTTACACTGATCCGGAGTCGGCCTGTGACCAGCCGGTCACATCGGTCCACAATCGGAGCACATCGGTTCACGACGCTTTCCCCCCGGCCCGGAGCCCCGTCCATAGCGCATCGGAAATGCTGACCGACCGGCACGCGGTTCTGTCCCGGCAGTGTGTCCAGCCGGCTGGAAGCCCGGAGACAGCACCATGAAGCCCGACCCTCACAAGAGCAAGGACTACTTCTCGGCGGCCAACAAGTAGTGCGCCGCCGGCCGACGCCGCCTGCCGAACTCAGAGATGACTCGTCATTCTGCCCTATCCCGCCAGATGGCAGTGGTGGCGGATCTACGGGAGCGGAAGCACGCCCCTCCCTTCACTGTAGTCACCATTGTTTTTAGTTATATTCCGTTACTGGTAATCTTGTCGCGAATAAATGAACATTTTTGAGAACTGAGCGTGATGAGTTGTTTAAGTACCTCGAGGCGTGCGGGATGTCCGGCGACGGTCCACATATGGCAGTGACAAATTATTTGTAAAATATGGTGAATACCATTCATTGCACACTGGATAGACATACTTCCAAAAGATGTATCGACGTCGTGTGTGTTTGTGAAGTCCACATGCTTCGTTTCTAAGTGCTCATCAAAAGATTCGATGCTCATCAAAATTGGTCCGGGATCGTATAACGGCGGCATTAAACTAATGGTTTTTCTTTAGGTATGGGATGTCTAAACGAGCACTTCCGGATGTCGTAATGCACCAGGGAAATGTCAATAATACTTATAAGTCCTTAACGCTCAGTTTTGAGTAAATGGCATACATTTGACTGTACCCTTTCCGTTTGTTGTGACAGATACCTGTACAGTTTACGGATTCCTATATCAACGATAGCAATAAAATACCTACGCTATGGACGAGCGTTCTATAACTGAACCCATGACAGGTAGTTCCTTCCCCTTGCATTCCGTTGCAGGATATTCGTGTCACAATCCACTATGCTAGTAAAAGGAGTACTGGAGGGTAGATAATTTTTTGGGAAAGATGTTTATCGAGTGTTAAGAAGGTTGCATATTCGATACTTTCACGAATAATTTATCATTATATTGCAAGAACATCCCGGAGCGCAATTCCAGGTTAAAGAACTACCTATGCGTTGTTGCACAATACCGGTGCATAGCATGGACATTAGTGGCATTATTGTTGATATCGATATCGATATCCTCAAATTAGGAGCTTAATATTCGAAACCGGTATAATCATGCACTTATCGTCTGAAAACCGGGTCTGAAAGACTTCGGAAGTATTTTATTCGCATTGTTTCCATGGCGATTTCGGCATCTTGCTGTACGACATCTCGCCTAACGAGAAACAATTGTTTTAACGCCGTCGTAAGGACCGTCGGTGGCCGGGTACATCTTCAGAAAGTATGCAACTGTAAATGTTCATATTCAGCCTCTTCAACACTGTACGGGATGTATAAGTTTTGTTGTCTCATTCAGAGCATTCTCTGATGACTGATCTCTGCGCTTCGCTTGGGGAATAAATTTCCAGGTTACCAAATTTCCGGAGGTGCTGCGGGGTGATTTATCTGAAAAGCGTATTTCATGAGTTTTCTGGCTTTCCTTAGTGTCTACAGCAGGTGGTGGGTAAATGGTGGCACTCGTACGCGGGTGGAGACTTCGAGCGGGATTGGGGGAGTAATGGCTAAGTACTGCACTAAAAAAAAAACGCTCAGCAAGACTTGGACAGACGCTAAATATTCTGGCCCAGAAGTACATCTGGTTCAATCGCAGGTTACCGAGGAGGCTCTGTGGTGTGCCCGTGGACTTCTCACGTGGAGCTCGTGGGACCCTTGGTGTGGCCATGATCGGAGAATGTTTCAAGAAATTACTACCGGAGATGGCTACTGAACATCTGCACCAACATGAAGTGGATAGTGTTTGGCGTGTTTTCCCCTAAATGTGAAGAAATATGCGCGTGAGTGGGGGACCAGCCTTGCCATCCCTAACACGAAAGGTCCTGGCGCCGGAGCTCGACGACGTGGCACTGGCATAGTCCTGAAGTGTCCTGTCTGGTCTCTAATATGGCACAACTGATTCCTGGTGAAACTGGCGGATCACTCGTGGCGCGTTAGCGGATCTCTGGCGAGGTTCTGGCAGTACCCTAACCTGGCACTAATAACCTGTACCGACGGTTTCATAATGTGGCGCTGGCATGTTCCTAGTGTGGTACCAACAGACACGTGATGCCCCACCGACGGGCTCTTAGTGACACTGGTGCAGCAACGGTGTCTGTTGGCATCGGTAGTTCTCCGGTGCGACACTGATTAGCTCCTTGTGCGACTGCAGCGAACCTCAAGTGAAGTGCTAGCAAGCTTCTAATGCAGCACGGACAGACTCTGATGCAGTACATCCCGATGTCCTCTGTGTGGTTCTCCGCCCCGCCGTTTGGCTTTCCATTGTGGTGCCGCGGCGCGGAGGGTACCGCCCCGCCGTAATTGCTTTAGATTTCGTCTGCGATTTTGCCGACATGTGGTGCGTTAGGGCCCGGCAGGTGGGGACCGCCGACAGCGGTCCGCACGCGTAGCGACCGGTACTCTGAGAGGAGGGGTGCGCCAATACGTGTTTCGTAGTGGTGTTTTGAGGACCGGCTGCTGCCCCGCAGTGGGGTCAGCCTCCTCACACGGCTGGCTAGGGAAATGGCGCTCCCTCTGGTTACCACAGCCGCCCCGATAAGGGGCTTGGGAGCACGGAGGTGTATCCGGGGACTCGCATAGTCCCTCCCCCCCCCTCCCCCTTTCCCCTTCCCAGTATCCACCCGGTGGCTACGTCCCTTTGGATGTCCGCCATCCAAACAAGCAACTAGCCCTCCTGTTACGAGCAGGTAGGCCAGCTTCCCCTGGTTTACCCGCCCGCTCAGTTTTATCGGGGTAGCCGCGCCTCCTCGGCCCGCCCCCTAAGTCCTGGATGTTGAGGTCCCCCGTCGCGCGGTGCTAGTTGTGGTGAGGGACCAATACACCTTTTTGGTCCCGATATTCCGGGGGGATGGGCGGGCCCGTGGGGCCTCACACGGGCCAAGTGGCTGGTCGCCCCGGCCCGGGGGCCTGGGACTATTCCCAGTGCCCGCCGGCCCGGCCGGCCGGGGTCAAGGGGTGAGCGGCGCTGTGTCCCAGTCGCGGTGTGAGTATCTCTCCCGGCCGGGCAATGGCATCGCTTGCCCCGTATAGTTTCTCGTTCGACTGGCGTCCTCTCGGTTGAGTCCCCAGGGTGTGGGGTGTCACGAGAAGCAGAATATAATCATACTGCATGGAAAATGCTAATATAAACTCAAATTTTGGGACTTCTCGTAAGGACCAGACTGGCCTTACCCTTGAGGGGTATGGGCGCGTGGCCATTTGTAACGTGCAAACCCATAGCTTTCGCACACTTGTTTTCAAAGCAGAGAAGGGATCAAGACTGCTTGCGACTTTATCACCCTTCCAGCGTCGTGGTGGTTGACCGATTTGGAGCTATCCCGAGGTGTGAACGACTGAAAGACTGTGGACTTGAAGTAAAGTTCGGAAACAACAAGGACGCAGAAAAGGCAATGACAGCTACTGAGTTGAAGTTCACGATTCGTAACCATAAGGGGAGTCATGATGTTGCTACCCCGATGCTGGTCTCTGCATCAGACGAAAAACTGAAAGGTATCATCAATTCTTATGACCTAGGCGTGAACGACGGAGATATTGTTGATGGCCTGAATGAGTTTGGAGTGGTGGAGGCCAGACGCATTCACATTCGTATGGGTAATACTATGGTACCAACCAATAACATCATTTTAACTTTCAACCGACCTGACTTGCCACCTGAAATTCGCGTGGGTTATGTCAGGGTGAAGATTCGTCGTTTTATCCCAAACCCAATGAGATGCTACGGATGCCAGAGGTTTTGGCATACCAAACAGAACTGCAGTAATCGCCCGCTCTGCGGCAGGTGCTCATCGCCTGAGCATGAGGACTCACAATGTAGCGCAGACAAACCGTGGTGCACCAACTGTCTAAGCGATCAGGTACCGCACACTACGTATGACAGGTCGTGTCCGACATATCTCAAGGAAGGATGTCTATCAAGGTTACCAAAAACTTATCATTTAGAGAGGCAAGGCAGACTTACGACGCTGCCCACCCGAGGGTTTCTTACGGCGCAATTGCCAAAGCCAACAAAACCACACTAGCTGTACCAGAAATTCAGAGAGGGAGTGTCGCGGGCCTTCTCTCGCAACTCGGCGAACTTCTTCGCTCTTTCGGCATGGCGTGTGTACCACTCACTGAAAGAAGTAGGTTGCCACCGAAAAAGAGGGATTCCCGTAGCGGTACCTTGACTGATACCCCACCTATACATGAAAGGGCCCGCAACGTCTCTGTATCTCGCACACGTGCAGTAAGTTCTGTGCAAAGTGGGTTGTCCGCTGAAATCTCCGCCACTGCCTCCTTGGAGCCAGAGGTGGGAGAGTGGCGTGAGGTGCAGCGGAGGAAGCTTTCCGACAAACCCTCAGCTTCCACATTGGCACCTACGTCAGCAATCCTTCCATCCATCAAAACCCAACCCGCCCCAAATCTCTCCTCCCTCTCGTCTCCCAACTCCACTTCCACACCATTCTCAGCACCATCCCATGTACCCAAATCCTTGCCATCCACTTCCATGCAGCCCACCTCCACCGCAACCACCACCACCGCCACAACTACATCTTACCCTACTCCATCCCAGTCCACCGACCGCTCGGGCTTCCAGACACCCAAACAACCCCTGGCGGCTGCACAAATAACCCGACCACCATCCGAGGCCCCGGTACAGCTTGGAGCGCCTGACCTGTGAGCCCAGGGACGTACAACCCGACGAGAGTCAGTCACCTCGAGACCCATCCGCCTTCCCCACCAATCCGGAACGTGATGGGACCCCGGAAGTCCCCTCGCGTCAAGCCGGACGCCCACCGATTTCTCCCCCGGCCTCGAGCCGTGTTGCGGAGCGGGCCCTGCCTGGGGCAGTGTCACCAACATAATTGGATATTTCACGCAAGCGCCCACGACATAAAAAATCCCCGGTTGCAAAACCTGCAACTGAGCGGCACTAGTTGGTATCTGAAACCTTAGTCGTTTTTACCAACATTTCACATTTTCAAATTTTAATTTGTTGCCTCCTTCACATGGCATTTTACAATGGAACTGCAGAGGGCTGAAAACTAGCTTATTGGATCTCCACGCTGTGACCAGCAAATACCTCCAAGCTGCTATCTGTCTCCAAGAGACAAAGCTGGAACCGGATGCCCGTTGCATCATTAAGGGATATTCCATATTTCGAAAGGATATTCAGACTGACACCAGACTGGCATTCAGACATGGGCGCTACATAACCAGATGCGCCCTTAAGCCTAAATAATCAATCAATCAGACTGGCACCGTTGCGCACGGCGGCGTCCTTTTAGCCGTACACCACAGCATACCTGTACATGAATTTGTTTGGCAAATCTGTCTACAAGCTGTTGCTGTTCGCATCAACTTGAACCGACGTGCACCGACAATTTGTTCCGTGTACCTGCCCCCAGGACTCTCTCTTCCTGCTGCAGATCTCCATCTCCTAATGCTGGAACTCCTTCCCCCAGTTTTACTGTTGGGAGACTTTAACTCACACCACACCGTATGGGGATGTCTCGCCACAAACTCATATGGCCGCCTCTTAGAATCCTTCATTCATGACGAAGCCATCCTTTTAAAGCCTTTTAAACACAGGATCCCGGACACATATTGCTCTCCCATCCGGAAATAAGTCTGTTTTAGATCTAAGTCTGTGCAGCCCTCACCTGGTTCAGTCTTTCACTTGGTCGGTGGCCGACGACCCATTGGGCAGCGACCACTTACCGGTACGGTTGGCTTGCCAAGATGGAGTAGTTCTTGGGCCGAGACCAAGGCAATGGAATTCAAAAAGGCCAAATGGACCGAGTTCGAGAATAGACTCGAAGCAAACTTTTCTGCCAGTTCTCTCTGCTTGCCAAAATCCACAGGAGCATTTACCTTAGAACTCATCAACTGTGCTACTGATTGCATCCCAAGAACTTCTGGTGCCCCCCGACGTTCCCCAGTCCCATGGTGGACGGACGAGTGTGGAAGCGCCATTCGTGCACGCAAACGGGCATTGAGTATTCAACCACAACTGTACCGACGAAAATCGCACAGCGTTTCTTCGAGCCAGAGCCTCTTCTCGTCGAACTTGTCTGGAAGCTAAACGGGTATACGTCCGCTCCTTTTTAAACACGCTCACCCACCGAACACCAGTCTCCCAAATATGGACGCGTATTAACAGGATCGCGGGAGAGTTCTCGTCCACACCATTACCTGTACTGCAGACATGATGTCGGGTCATTTCTGATCTTTCCGCCGTGGCTAATGAAATTGCACATGCGCTATCGGAACGCAGCTGAGAGGGAAGCTTTGAGCCACAAATTGCACGCCCCCAAACCCGCCACGAACGACCTCCAATAGACTTCAACCACCGAGATACTTTCATACCACGCACCATTCACCGCGACTGAGCTGCTTTCCGCCGTGAATGCCCTACGGAGTGTATCTGAGGGCCCTGATGACGTGCACAACGACCTGCTGAAACACCTGCCTCCCAGTGCACTCCACGTGCTTTTAGAACCTTTCAACGGACTATGGGAAAGAGGAGGCTTTCCACCCTCATGGCGAGAAGCAGCAATAATACCGACTCTGAAGCCTGGCAAGAGCGGATCTGATCCAATACATTACCGACCCATCGCGCCCACCTAATCATTGTGCAAACTCATGGAGAGATTGGTGAACGTAAGTTTGATGTGGTTTTTGGGACACTCCAACATTTTTACAAACGCGCAGTGTGGTTTTAGAAAGAACCGCTGTACAGTTGACCATATTTTATCACTAGACACAGTGATACGAACAGTTTCAGCGCAAACGACACATTGTTGTTGTCTTCTTCGACATTGAGGGCGCGTATGATACGACTTGGCGACGTAGCATTCTTCTGAAAGCTCTTAAGCACGGTATACTTGGGCATATGGGGACATTTTTACAAAACCTCTTAGCCGACCGATCCTTCTGTGTCCGAGTGGGGAATCGGCTCTGTGATAGATACCCACAGCCTAATGGTGTACCACAAGGCAGCGTTTCGAGCGTTCCCCTGTTCGGAATTATGATTAATGACATAAGCGACAACCTCCCAACTACCATCGGGCGATCGTTGTGTGTGGACGACTTCGCCATCTGGTGTACTGGTTCGAAGGTCGCATCCATGGAAAGGCAGCTCCAGTCGGCCGTAACACGTCTACAGCGATGGAGTTCGGCCAGTGAATTTCGCTTTTCAACTGCTAAAACTGTATGTACTCATTTCTGCCGGCGGCGACAGTGTTCCCGGGATTTGTCTCTCTAAGCGACAAATCCCGGGAAATATAGAGAGACGATCACTTGTAAACCGGTGGTTCGTTTCCTAGGAATTCACTTTGATACGCGACTTTCGTACGAAGCACATTTTAAGGTCATACGTGAACAATATTTTATATCTATGAACATCTTGAAATGCATATCTCGTACTACATATGGGGCTGACAGTAGAACCCTGCTTCTTTTGTATAGATCCTTAAATCGCTCAAGACTTGACTACGCTAGTTTTGTGTGACTCTGCAAGTGATGCCACCAATCGAACTTTAAATACCATACACCACTATGCACTGCGCATCGCTACTGGAGCATACCGCACCTCGCCAACAGCGAGTCTCCTCGTTGAAGCAAACGAACCATCGCTCGCCATGCGCCGTCAGATGCTTGGCATGCGGTATGCTATCAAGCTGGCACAGTTTCCCGCTGCGTGGTGTCCTCCGGACAACACAAATCAGAACTCCCCCATCGGAATTGACCTCCCCAAGTATTGATCTCTCTGTAGCCGAAGCCTGCAAACGAAGTACCATATGCATATAATTGCAGGCACGAGCCGTAGAGACCATCCAGTCGTACGAGGGGTATACAGCCACATACACCGATGGCTCTAAAACTGATACAGGCGTCGGAAGCACTTGTGTATGTGGTGATACTACTCGGAGTTTTACACTGCCACCACGTGCATCCGTTTTCACAGCAGAACTGATGGCTATTGCCAAGGCTCTTTCGTTTATCCAAGTAGGCGACGAAGATTTACACATGATCTTGTCTGATTATCTCAGTAGTCTTATGGTCCTGAGACGATTTTACCTCCCTAACCCCATGATACAAGACATACTGTTGCTCATTTCTTCCTTAGCTCAGGAGGGGAAAAGTGTGGTACTATGTTGGGTACCAAGCCACGTCGGAATTATTGGAAACGATCTCGCGGACGCAGCAGCTAAACGCTCAGCGAATGTACAATGCACGCGTCGGTTGCCACTCCCTGCAAGGACTTCTACCGAAATATATCTGTTTACCTGCACAACAAGTGGCAGTCTTCTTGGGATGCTGTCCTGAGCAACAAACTGAAGGTGTTAAAACCTCGCCTCTGAGCATGACTGTCCTGCTCGGGACGATCGAGGTGTCAGGAAGCGATACTGTGCCGCCTTCGATTAGGACACACGTATTTTACACATCGCTACCTTCTATGCTCGGAAGAACGGCCAGTTTTTCCACGTTGCGGCGTCTGTGGCCCATATTATGAGCACATGTCGTCACCCTCGAGCGAAACGTCGTCGCTTCTTTGGAACCCCATCGCCCACCCTGGTCGAATTACTGGGCCACGGGTCTCACCATGTCGCTGAACTCTTCCCATTCCTTTCTCCGGTTGGAATTGACGTCATGTACCCACGCCAACAAAGGTAGGATATAACCGCTAAGCCTTTTTATTTTCTCTTAACACGTCATCATGAAGTGCACTAGCGTGTTCTGACCCCAGTCTTCCAATCTACCCCACATCGATACGCCCACACCTGGTTTGACTGACGAAGTTATGGGTGCTGTATAACCTCTGCAGTTGATAAGCCCCAAAACTCCAATAACAACAACGAGGACCGGCTGCTGACATGCAGGGACCGCCGACGGTCCGCACCTGTAGCTGCCCCTGCTCAGATAATGATGGGACGCTCAGTGTGCGCTGCACTCGACAAGAGGTGCACGCACGTCACCGAGAAGAATGGTCGGCTTCTATCGCAGCCTGTGTTAAGTGTATATACCTGGACGTCGTACTCGTTGCAATGAGCTGCTGCCATGTATTGTACTATTGCGGAAATATCGGTGCACAGTCGACCGCGATCATGCACTTAGGCTCCAATGACAATGTTCTAGAATTTGTTATCGCAAATGAGAAGATCAGGAAAATTGTATGCCTTTTATATAAGAAACTAATATGAGCATTGGGGTTGGCTCGACGTGGGTAGTAATGCTTACTTTAGCAGCATTTCAAGCTTTACTTTTTTAAGAATCTGGATCACCGGTTATGGTTGACCTACTGCATACGGTAGGAAGATGTTCCTGTGGTGCCAGTTGAGCAATACAATAGGTAAGCTGCGTGGCTCCAGTGTTGCAGGCACAAGGTCTGGCATCATATTTATACTGCAGAAGACCCTGGGATTAACCATAACTGCGTCCTCGTTGGCTTGTTTTTATTCCCCCAGCCATCGTCAGCTACGCTTCTGGATCGTCACTGCCTCCTCTATCCGATGCAAATTCCTGGATCCACCCCAGGATGGCGATAGCCTGTCATGAATGCCGTTGTGCCTTCCCAATCATTTTTTTCTTTTGAAAGCTACATCCCTGCCTTTGTCGAGTGAGGTTAAATAAGTCGAATTGTCATATTGCGTGGTTGCAGGCATTCTTGAGTAATATCAGCCGAGGACAAAAGAATAGAAACTTGTATTCCTCGATTGTCGAAATATGTATACATTGCCTGAAATTGGACACAACATTGTACGATGTTGTGTTGTAGGTCTTAACACAGTCACTACGTCAATATATTAGGAATATTTTGCGACGACCTTTTCCGGAAATTTATAGATACCCTTTTCAGGTATCTACATGTAATATCACTGAACCGTGAGCATAATTGACTTCAGGTTGACCTGCAAAATATATTGTGCATAAATACTTATGCGAGGAATAGCGTGGATTCATAGGCACAGCCAAGGAGTGCCTGTCCCTTCCTCCCTGTAGCAACGAGAGACAAGAAAGCAAACGAGAAGTTTCCAGATTTACGTCACGTAAAACCAAATGTTTCGCTTCGCTGGATAATGTCTTCATGTTTCATCACGTTTTTTCTCCCCCCCCCCCGTAAGAAAGTCCTGACTGTGCCCTTGCTTAGGTTGAGTTTATCCCATCGTAAATACTTCCAATCCAACGAAACAATTACTATTCTATTCAGTCATTTCGACCATTCAGCTTTTTGGGTAGCACAAACTGAAATAAAATTATTCGTGTCGCCGAGGGTGATGTAATCGGGTGCCATCAAGGCGAACACACGGAATGAAACATATATTCACAATCATTGGCCTGCGCAATACACCAAACGACGTGAACATCCGACACCCGGCTGCGGGGGACTCGGCTGGCGCGCCTCGCCGCCACACTACTACGCCGATGAAACATTGGTTGCGGTCGGCCGGCGGCTGGTTGTCTGCTTTGCATCTCCGTAGTTTCTATATTTATCAATGGATGTAACAAGTAAGTTTTCCATTCGATGCACTGTTCAGTGTGCAACAAAGGCATCATTGCATGACAACAACACTGTCCGTCTATGCGATATCCTTGAACATAGGATGGATGGGCGCACTCCACCCGCTTTCCTGTACGCGTGTTAACCTGCTTCAGTGCGTACGAGACACCATTACAGGTTCTGGACGAGCGAGGGCAGATGTAGAAAGCGCAGTGTGGTAGGGTGTGGTTCAGTGTATGTCAGTCGTTGGCATGCCTTCTTTGCATGGCCACACGTCGTCAACCATGTTTGGCACTGAAGCTAACGTTAGCCCGGATGCACATCAGGCGCCAAACCGCACCACTACGGCTCCAGTAGTTCAGCTGGCTAGGCCGCCGGCCTGATACTGTAAAGAGCCAGCTAATTCCCAAGCCAAGGAAGACGATGCAGGTATACTTACTTTGTCGCGACTCATTTTACACGGGGACGTCACAACTCAGCGCGTTGTGACTTGAAGCAGTTTACTCCCTTTCGAGTGTGCAACCGGAAGCTTAGTGTCACTCCGCGGTGGAAATGTGTCGTCAGAGCTGGGTGGATCCAGTTCAATGTTGGATCCGACTGGCCATTTCACATTGGCTAAACCGCCCACTTTTCAACATATCCTATGGCCAAGGCCAGTGACGAAACCAGAACTTTCTTAAGACGTTTTCGGAGCGCTGTGCCCCACTCGACGAAGCACCACCTTTAGCGGTGGGGGGATTGAGTGCCCTGAAGACCCGGACCCAGTCCATCGGTGATCCGGCGAGGGGCCAGACTAGGAGTGCCCCACTAGTCCTTCCATCCATACGCTCCCATTCCAATTCCCATCTCACCACAACATCCACGTCCTTCACCTGGCCCTGCAACACCAACTATCCCTACTATGAGGAGGCAGGGCAACTTCCCCGGTCCTGCCCGCCAGCTCTGTTTTGTCGGGGTAGCTGCGCCCACTCGGCCCGTTCCCCGGGGTTGACGGAGTCCTGGAGGTTGAGGTCCCCCGTCGCACGGTGCTAGTTGTGACGGGGGACCAACACACCTCTTTGGTCCCGATATCCCGGAGGGGCGGGCAGGCCCGTGGTGCCTCACGCGGGTCAAGTCACCGGGGACCTGGGATTCTTCCCAGTGTCTGCCGGCCCGGCCGGCTGGGGTCAAGGGGTGGGCGGCGCTGGATCCCGGTCGGGGTGGTGAGCCTCTCTCTCCCGGCCGGGTGACGGCGTCGCCTGCCCCGTATAGCTCCTCGGGCGCCTGGCGACCTCCCGTCAGCGGGGCCCAGGCGTCCCCCCAGTAGGGCCCCTATGGGGTGGGGCGCCCGAGGAGCCGAAACCAAAACACACTGCATGGCGTCTACAAAACAAACAACCACTCCTGGTCCCTCTCACAGAGACCAGACAAGAAACGTTTCTGCCCCACGTATCCTTATTCTTCGAGGAAAAACAAGGTGTCTCGCCTCATTATCACCGTTTCAGAGGCGAAACGGGTGTGATAGACTTGGTAAGACTATTCGGCGCGAAAAATTCAGGGATGGTTCCTTGGAAGTAGAATTTGCACGGGCAGGAGAGGCAAAGAGCGCATTGAAAATATCCCAGTTTACATGCAATGTCCGGAAGAATCAGAGTAAAGTAGACGAGAATATCCTTATCACCATAGAACCGCACAAGACAAAAAATGGTTCACGTGGCCTTATAAACTGCTTTGACCTAAGGGACGTTACGGAGGAAGAGATCGTAGAAGGCTTATCGGAGTTTGGGGTGACTGAGGGGCGGAAGATGATGATGAGGAGAGGTGAGGAATTCCTTACGACAAACAACGTGATTTTAACATTCAACACCACCGATATACCCCACGAAATACGTGTGGGCTACCTTCGAGTGAAGGTACGTGTTTTTATTTCCAACCCAATGAGATGTTTCAAGTACCAAAAGTTCGGACATGCCAACCAATTCTGCCAAAACCGCCCTGCATGTGCCAAGTGCGCATCCCTCGAGCATAGTATGGAAAACTGCACCTCGGAAACCCCGTTCTGTGTGAACTGTGGCGCAAGGCAGGATCCGCACACTTCTTTCGACCGAGCATGCCAGACTTACATCAGAGAGAAAGAGATAAAATAAAGAGAAACGACCAGTACAAATTCCAGATATTAATCTGCACTACCAGGAGGCTGAGAGACGCGCCCGCAAGGCGAAACGACCCCTCCACCTCCCCTCCGATGAGGCACCACCTTTTCGTGGTGGTGGGGGGGGGGATAGAGTGCCCAAAAACCCGGCGACCATCATACCGGGGAGGGGTGAGACTAAGAGTGCCTCACTCGTCCTTCCATCCATATGCTCCCATTCCAATGCCCATCTCATCCCAGGCCATGTCCTTCACCTGACCCTGCGACACCGAATATCCCTACTATGAGCAGGCAGGGCAACTCCCCCGGTCCTGCCCACCAGTTCTGTTTTATCGGGGTAGCCACGCCCCCTCGGCCCGCCCCCGGGGTTGACGGAGTCCTGGAGGTTGGGGTCCCCCGTCGCACAGTGCTAGTTGTGGCGGGGGACCAACACACCTCTTTGGTCCTGATATCCCGGAGGGGCGGGCGGGCCCGCAGGGCCTCACGCGGGCCAAGTGGCTAGTCGCCTCGGGCCGGTGACCTGTGATTCTTCCCAGTGTCTGCCGGCCCGGCTGGCTGGGGTCAAGGGGTGGGCGGCGCTGTTAGTGCGGTCGGGGTGGTGAGTCGCTCTCTCCCGCTCGTACGAAGGCGCCGCCCGGCCCGTATAACTCTTCGGGCGCATGGCGTCCTCCCGTCTGCGGGAAACAGGCGTACCTCCAGTAGGGCCCCGTCGAGGTGGGGAACCTGATGAGCTGAACACCAACCACACTACATGGCAAACCAAATAAAAAACAACTCCTGGTCCTTCTCGCAGGGGCCAGACAGTCTTATTCCCGGAGGGCAATCGGCGCATACAAAACCGTGCCTTTGTACAGACGTGTTCCCAACGAAATATAACCGAACCACACAGCAACACTAGTCCGCGTATACTTATTATACGGGCATGTGGAGGTGCCAAGCAGCTGGCGTCTTTATCCCCTTTCCAACGACGTAACGGATGTGACAGACTCGGATGCGTTGCGAGGTGTCAGCCTATGTTTGATTGATTATTTGGGCTTAAGGGCGCGCCGACTACAAGGTCATTTAGCGCCCATGTCAGCCTATGCGTGACGACGGGCTGGAAGTAGAGTTCTCGAGGAGAGATGATGCCAAGAGGGCGTTAGCAGCCGAACGGTTTACATACAGCGTAAGGGAGGGCAATGGCAGACGAGATGTTTCTATTCCAATCATGATCGAACCCCATAAAACCAAAAACTCATCTAAGGGCATAGTTCACTGTTACGACCATATAAATATTTCCGATGCAGAAATTGTGGACGGACTCTCTGAGTTAGGGGTAACAGAGGCCCGGCGTATCAATACGAGAAAGGGAACTGAGATCTACCATACCAACAATATAATTTTGACATTTAATACGGTCTACCTTCCAAGTACAGTACTCGTGGGATACACTTGCGTGAAGGTGCGCAGGCACATTCCGAATCCAATGCGATGTTTTCAATGCTAGCGTTTCGGACACACCAAGCCCGCTTGCCGTAACCCCCCACATGCGCAAACTGCGCTGCCACTACTCACACTGCAGATAACTGTAGCGCCCAGGAGCGTTGGTGTGTAAATTGTGGGTGAGGTCAAACTCCCCACACTGCGTATGACCGATCTTGTCCCGCATACAGTAAAGAGAAGGAGATCCTGCCGCTGAAATTTAACAACATTTCGTTCCGTGAAGCACGAGAGATGTACAGTAGCTGACATCCAACAGTTTCTTACGTTGCAAAGGCAACAGCACTGCCTCGAGCGAGTATCGCACCTAGTCATTCACAGCAGCACGACCACGGTAGTGCTACGGTGCTGATAGCTCGTCTTATAGCTCTACTACAAGCATTTGGAGTCTCGTGGTCCCCTTCTTCTCCAGCAGGACAGGGGTGCCCAACCCAAAAGGACGACGAAGCAGCCGAAGTCCCACCCACCATCAGTGCACGCTTGATGGGCCACCAGAGAGGGCCCTTCCATGTCAACCACTGAGGGTGGCGAATGGACCCTGATCACAAGGTCTAAGAGGCCTGCTCCGTCCTCCGCACCGAAGGTCAGTTCCTCCCCATCTACCACATTACTTACCTTGAAATCCCCGCATTCCACCTCCTGTCCGCCCTCCAACAACCATCCCTCGCCTTCTACACGCACCAAGACCACCTCCAAATCCCTCCTTTCCACCTCATCCCTGCCCGAATCCTCCCCTATACCCGTGAGCCAAGCCACTCCCACACCCCCAACACCTATTTCCGCACCTCCATCGCCGTCACACAGCTCCAACCTACCTATCCAGATCTCGGATGAGTGATTTCATTATCAAGAAGCCGAAAGGCGCGCCCGGGAGGCCAAGCGAGCTCGGCTCGCCAAAATGGAGAAGATCCGGATAAAAGATCGCCAAGTAGCTGACGGACCCCCACCCCCAAGGCCGGACACCCCACTGCCGCGCCGCAGAGTGGAGGGGCCATGGCTGTCTGTTAAAGAGATGGGCCCTCCTCCGGCTCCTCCCAGGCTGGGCCCCCAAAAAAGAGGCTTGCCTCTGTCGAGCTCTCCACCGAGGGATGTTTCCCCACGCTCCTGCCCCATAACCCAGTCCCTGGGACCAAACAGAGACAGCCCTCCTGAGCCGACAGCGGCGCCCACTCTTTAAAGGAGGACGTAACAAGAGGTTCAACACTACCATTTTCTCTTATTATAACTACTCCTAGTGACCCCACTCTAGACAGTTTTAGTTCATTACATCTAGGAGTACATCGCTTCAAAGCGCTCCCCCCCCCCCCCCCACCGTACCTCCTGTAAGTAGCCTTAACAAGCTCCCATGCAAGCTATCTTACAATGGAACTGCAGAGGTTTTAGGAACAGTACCCAGGAGATACAAATGGTTTTAAATCAGCATTGCCCTGTCGCTATGTGTCTCCAAGAGACCAAACTTCAACCCAACTCACGATGTGAAATACAGGGATACACAATTTTTCAAAAGGACATGGTAACCGACACAGTTGCTCACGGCGGTGTCATGGTAGCTGTGCACCATAGTGTAGGAACAGTGGAGGTGGCCCTAAGCACATATCTCCAAGCAGTGGCCGCTCGGATTGACTTTGACCGCAGCTCGATAACAGTTTGCTCCATTTACCTGCCTCCTGGAACGGGGTTTACGCGGGGCGAGCTCGGCCGGCTAGTTTCTGAACTACAAACACCTTTTGTAGTTTTAGGATATTTCAATTCCCACCACACTGTATGGGGATGCAACGACGTGAACAGCCGAGGTCGAGTTTTACAATCTTGTATCCTGGAAGAATCACTATGTATTATAAACACTGGCATTCGAACTCACTTCACGATGCCATCAGGAAACACATCAGCACTTGACTTGAGTCTGTGCAGCCCTGAGCTTGCACAACATTTTGATTGGACAGTGTCGGAAGATCCTATGGGGAGTGATCACTTTCCAGTATGGCTAAGATTCCGACACAACTTTCTTCCAAGTGCTAGACCACGACGATGAAATTTAAATAAGGCTGATTGGGAAGCATACGAAAGGCAACTCAAAGACAGTTTTGGCGCCCTGGCAGAACAGCAAACACTCTCCATAGAAAGCCTCTCAGCGGCCATCATAGAAGCGACATCAGGATGTATCCGGAAAACATCCGGTACTCCCCGTACGACCCCTGTCCCGTGGTGGACAGAGAGTGCCGAGACGCCATCCGAGCACGACGCCGTGCATACAAATTATTTAGTCGCAATAATATAAAAGCCAACCTAATTGCCTTTCGAAAGGCGAGAGCGCTAGTACGACGGATCATCGCCGATGCCAAGCGTATGTCATGGAAGAAATATGTGAGTAACCTGAATTGTTGCACCTCGTCATCACAAATGTGGTCTCGCGTCAAAAGGATTTTTGGCACATTCCGCTCAGTCCCTCTCCCTGTGATGGCACATAGCCGACCAAGATATCACACACCCCGCAGATGTTGCATACGCGATTGGTCAGGCGATATCGCAACGAAGTCTCGACAGCGGTGCTGATCCCGAGTTTGTGAGACATAAGGCTCGATGTAGGTCCACGCCTGTAGACTTTACTACTTCGGCGCACCACGCATATAATAGTCCCTTCACCATTGCAGAACTAACCTCAGCCGTTAGTTCTCTGCGAAATGTATCAGAAGGGCCTGACAGAATCCACAACGCTATGTTGAACATCTTCCACCGTGTGCTTTGGATGTTCTTCTCGTTTCCTTCAACACACTGTGGCAAAGTGGCACATTTCCATCTTCATGGCGTGAGGCCATTGTGATACCAATAGTGAAGCCGGGTAAGAGTGGTCGCGACCCCCTGCACTACCGTCCAATTTCTTTGACATCATGCCTCTGCAAGTTGATGGAGCGAATGGTAAACATCCGTCTTAACTGGCTCCTCGAAAGCAAGCACATTTTTACAAACTCACAGTGCGGCTTCAGGAAAAATCGCAGCACTCTGGACCATATATTACTTTTAGACAATGTAGTACGACACAATTTTATGCAGAATCGACACGTTGGTGCAGTGTTATTTGACATAGAGGTAGCCCATGACACGGTATGGAGACCAGGAATACTCAGGAAATTGTGGAATTACTGAATACGTAATGAAACGGGTAAATTCTTGGAAAACATTCTGTCTGATCGAGTTTTTCGGGTTCGCGTGGGAAGCCATACATCACAAACATTTACTCAGGAATATGGTGTTCCACAAAGAAGCGTTCTCAGCATCGCACTATTTGCAATTATGATAAACGACATCGAAAACGGGTTAAGCCCAAGCATTGGTAGGTGACTTTTTGTTGATGACCTGGCTATTTGGTCATGTGCCTCGCGGTCTCAATCCATGACAAAACAACTGCAGATGGCTGTGGCTCGTCTGGAAAGGTGGACCATTTTAAACGGGGTCAGATTTTCTACCTCGAAAACGGCGGCTGTCCACTTCTGCCCACTCCGTTATTGCCCAGAAATGGCAATCAGGTTGTACGGCCATTGAATACCTGTGCGACCAGCGTCTCGCTCCCTGGGAGTCATCATGGATAGCCGGCTAAGTTACAGGGAGCATCTTGACACTCTGCCCGATAGGTGCTTCAGAGCCATGAATATCATGAAATGTGTTTCCCGAACGACTTATGTAGCTGACAGAGCAAAACTTATGTTGTTGTATCGTTCCCTTATTCGCTCAAAGCTAGATTTTGCATCGTTTATTTACGACAGTGCGAGTATTTCAGTGAAGCGGAAACTCGACACTATACGAGAATTTCCACAGGGGCCTTTCGGACATCGCCAGCTGCAAGCCTTTTGGCAGAGGCACACGAGCCGACGTTAGCAAACAGGCGTGAAACGCTGGGACTCCGGTATGCAATTAGGCTGAAACAGTTTCCAGCGCATCCCACATACAAGTCCGTTTTCTCGCATCACATTTTGTCAGTTTTCAGCTGACACAGAAGAAAAAAAAACTAAAACCCTTCTGTGTCAGAATCCGCTCTCTACTTGAAGAGGCACGGATACCACTACGAGGTGTCTAAAAAATCAAACACCCTGGCATCCCACCATGGGAATTGATTTCGCCAACGATAGATATTTCCCTCGCGACGGCCAAGAAAGGAAACACACTTCCAGAGCTTTTCAAAGTAGAAGCGCTACAATTACTGGAATCCTATCGACATTACTCTAGAACCTATACTGATGGATCCAAAACAACGACTGGAACTGGTTGCGCATTCGCATGTGGAACGGTGACTAGGTCCTTTACCTTGCCACCCCACGCATCTGTGTATACTGCGGAATCGGTGGCAATTATTAAGGCCTTGTGTTTTATTGAGGTTGGGGATGAGGATACCAATGTCATCGTAACAGACTCGTTGAGTAGCCTTATGGCCCTACAATCCTTTTACCCATCGAACCAACTCATTCAGGAGATATTAACTCGCGTGACAGCATTGAGCAGAGCTGGTAAGAGGATCGCCCTCTGCTGGGGGCCTAGCCATACCGGTATCACTCGTAACGAGCTAGCCGACGCGGCTGCAAAGCGCCGCGGGGGCTCGTTGGACTCGAGCCTTGCCTCTCCCCGCTAGGGATTTCTACCCAGAAGTATCTGCTTTTCTCTAAGAAAAGTGGCAAACAAATTGGAACTACCAGGTTTCAAACAAGCTCCGATTTATAAAACAAGTTCTGGGGCCATGACCGTCGTCACTGAAGAAGTGTAGAAGGGAAGAGGTCATTTTAGCACGATTGCGAATAGGGCATACTTACGCTACACATAGATACCAACTGATCAAGGAGGAAAAACCACGCTGTGTTCGATGTAATTCACACATGACAGTCCGCCACATACTGTTTACATGCCGCAACGTCCAGGAGGAACGAATGCGTTACTTTGGTCGAAACTGTCATGTAATGTCATAAACCGATGTTTTAGGAGACAGCTCGGAGATCGTTGCCACAGGGAAAGTATATCGTTACGTAGCTGCTACTCAGTTTCACGTTATCTGTCCCTTTCAATAATAAGCGTGCCGACTGCTAGTGTTTCACGGATGTTACTTCCTTTTCACTGTTTCATTGATGACGTTTGCTTGCTCTTGTTCTTACTGTTTCACTGATGCTGCTCCCATTTTGCGGCTTCGCTGATGTTTGCTTGCGTTTGCTCTTGCCGTCTTCCTGTTTCGCTGATGTTGCCTCCATTTCGCCGTTTCGCTGATGTTTGCACCTTGCTGTTTCGCTGACGATGTTGCTGGTATAATGGCACATTATGCCTTCAGGACAGCTGTGTCTCTTTCCCTTGGATATCAAGTTTGGAGCGATTTGCAGACCTCGCGGACATGTGACACTAGTGATTTGCCTGTCTTATGAAGTCTCGAATACTGCTTTTCGCATGAATCCTGTCACACTGTTAGACTGATGTTTGCTTGCGCCTGCTCTTTCTGTTTCACTGATGTTACTTCCATTTCACTGTTTCACTGATGTTACTCCCGTTTCACTGTTTCACTGATGTTACTCCAGTTTCACTGTTTCACTGATATTTGCTTGCGCCTGCTTTTTCGCTTTCACCGTTTCACTGATATCTGCCCGTATTCTGAATGTTCGTGTACTACTGTTGGCACCAGTCATCCTACGCTGTCAATCTAACATTGTTATGGGCGCTGTATGACCGAAGCAGTCGAAGCGCCCCCTAGGCCCAAATAACTAAACTAACTAAGCAAGGCGAAACGAGCGCGGCTCGCTGAAATGGAAAGGGCCCGCGAGAAGAGTCGCCAGGGAGCCGAGGCGGCTGCACCACGAAGGCCGGCAACCCCATCGCCACGACGGCAAGTAGAGGGACCGGCTCCATCCATAAATCAAATGGGTCCTCCTCCACCCCCTCCCCGGCTGGGGCCTCAGAAGCGAGGTCTCCCACCATCGAGCTCTCCACCGGGGGAGGGGTCACCACGTTCCCGCCCGAGGACTCAGTCCCTTGGGCCGAGTCCTCGGGCAAGCCTGAAGCTTGCGGTTTACCTCCGGATTTGAGGGCGAGAACGGGGGAAACCTAACACGCTCTCGTTTGCCCCGTTTTTAGTTCGCAACTTTCACCTTTATATATTTCACGTATGAGTTGTATTCCCCAATGGAACTATAGAGGGTTGAGAACCAGCCTCTACGACCTCCGAACCATTTTACATTTACGAATACCATTAGTAGATTCTCTCCAAGAGACAAAGCTTTCTTCTGATGCACATTTTCACCTGAACAACTACTCTGTGTTACTTAGGGATGTTACTTCTCACACTGTGGCACATGGCGGAGTACTTATTTCTGTGCACAACTCTGTTCCATTTCAGCAAATATCTACATCTTCAAATGTTCAGTGTATCGCTGCTCGCATGAAAATAAATCGCCACACCGTTGCCATATGTAGCATATATCTCCCGCCAAGCGAGATGTTTCCACTTTCTGAGCTCTCCTCGATGGTGGGGCAGCTCACTCCACCAGTAATGGGGTGCGGCGATTTTAACGCCCACCACCCTCTTGGGGGGTTCAGCCACCACGACGAGCCGTGGACGTGCAGCCGAATATTTTGTACGAGATTTTCCACTCTGTGTGCTTAACACAGTAAAGCCAACCCATTTTACATTGCCAACGGGGAAAACTTCCGTGCTGGATCTTACCCTCTGCGGTCCAGAACTTGCACCTTTTTAGAATGGTCCGTGGACGGTGATCCACATAACAGTGACCATTTCCCTGTTTGGTCTTGTTTTATTAACAAAGTTGTTGTAAGCCGACGACCATCGAAATAGATATTTAACCGAGCCGATTGGGGTGCGTTCCAAGCAAATCTTGAGAATAGACTCGGAGACTACCCCGATGAACCCGGTGTTTCCGTGGAGACATTCACGACGGCAACCGTCCAGAGCGCCCAGCGACACATCCCTCGTTCTTCAGGAACTTCAGTTCGAGTACCCGTTCCGTGGTGGTCGGAAAGGTGTCGAGAGGCGTTGCGTGCCAGGAAGAAGGCTTTTCGTACTTTTAATAGAAGTGGTTGTATGGCAAATTTAATCGCTTTCCGCAAAGCACGGGCATTCGCGAGGCGTACTATCGCCGAAGCGAAACGAGATTCATGGAAAGCTTACGTGAACACATTTAATCGATCCACATCACTGTCATCTGTATGGTCCCGCAGGCAGCAAACACTTTTCTGGAAAGTATACTCCACTCCCACTTCCCACCCTACACATGGCCGGTCGAGATATCATTGACCTAGAAGAAGTAGCGTATGTGATGGGACGAGCTTTGTCCGCACGCTCGGAAAACACATAAAACGAGCAGTTTTTGAGACACAAGGATCGGTGCGAGGCATGTCCTCTTGATTTCCCCACCACAGACGTCCTCCAGTACAACATACCATTCTCCATTTCCGAATTAACCGCAGCAATCAGCACACTCAAGAGCATGGAAGAGGGTCCCGACACTATGCATAATGATATTATAAAACGTTTACCAGCTGCTGCATAAGAAGCACCTTTGGAAGCCCTAAATGTAGTGTGGACATCGGGCACATTTCCAACTTCATGGCGGGAGGCAATTGTAGTGCTCATCCGTAAACCAAATAAATCTGGCAATGATCCACTGCATTACCGTCCAATCTTACTGATTTGCTCCCTGTGTAAACTGTTCAAAAATATGGTGAATGTCCGATTGATGTGGTTTTTAGAACATAACAATCTCCTTAGTGTGATACAGTATGGGTCCCGAAAACACCATACAAACACCATAGCAAATTTGACCACATTTTAACACTCGACTCCGTTGTGCGCTCTGGTTTTATGAAACGCCACCCCACAGCAGTACTATTTTTTTAAACATTCACGGCGCATATGACACGGCGTGGCGTCACGGTATCCTAATCAAGCTATACAATATGGGAATCAGAGGTCCCGTGGGTGTCTTCTTGTTCAATTTTCTATCTTCCAGAACGTTTCGCGTTAGAATATGAAACTGCCTATTTGGCACATTTTCACAAGTTAACGGAGTCCCGCAGAGGAGCGTACTGAGCGCAGCATTGTTTGCAATTTCAATCAATGTTGTAGGTACCTTCTTGCCGACTTCCGTAGAGAGAGCGCTTTTCGTGGATGATTTCGCCATTTGGTCCTCTTCACGCTCTGTGCATACGGTTGAGAGACTCCAGATGGCTGTTTGGAAGGTGCAGGATTGGTGCAACAAAACCGGTTTCGTTATGTCTACTTCGAAAACCACCGCTATCCACTTGTCGCAAACGCTCTTGTACTGACCCCGTGATTATGCTCAGTGGACGCCATATACCATTCAAACCAGCTGCCAAGTTTCTGGGTGTGTGGATGGATCGCTGACTGGCATACACCACCCACATCAACGATCTTGCACAGAAATGTACAAAGCGACTACAGGTAATGCGTACAGTCTCTAGATGCTCGTATGGAGTAGATATATATATCTTGCTTCTTGCTTCTACTTATGTATCGATCGCTCGTGCGTTCTAAAATTGACTATGGATGTTTTATTTAGGACGGAGCGTGTGCCACAACCAAGCGTTGCCTTGATGTGATGCACAATGCAGCTCTTCGCATCGCTACTGGAGTCTTTCGCACCTCACTGGCTACTAGTGTAATGGTTAACGTTGACGAGCCACCTCTTGCATTACGCCGTAAGTTATTGGGTGCGAGATATGCATGCAATGTTGCTCAAAACCGGCACCATCCAGCCTATCGGTGGATTGTCTCAGGGATATCAAGTGCACGTCACCTTACTCAGCGTGGACCGCCGTTTTCCACTCGTATGTCCTCGATTATTCGAGAATTAATATCCGGCCGCGTTCCATAGCACGTGTAATCACACCGAGCACCCCCTTGGCACGTTGTCCCAGTGAAAACTGACATGACTCTAACCTGCTCAAAGAAGGGCAGGTAAACCCGGAGGAACGCCGCATGTTAGCATTAGAGAAAATACACGAATATCACGAATTTTCGGCCTTTACTCAGCGGCTCAAAGTCGGTCTCTGGTGTCGGGTGTGCTTTCGTAAGTTGACAAGGTGTTCGATCTTTCTGTTTACCGACGCAAACCTCGATTTTTACTGCCGAACTGTATGCCATTCTACAAGCCCTCCATTCTATACAGAAAGACCGGTCCACAAAGCATGTGGTTTTCACAGACTCTCTGAGCAGTCTCCAGGCACCGAACATCTTTAGCCAGGATAACCGATTTATTCGGAGAATTATGAAAGTAGTAAAATCCTTACATGACATCGGAAGAAATATCGTGTTCTGCTGGATTCCTAGCCATGTTGGACTCGTGGGAAACGAAGCTGCTGACATAACCGACAAACATGCCATTAGCAATGGCCGCGTGGTCAATATACGGCTCCCTCCAAGAGATATATACCGTGCTACATTGTCAAGTATACGGTCAGAATGGCAACGAACCTGGAATTTGAAGTGTAATAAGCCCAGGGTTTTGAAACCGACACTAGGAAAGTGGCTATCCTCTCACCGAACCAAACGCCGTGAAGAAGTAATACTCTGCCGATTGAGTATACTCTGCCATAGTAATACTCTGTCATACCTTCGCAACACAGTTATATGCTTACCGGTGATGACCGTCCTCTATGTCCGCGCTGTTCTAACCCGCTTACCGTGTACCATGTTTTAGTTGGCTGTACGCTGCTCGATCCTCTGCGACGCCAGATTTTAGGACGGTTGAACACCGACTCTTCTTTACGTATCCTAATAGGGAACGACTCTGCTTGGCTATTGGTTTTACGACACATCGACCGTTGAGTCATGTAGGGTCGCCAATCTCCCACGCCGATTGACCGTGGGCGAAGAGTAGCGACAGGTGAGACTCGAACCGACAACCTTTCGATTGTGAGAGGAGCAACTTACCCCTAGACTCCGCGCTGCGCGCCCCGAACGCGTTTTGCTTTGCCTGGTGAAATCTCACAATTTCTTCTTCGATCTAGTGTATTTTTGTATACGTGACAGCTATAACAATAATTGAGAATAAGACAGTTTCTGGCCCCATTCTCTGTACACTATGTTGTCCATCCCCCCCCCCCCACACACACAAAAAAAAAGAATATGTCAGGATACTTCTTCCCAGGCGGTGGGGTGTCATGCTCCATCGGGGGAGGGGGCAGGCGGCACATGACCCCGGTCCTCCCGGTATCCGCCAGTGACGGATCACTTGTTCACTTGATGGGGCACACTTGTTCCCCATGACACCTACACAAGATGGTGGCCGCGTGCATTATGTGCAACGATAAGTGTGCATAACGATTATGGATAGCATCACACAGCCTTGCCCGCGTGTCGTGCTTCTTGTTGGGTACTATGAATATCGGCAGCCGGCTGAACCTTGGGGCAACATCAATCTTCTGGACCCAATGCAATGTGGACATGTTTTGTGAACGCGATCATGACATGTCTGGGTATATGCACAAGCCGATAGCCTGACTGTAACCCTTGCAACATCCATAGGCATACAATAGACGGAACTTGGATGTATGCAATGTGCTAAGGTTATTTGTCTGACTTAATTGAGAAGTTACCATGGACTATGGAACGCGGCCATAGATGAGCACTGCCCGCTCATCACCGTGACACGGCGTCATCCGCACTGTCCGTGGCTCCGAAATAACGCCGAGCGTCAGCCATGGAGGAGCGTGACGCAGCGAGAAGAGAGTGGGAGACATCCAGAACACCGGAAGCACAGCAGACCTATCAACAGACCCGAAACCGCCTGAAAAGTAAACTTATCCGAACCCGCCGTGAGTTCCTGTGTGGTGGCCTGATGACTGATCGACAGGAGTTTTGGCGCCGTTTGAAAGAGTTTGCATTCCGACCGACAGAGGGACCCACCGACAGTGTTGATGGTGTGTTAGCCCGTGCATACAAGTTCAATTCGCACTTCGCAGAGGTGGGCTCACGTATAGCGGCGGAGGTGGTGCGCGACGGTAGCCCGGGCGGCGGAGGCAGAGAAAGCGTTGGAAGCGTCCGAATTTATATAGTGTACAGAAAGGAAATTGGAGGGTCGACAAAGCAATCAAAATCAAAGTAGAACCCCACCAAGAAAAAACAAATCGCGCGGCATAATCAACTGTCATGATTTAAGGTACGTACCAGATGACGAGGTCGTCGATGGTTTATCCAAATTCGGAGCAACTGGAGCAAGGAAAATGAATATGAGGAGGGGTACAGAGGCTATTACAACAAACAATGTCATTTTTACCTTTTACACAATGGACAAGTGTCACGTAATGGGTATTTTGTTGAAACGTATGTTATATTTAGTGTCCAAAACTGAAGTATTTTGCTCATAGGAGGTGCATTTTCTAACTAATTGAATGATTTCAGCTAAGAGTTGCCTTCGATCCGCCGACAGACGTGTGCATGTCAGGCCGGATAGCAGCCGCGCGGGCGCCATGGGATGTCTCAATCTCGATGGTTGGCGACGATACTGACGGCAGTGCTGACATCTCCGGTTTCGGCTCCACCTCCAACGACCCGCAGTCGCTGTGGCAATGGAGACGGCGCAGCGCAACAGGCCATCGCTTGGCGAATGTGAGGAGGAACAACGGAACACCGGAACATGACGCGCTTGCAGCCACAAGTGGGTGGAATTTGTTACAAAATTATTTAGGCGTGCTCTCGCGCATGGTTGGCGAGACTTGAAAGTATCGGTTTCTGCCCACCTGCAAGGGATCCATGCAGGTTCGATATGTTTTCCAAACGCATTTATGGCGTGCGTGCAAGTGTCACCAAAGGCCAGAGGAACACCAAGTGTCTTCGGTGGACGCAAACTGAGAGTGGACACGCAAACAGTTATCTATGGAGAAACCCGTTATGTCAGGGTTATGACTGTCCGTCAGGGTTCTGTACCGTAGGGTTATGACTGTCACATGCAAATATTATATCGTCACATATGTCATTACTGTGATCAACTTCGGCGACAACTTTGTCTCCATTGTTTGGGAAAAGTCGGTAGCACGCGCGCAGCAAGGATTGGAGAAGAATTGGAATCGCGCACAATGGGAGAGGTGCCGTTATCTTCATAATCGGTACCATATCTCTACTCAGCCAGCTGGCTAAAGCTAAGTCGGTACGCCATACAGCTCCAGTAAACAATCCGCCGATCGACAAGCAACAGGAGGCATGAAGTAACACGTTTTGTACCAGCTCCACAATTCCGCGCGGTGAGCAGACGTGCAACCAGAGCTGAAGAAATCGGCACGAGTCCCGCAGAGATTCCTTTGCATAAACCCAGGACTCTGCTTTGGTAGACCATGTGCTTGAGCTTGTTCAACTATTCAGTGGCTAGGTGATGCCAGTGACACATCAATCATAATGAGGTTCAACCGATGAGTATGTTTCTCAGCTAGGAAAAGCACCTTGTGCGCGAGTTTACGCCTCATTCGACTGCAAAACCACACCGTGTCGCTAACCTCTGACGCCGACCAGTCGCGGGTGGACTCCGTAATTTTGCCAGTTGCGAGATTCGAACCCGCAATTTTGTGATCAGGAGTCGAACGTCATGCTGAGCTACCGCATCCAACTTTTCCCAACCCGTGTGTTAGCTTTATGTTGACTTTTCTAGTTTTCCGTTCTGATTACAGTCCTTAAAAATCTTTAAAATATCCACCATCGGAAAACATAGCAGTTCTAGAAAACCTAGCTTGCGTAGGTGAGTAAGTGTTATTGCATGCGGTTGGCGATTACAGTACGCTTCAATTTGAACCTGCTGACTTATCATCCATCCATATCCATAGACTATCATCTTCAGACAGTTTTTGGACAACTTTACGAAACGAACATTTTTTTGCGCTTTGTGACCAATGATTAAATAAATACTGACAAATTCCCGTGATCTTGGGTTCGTCAAGTTGTGCGTTAGATGTACAAACTTACATGGAAACAACTGCTTAGTCGTAATCGATTCAATGACAGATTATTGGCATTTTAATATAGTGTTAAAACACACGTCACGCCGATCAGAACATTACTAGGCGTATGTATCCACGCTGGCAAACCGTGTATCGAAACATTTCGCGACGCAGGATAACGGAACAGCTTTCCGGTGCTTTCGAACATCAGCCGAGCATCTGCTCGGTTTGGATGCAGAAAAGCCTACACTAGAACCTGAAGAATATGTGCCACCCACAATACCTCTGCGATTTTCCACTCTTCCATACACTTCGCTTCTGCTGAAGCACCGATGTACAACAACGCCAGGACAGACCAAAGCGGCTGACCCGCGAACAACTGGCATGTGCAGGAAATCGACACACGTGGCAACGAACAGGACCTGTTGGCCAACAACCTTGGAGCGCGATCGACGTGTTGGTGGAGTTCGGCGGTCGTGATTGTCGCCCGGGCAGATGGCGATCGGCAGGCGCGTGCACAGGCAGCCATCACTTTCTCTCTCAGCGGCAGCCGGTCGGACGCTGCCGGTGCGCCAGTGGCTGACTGCGGCTCCGGACAGTTGCCGCGCGTGCCGCCGCGTGCCGGCACCACCAGCAGCACGCGTGCACACGACTGCCGTGCACGCGCACGTGCCGTCGTCACAGGAGCGGGTCGCGGTGACGAGCCGGTCGGTGGCGGCGGACCGGCCGAGACACCGACGCAGCAGTGGGGCGTGCTGACCGACTGGTGCTGGTGGCGGTGGTGGTGCCAGGTGAGGTCACGTGGTCAGGCGGCGCTGACGGCTGCCACATGTGTCGGCGTGCCTGACGCGCCGCGGCGACTGTTGAAGTGTGGAGAGCTCATCGGTGTGGTCCGCAGCAGAGCCTGGGAGCGACTTCTCGCTGGACAAACTTGGGTGAGCTTGAGTTTGTTCGAATGTGTGCTTCCATATTGCAATGTCTGTTCAGGGTACTTAGTCAGTGTACCTACCCTAATCCTACCCTAACTAATGGGCAGACACAGAGGTGTGTACACGATGCAATGAGTGTACCTTATCGACTGACTGTAATGAATCTAACGTTTGCTATGAATCCTTCAAGGGGATCAATAGTCGTGATATGTTGGCAGTCACCTGTACGCTCTGCCACTACTTGCCACTGCTTCTTCTCCCCTATTCAACGGAGTCCGCACAATTTTCCGGATGTAGAATCATACGATCATTTCATAATTTGTCTAATTTCAAGCAAGACATATCTGGTGGTCAATTGTGACAGAAGCACAGAACTGGGTGTTGTCCAAGCACATCATGTGGATGTTTTCAACAACTTCACTTATGCAAGGACAAAAAGCCCAAACGATATTCAGATGTTGAAAACTGGTATATTGTCCTTGATGATGATAAATAACTTCGTAAGAACAGTGTTTGTCTTGAATTCTATAGGCTCCATCGCTAAAGCTGCCATCTAACTGGAGTTACGCAACACACAAATAGGTAGGTACGCACCTACATGGGCGTTACTTTTGGAAAATTATGGGGGAGGGGCACGCACCATTGGGTCTCATTGCAAAAGTTTAAATTATTGAGGGAGGCAAACCCAACATCGTTTGGCAAAATTCAACCTCAAAAGTATACAAAACAACACCCATGTGCACATGCCACATGCATATCTGTAAGATATACCTAGTCACTTTTACAACCACGAAGTCTCTTTCTGGGACTGAGAATGCCAGTACTGGAAATGCCCCAAATTCCTTTAGATGTAAAGGATGGCTTGCAACTTCTATTTTCGAGATTAAAAACGCCCCATCAACCCTAAGCAGCGTTGAAGCTGTCTTAAACCAAAACATCAAGCAAACAAACAACCCTTAACATCGCCCATAGGAATGCGATGAATCCCCACTTCTTGCGATACCAGCAACTGTCAACTAATAATTATATATTATCACGTGTCTAGTCAGAACAGATTGCGACATCACTATCCGGGAGCCCACGGCGTGGTCAGTGACGTAACCATGATCGCTCCGAGCCTCGTCCGTTTCACATCCATCTTCCTGGTGTATGAACCGTGACCACTAGCGGTGTCGTGATGGCGTGCCTGGTATGAATTCAGTAGTAGGCCGCGGCCACTGACCACAGCACGTGCCATGTGTCTGGCGGGTGCAGCGGAGCGTGACTACACACGCCGCCGCGCGCGTCGCACACTTTCCGTTTCCATTTGTGATCGGCGCCGCCATATCCCCGCCAAATTTAGCTCAGGTGCGGCGTGCTCGTTGGTGCGGCATTTCCAAAGCTCTATCCTTCACTCTCCCTCACTCTCCTCCTCTCTCTCTCTCTATCTCGCTCTCCTTTATGCACAAGTGCATAAATAAGCCAGGTTCCTGCTCGAATATGATTTACTGATAGTGCAGCCAAGCACATGTACCCCATTCAAGCAATTTCCTATGCGGTTTCGAAAGAACAAAATCATTATGGGTGTTGACGTTATGTGCGAAGGTGATTCAATGCGGTGCGCAGCAATATGCCAAATGGTCAAGGCCACAATTCCTCACACGCGACTTATCATTGGTGTCGATGCCATAGCAGTCAGTAAGAGATCGGAACCCACACACTTAGCTGGACACCTTTCATTTATTATTTATCTCACAGTTTTTGACGCGCCATTGTTTGCAGTCGGTGGATGTCCAATGTCCGGGACTAGCTATTCTGCTTGTACGTCTGCCACAGTGGCGGCCTTCCTCCACGGGAGTGGCATTCCTCGACGGTGCGGCGCTGCTATCCCTGCGCAGCCAGATTTCCCTTCTGTACACAGCTCCGCAGTCGGTCACGCCCGAGTGCACACGGCACCAGGCAAATGGTGGTGCCGTCTGCAGCTCATGTCTGGACACAGCTCTACAGTCGGTCACGCCCGAGTGCACACGGCACCAGGCAAATGGTGGTATATATGACCAGGCAAAAAGTATGTATGACAAATATATATAAGTGCAGGTATTCGTAAGCGCAAAAGTACGTATGCACATATGTTTTTAAGCGCGAATGTACATATGAGCAATGTACGCAAACACAAATGTACCGGTGTTGAAATGTACGTAGATGCAAGGATACATACAGGTAAACGTGCGTAAGCACAAACGTGCGTAAGCACAAAGTGCAAATGTACCTAAATACAAATGTACGTCACGCAAATCTACTTAAGCGCAAATGCACGTCTGAGTAATGCACGCAAACGCAATCGTACGCAAATGGAAAATTCGCAAGCGGAAAAGCACGTATGACAAATGTACCTAGGTGCAAATGTAGGCAAGTGCAAATGTATTTTTTGCGCACACATACAATTGCGCTTAAACACGCTTATTTGTGCACATTTCCCACTTGTAAAATGGTCTTACGTACATTTACCATGCGTACATCCGCCATAATACTCTTGCGCTCACGTACATTTGCTTGCATACTTAGCTGCTTGCGTACATTCGCTCACGTTCGTTACCTTATATAAGTACGTTCGCCGACGCACGCATTCGTTACGCCTTCAACGACCCTGCTTCCTCGAGTGATCGTTCTCTAGTTTAATATGTATAGTTTATTTAAATTATCAGATGCAGATTTCCGGGTGGATCGCTTGACTGACCAATTTTTGTCCGCAACGTCACTTTTAGACAGCACCGTCAAACATTCGTGTCTCCGCTGCCGTCAAGGCTTAAAGCGCTTTCGGGTTCCTGGCCGCTTACTAGCATACTTTTTCAAACGGATCACACATATCGTCCGCGAGAAGCGTATAGGAGAAGTGAACTCATTAATTTTAAGGTACCTTCACGTTACCGCTTTTCACATCGTTCCCCTCCCCATCATCCTACACAAGTCTTCGATTTCAGACGCAGCTTACTGGGAAGAAAAGCTTCATGGGGCCGAGGATTATTGAGAGGAGATGACATCGTCCCCGACGGCCCAAATATCTTGGGAACGCGTCCCTTCACCAATCCATACTAATCACTAAAAATGAAGCCATTCAAATCGCAATTATCTGACTAAAAATTCGCTTAGAAAGGTCAAATAATGTATTCCAGAGAAGGACGTGAGGCAGCACTCATATGCGGTGAATGTGTTTAATTTTATCACATTGACTCATGCCGACGCCGACCCGGCGACCGGTTTTGCGGCCGCCAAACTGGACTTCCGAGTCGGAAAAAGCCGACACACTTCATCGAGTCTGCCACAGTGACCCTGGATGGCATCATGATTGGGCCGTCGCCCGAGTTGGCGGCAAGAAGCGGACAAACGTGTCGCATCGCCGGCAATTGCTTCCTCCGACCTCGCTTCACTGCCAATCGCTGGAGATATGACGTCCCATTATACAGTAGTCGTAGTGAAGATATACTGTTGCGATGACATGCTCGTGTCACGCACCACAGCAAAAAGATGGTTTGCATAGAGCGCCCGAACGTCCTGAGTAGCATGTTGCGGGACCGGGATGTCCTGAACGTCCTGAGTCCTGACGAAACGACATGTTGCGACAAGCACCGGGACAGCATCCTGAGTGGCACACATTAAGTCCAGCCGAATCATTTTCCGCAACATCATGGCTTCTGTCAGCCGTATATACCGAGGCGCAATCAAGGGATGGAGCACCCCCTCCCCCAGGAAAAATACTCTGAGATTAGCACGACATTTTGGGAGTAACAGTGCGTCAAGCGTGAAATTCCCGGAGCGCTTTGCGCGCCAACAGTGTTCAGATCGAAATGACACTTTGGGGCTCGGGGCCCCTTAAGAGAATCCTGGATGCGCCACTGTTCAGATGCATTGCTGAGGAACGCGCTACACACAGAGACACGGCGCAACGCTGTTACATTGCGACATGGCGTGGTTACGACGCCTTTTCTTCACCACGCACAACATCGGACCGTGACCGTGACTGCACGGACCCTGAAGCAGCACCAGCGAGCAGTGTGCCAGCCAGCGAGCGCATCGCGCATACGTTTTCGCATTGCGATGTACGTCAGTGTTTCATGGAATCGAAAGTTATATACACAGGGGCGTCGACTTGTATCCTTTTATGGGGGCCATGGCCCCACCAATGGTGATCTTGCCCCCCCAATGCTGATTCCCCCCCAATAAGCCATGCTGTTTTTATGTTCATAAGAAAGCTAAAGGAAAAAAAAGAAAGAATAAAAGAAAACATCATGCAGTATAGAAAACTTTGACGTTGATATTAACCAGAGTATTTTGTACTGTAAAGAAACAGATTAGGTTTAGATAGTGGACTGACTCTCCACCTTTTGCTGCAATATCGAAAACTGTGCAAAAAAACAACAACAAAATAAGTGGCTTTCCCTCCACTGTGGAAGTACAACTTTCATCATCAAATGCTGAGATTAGCAGATGCTGATGGATTCAGGGGCGTTAAATTTTTATCCTTTTGTGGGGGCCACGGCCCCACCAATGTTGATCTTGGCCCCCTCAATGCTGATTTGGGCCCCCCAATAACCACTGCTATATTTATGCTAACAAGAAAGCTAAAGGAAAAAATGAATAACACCGTGCTACTTAGAATACTTAGTTGATGCCAATCAGCACATTTTGTAATTAAATGGAACAGATTTGGATTGGATAGTGGATTGACTATCCACTTCATTGGTGACTATCAGTCATTGGTGTAGTTTACGCGACAGAAAAACGGCAATGCCGGGAGCGTCTATTCAGCCACCTCGCACTCGGACGGGTCGCCGCAACGCACTCGGCCCCCGCCGGCTCAACCGCCGCCGTGCCAGTCTGCCCCACACGCCGGTATGCTCGCCCCGCGCGCCCATTGGCCCGTTGAAATCGCCACCGCCGCCGGCACACGGGTCGATCACATGCCTAAACACGGCGCGGCACAGCCTGCGGGCTCAACCGGCGGACACACCAACCGCGCGAGCGTGCCGGGCGCGGCTCAACACACTACAATTGAGATAGAGGATATACAGACTATATTTATCTTCAGAGCCAACCCATCACACCATAAGCTTGATATTTCCCTACGTAGGTACCTACCCACCCGTATGCCCAATGACAATGTGTATATATTCAATAATATGGGCATCACAGCCAATAATACCCAATGTATCTTATGATACCATGAAAGAAAAAGTCAGCAAGAAGCTGCATGCATATTATTATAATTTATATTCTTGAATAAAGCAAGCAGGCAGGTAGGTACTAAGCCATAGCTTACAAGAGTAGTTATGCAAGGTCAGACCTTATCACCAAATAAATGAGATGGCCGTTCTTCAGAAGATCCAAATTGGTAGCATCCAAGGATGTCCAGTTACATAAATCACAGAGTCTAAAGTTCAATTTGCAGTTGCGATCGACAAATATGGCAGAGGTAGGACAGTTGTGGTGCAATTGCGCGCAGTGTTGAACCCGGTGACCAAACTCATGTGACGTCGATCTGATTCGTTTTTTTTGTACTTCGTACCTTTTGAAATATATGCAGATTGATATGGTTATGAAACAACTTGCTGATATTTAATGTGATTTTAAAACGATTTGCTGATATTTAATTTCCAAAGAAACTGTAGATGAAGAAGCTGGTAGGTACGCTTGAATAAGTCTAGCCCACGTTTTTTTTTCTGATTTGTGATCAGGGTATCTATGTTAATACCACATAACTACCATATTTGTCTTCAAGAAGAGTTGGTTTAGTTTACATTTATTTATATTTGCATTCTACTGCTTTTTGCTTTCTCTGCCTGGGATTGGGGAACCGAATGCTGCATTTACGTCGGGCTGGGATACTTTTCGGTAAATTTACAGCTTAAGGTAATTTCTGATTTCTCCGATTTCTTTAATGCAATGCTTACAAGTGTGATGAACTTGCTGCGAGCACTCATTTTGGTAAATTTGTGTTGTAAGGCATTTTATGAATTCCTGGAATTTATAATTTCAACAAAATGTTTATGAATGTGACTAAGATGATGGACCACTCATTTTCTGTACAAATGCCTACTTTTCAGGTGGTGAGAAAATATCACCAAAAAGGGCTTTGAATTAGGTGACATAGGATAATTTGGTGCTTAAAAAAACAACAAAAAAACAAAACAAATGAAACATAGTACCAACCTAATCTCAATTTTGAGAAAGGAAACCAACACATGCATTTGAAAAATGTTAAGCAGTATGTTTTCTTCTTAATTTTTTTAAAAACCTAACCCAACCTAACCCGGCCAACATAGCAGCTTAAAAAAGCTCCATTTTCTTTTCAATTTAGGAAAAGTTTTGCAAAAAAACTAAACTTAAACACCCAAACTAACCTAACATAACCAAACCTAGCCAATTTGTTTCTTTTATAGAGGCAAAAGTTGGTATAAACTTGTCCTGTTACCACTTTCAAGCACAACAATCCTGTTAGGTTAGGTTGAATGAGTTTTTTTGGTTTGTAAAATTTTAAGAAAATAAAATAAATCGCCTGATATTTTCACAACTTTGTTTTTACAATTGGTTTCCCAAAACCAGGTTACGCTACGTTAAGTTAGGTTATTTTGTATTTTTCATATATTTATTTTTCTGCCATGTTACCTAACTCAAAGCCCATGCACACAAAAAATGAGTGGTCTCATCATCTTAGTCACATCCATAAACATTGCATTGAAAACATAAATTCCAAACATTCATAAACGCCTAAAAACACAAATTTGCCATCCTTTCCTCCATAAATGCATGCTTATCAATTGGGAGTAAAAGTAACACCCAAAAGGACGTGGAATTAGGTAATGTGGCATAAAACAAAGTTCAAGAAAGATGTAAGATAACCTTACATAACATGGCCCTACTCTCCTTGCGAGAAATGAATTGCTTTTCATTCAAATTCTCACTAAAATTTATGAAGTATTATCAACTTAAAAAACCTAACCCAACCTAATCTAAACTGGCATGAACTCTTTTTTTTAAATATTTTTGTTCTCGAACTTTCCTTTATCCAAGTTGTGTTTTTCCTCACAACAAAGCCTAACCTCTCCTGACTTAACCAGACCTGACCTCTTTGCATGCTTCTTGGAGGTAAAATGTGTGGAAAACGTGTCGGGTGGTTACCTTAAACTGCATAATTGCATGGCTTTTTGGGTCATTTTTCAGTTTATGGTAATTCCAGACTACTTTGATTTTTTTAAAATGCAGTATTCATTAATGTGCTGAACATGATCTGACCACTAATTTCCTCTGGAGATGCACACTTTTCAATTGGGAGGTTAAATGACACCCAAAAAGGGACACATAAATAAGTTCTTTGAGCAATATATTATATCCTTTACAATGCTGCTCCATCCACCTCCAACTCCAACCCTGATCAAACTTCAGGAGCGCGTCCATCTCCAAAGCAGCCGGCGAAGAAGGTATGTATTGCAGCATAACTACTGTGATCTGAACTACATGGTATTCATGTTACCTTATATTCCAACCTTGCCAATCCATGTATCAGATGTTTGACTTTCCTCAAACTTTCTGAAGAACTTTGGAGCTTAAATCATGTGTGAGTGATGAAACAGATGAACTATCACTGGATTCTTATGTTGCAGCATTGCATTGCACAGTGGCATACCGAATGGGGCATTGTGGTCAGTTCCTGACAGGTTGTGGGGCCCCCAAGAATCCGCCGAACTCAAGAAAAAAATGCGTCATGCTCCCAATAAATCCCCCTTGGTCCCCAAAAAATCGCACCGTGGCTCAGAGATTCACATTGGGTGTCACCAAAAAGTCGCGCAGAAGCCCCTCATAGTGACGCTGGGACCTCAAAAGTTTGCTCCTGGGTATTGTGGTGTTCAAGAAAATCACGACGGGGCCACAAACGGTTGGGCCGGTGCCCCGTGAAAGCCATGCTGAGCCTTTGGGTACCAATAATTCTCGTTCGGGCTCCTGGAATTCACTAGATGCATGCCAGGTCACACCGGGGTTTTAAGTCTGCCTGGGATCACCCAACAAATGAAGCCGGAAACGGAAAACAGATCGGACACGAATAATCACTCTAGGATCCAAAGGTTCCACAAAAATGACAAAGTTCACAAAACGTGTTGCCCCCCGAAAAAAAA
This sequence comes from Imbricaverruca yamaguchii, assembly GCA_034440575.1. NCBI lineage: Eukaryota > Metazoa > Arthropoda > Thecostraca > Neoverrucidae > Imbricaverruca > Imbricaverruca yamaguchii. Next base: position 191,732 of record JAOTOL010001173.1, read on the forward strand.
GTGTCGTAGCCACTAAAACTAGCGCAAGGTATCAAAACAAGTGACCACGGTGACCCAAAAAATCACACTTAGACCAAACAATTCAGGCTGCTTCATTTGAAAATCTCGCTGGGGCCAAAAGGCCGCGCCGGAGCTGTCTTCCCACGTGACACGTCGCAGCTGGCTTCCCAAGAACCAATATCTACCCGGAATGTCACCCTGCGAGCAGAAAAATTGCGTCAACGATCCACAATAAGAAGGCGTCGGACCCCGGAAAAGATCCTGCTTGGGAACCGAAAAAAAAACGAGGCACCGCGAGCCCGAATCATCGTACTGGGCCCAAAAATATCCTGAGCTTACAGAAAATGGACCTGACGCCAACAATCACAAGGGGACTCTTTCGAGTCGACCCAAGCACCGGAAACAAATCAGAATAGGTCCCAAAAGAAATTATCTGAAGGGCCTTTCTACTCTCGATGATGCCAGCTGCGGGAAAACAACGCTGAGCAGCCGCAGTGGCGTACCAAGGGGAAAAATGCTGCCCCACATCCTGAAGGAGTATGCTCCCAAGAATCGCGCCGGTTCCCAAAAATCGCGCTGGGCCCCATACATTCGCATCAGTGGCCCAGAATTCGCGTAGCGGGCTGCAAATGCAGTGGGCACCGTACCACTTACACCAGGCTCCCCAAAATTTGCATCTGATTCCACCAAGATCGCGCTGGGGTAGAGCTAATTACAACACGCCTTGATAACTCGGGACGATGCCCACAAATATCGCTTACTGGACCCAGAATTCAGGCGGTAGTACCAAAAAGTTGAGTCGAGGCATCACAAATGCTCCTCTGCAAGCACAGCGTGGCCCCACAAAACACATCTCAACTCGATAAAAAGTAAGCCGGTGCCCTCTAAAACAAGGAGAAATTCCGAAGAATATATGTCCTAGCCAGGAAAATTTCTCCTAATCTCCAAGCATGCCCCAGATGCCTAAAAAAACAGAGTACGCCCACGAAAAAAAGCGCACGGGAGTTGAAAAATTGCGGCGATATACGTAGCGCTAGGTGCCAGAGAAATCAGGCCGCGACTCGGACTTCAGAAAAAGAATTCAGAAGTCACGAAAAGTTGCGTCGAAACCAGAAAACTGTTCTGAGTCCCCTGGAACTATGCACCTGGGAACGAAATGTCGCACCGTGACCACGGAAATTATACCGAAGGAACCAAGGTTATGCTGGGGTTCCACAAATGTGCGATAAATAAACGCCTCAAATAAACAGCCAAGCCCTGAGAGCACAACGGGAGGCCGAAAATGCGCCGGGCCCTCCAAAGCCCGAGTTTCGCAAAAAGCGACAGGGCCTTCAAATATGGTTGGACCCCAAAAAGCGAATTGGTCGTAAAAAGGAACAAAAAGACCGGGCACGAAATAAGGACATCGGGTCTTCGAAAACGCACCGATACCTGAAGCATGTCACCGCTGTACAAAAAAAGCAACAAAGCTCTAAAAAGTAGTCGGGTCTCAAATATGTGGCAGGCCCCCAAAAAATTGGCTGGAGCTCTAAAACACATCCGTAGTCAAATAAAAACACAACGGGTAAAACAGCGAGCACCCAGCTAGGGTCTCGGCTCGGTGGACAATCTTGGAGCATATTTGACCTAAGATATGAGGTGTATCAAAGCTCAGTGCATCATCATTTCTTAATCACGAGCAAATGTGGGAAGAAGAAAACTAATACATGGAATTGAATTCATCGAATTTTCTAAGCGAGCCGCCATACCAGCAAATCCACATGCCAAATATGGTACAAGACTATCATGTGACAGCAATCAGCAAAACGTTGGAGACCTAGTAGAAACTCGAGAAGTGCACGTAGTGTGGCGGATGCGCCGAGTGCGCAAGGTGCGCAAGGTACATGTGCACGACCGTTGGCGTTTTAGCGACCCTGCGTCGGCAATCGGAATGCCTGAAATCGGAATGCCTGAAATCGGAAAATTTTACTTTTTTCCGATTTGTACCGGTGTGATTTCAGTAGTGTCAGGTGACTTATCAAGGGGTACGAACACAATATCCTTTGAACAGAATCGGGGAGTTCGGGTTGAAATCCGGTGATTCAGAAATGATGGTGGCAGATTTGGCCCCCTCGACAGGGCAGCTAAGTTGGTCAGTAATTATTCTTTAAAAATAAAATAAAATAGTATCTCACTGACCAACATAGTGGTCCGGGGACTTCTTCAAAAATTGGAGTTTGTGCGACAATTCCAAATCAGTTTGCCCACCCCCATCACAAATCCTAGGTACGCCACTACCATGGCATGATATAATTTGACCTGTTGATGGCCCTGATCCGCCGCAATGGACTCAGCAGCCCCAATCCGCCACAGTGGACGGCGTGCTCTGCGACCCTGGCCCGCCACAGTGAACGGTGTGTACTTCACGGCCTTGATCCGCCATAGTCGATGGTGTGCTCTTGGGCACTCGTACGCCACAGTAGACGGTATGCTCCGTGGCCCTGGTTCGCCACAGTGGACTTCATGGTTGGAGAAAACAAGCTTTTCCTGGATTTTTCCCATCCGTAGCATGATCCTCTTCACAAAATTATTCTCCGTGTTTTCCATTTGAACGTTTAATGGTGTTATTCGACAATGGATTGCCCTGTGGTAAAGTTCTCCAGATTCACTGGAAACTGCAGTGATATTCTGATGTCACAGGTGTGAATGTACATATCCTCCCCGACCATGAACTCGCCCAATCACAACTTTGTCTTTGCCCCTCCCTAATGTTAGGCGCCACGGAAATGCTTGCACCGATTGTCGTCACAGTTCAGGTCTGCTGTGCTCCGATACTCATCAAGGCCGGTGTGTTTAGCCTGCATCTAATCGCTGAAACATTCTTATTTAAGCCGGTGTGTGCTTGTTGGTGTGTGGAGTGAGGGGAAGGCGCTGCCGGTGACGAGGACGATGTACCCGAGCCAACTGTATGGAACTGCAGTCGTATGCCATTACTCAGAGTTGTTATGTTGACATGTACTGTGTACCGCTCTTTTAATTATGTGACTTCACCAGTTATTCGACGATTTTCCTCGTTCGTGAGTAAGCTGAATAACAGAAACACACACATCGTCGAATACAAACTCAGAATTTCTGAGATCTGAAAATATAGTGTGCGAAATCCGATGAGCTTTGGGTTGGGGGAGGGGAGGGGGGGGGGTATGTGTGTTGGCACTTCGGCCCTCAATGTTTTTTTTTTTAAATCGACACCCCTGCATATACATATAACCTTACAAGGGAAGCAATCAATAATTTATAAGCAACTGAACTTTCCGTCTAGCCCCCTTCCTGCACCTGCCTGGCACCCGTCAGATATGTCGCACCGAGGTGAGTCGCGGCAGTTGCGGAACGTCCGGTCATCCGTCAGATATGTGGCACCGAGGAGAGCCGCGGCAGTTGCGGAACGCCGCGAAGATCAGAGGTCCCGTCAAAAACCGGTTGCCGTCAGCAGGAGCTCGTCTAAGAAGCCGAACTAAACCTGTCGTCGGTGCTCACTGTTGGGCAACAAGGTCAGATACAGTCCACGGGAGGCTTGGTCAGGTCGCCGGGTCGATTGTGGTCAGGTCTCAGTCAGGAAGTGAAACTAAGTAGCTACCGAGTCGCTTGTGCCAAGTTAGCGAGCGCCATTGAGCGGTCTGGAGTCTGCCGATCGCCAATCAATGTCCTTCCCGCAAAGCGGGTGACGACGACTATGACGCGAAACCTCCGAGACGACCGTGACGTCACGGCCCGTCTGCGCGACGCAGCGGCGACGTGCCTGTGATGCGCTGGGCGGCGCGTGTCAGATGCCACCGCTCGACAGGCAGCGAAAGTGACCAGACGCCGGCACGTGCCCGTGCCTCTGTACCCGGCTCGCGTCTGACGTGCCCGTGCCTCCGTACCCGGCTCGCGTCTGACGTGCCCGTGCCTCCGTACCCGGCTCACGTGTGTGACGTGCCCGTGCACGCTGGGTTCCCTTGGCCCCGGGCCCTATGGCCACCGTCAGACACGCGAGACCCGGACGACGGGATGTGCCTCCGTAGCAGGCTGACGTGTTGGTTCGTTATTTGGGCTTAGGGGCGCATCGACTGCGTTGGCCCTACAGCACCCATGACAACGTTAGACGGACAGCTTAAGAGGATTGGTGCCAAGAGTAATACTTACAAGAGTAATGCGCGAAACCTTACAATGAAGGCGAATTATTCCGAGCTTCTAGTGTTGTATGTCAGCGAGGTGTGTAAATCGCCCTGAAGCCGACATCCGAGAGAAAACGAAAAAGATGTCCTCAAGTTATCATTCGCTTAAGTTATCATTATCTTGGTCACCCATGAGATCGCGAAGTGACAGCGACTGCGCAACTCCGAAAAGACGTTTTCAATCATCGGCGAACAAAGAGCATGAAATCAGAACATGACGTACTGACAGCGGCGCGTGACATCGAGGACAGTTTGACTTGCTCTCATCGCAGAGCAGATGGTGGTGTGTTAGGTGGATCTCGTGATCACGTTGGGTGCACTCCCGGCTCTGTGGACATCGTCATCATACGGGGAGCGGCCGGGTGGCTGGTGGACGCGAGCGTGATTGGCGGTGGCGGGTATCTCTCTCCCGATCGTGTGTGCATCTGCATCCGTCCAACGTCCTTCCGGGGAAGGACGTTGGACGGTGCAGATAGGATCAGTCTTGCCCCACTTACCATGACAATGAGTGCCAGTGTTCTACATGGATCATGACAACGAGAACCAGTGAGCCGCACTGATCATGACGGGTGTCTCTGCACACCCGCTGATCATGACGAGTGTCTGTGCATCCCCACCTGATCATGGCACAAACGATTGCCAGTGTGAGATGCCGCGACGCGCGAATTGCTGTCGGGATCAGACTCACACGAGCTTCCGTGGATTTCGTCCACCACGTAATAAAAAGCGATCACCTCGCCGAAATGCACAAAGAACTTTTGGTTAAAACAAGCCGCTGATATATATGCATATACATATACACACACACACATATATATATATATATATATATATATAGGCTCTGCTGACGAAGGCTGAAGAAGAGTCAAGGGCGACGTTCGATGAAGCAGGAGAACGAGCAGAGGTTCTCCATCGAGATGAAGAACCTTTTCGACGTTTCTCACGCCGATGCCCTCTGCATGATCACGATTCAGGAAGACAGGGACTTCCTCTTTGTGCGACGCGAGCCAGGACGGCGAGGCACCATGGGTTCCGCAGACGAAAGCCTGGCTAAGGAGGTCCGACCACTGAAGAGGAAGGAAGCGGGTCTGCAAAAAGGGAGAAGAAGAAGGACCAAGCTGAGGCATCGTCGAGCAGAGTGGAGTTGTTCTCGTCTTCCTCTGCCTCAACGGCCTGTTCCAATTCCGAGGAGAGCACCCAGGAGGAACTACTGGGCGCTGTTCCAGCGTGAAACGGCATCGGGAGCGGAAACGGCGTGAGGAGTGGACGGCGTTCAATAACGCGTTCAAGGAAGATGGGGGAACCTGCGTCGTGCATTGGGATGGCGAAACCAAGCCACTGCTGGGTATTCACTGCTGGATGAATGGAACCTTGCAGAGAAGGTTGTGGGTCTCTCCTTCGACACCACGGCGTCCAACTCTGGCCGCTTGTCGGGAGTGACCCACTTGTTGGAGCCGAAGTTCGGCCGCACCCTCCTAAACTTGGCCTGTCGATACCACGTGTACGAGCTTACATTGAAAGCTGTCTTTGGGACGCTGGCGGAAAGTTCGTCAGGTCCGGATGTCGGTTTGTTCCCCCGGTTCCAGAAGCAATGGAATGATCTGGATAGGGGGAACTTCTAGACGGGATGGGATACCCCAGAGATCCGTCTTCTCATCGGAGGTGAGAGGAATGAACTGCTCGACTTTGCCCTCTCCAAGATGTCCGGCAGAATGTTCCGCGACGATTACCGGGAGTACTTGGAGCTGGTGGTTATCATCCTGCGGAGAACGGTGCCGTGCTTTACGTTCAAGCAGCCAGGAGCTTCCCACCATGCCAGGTGGATGTCGAAAGCTATCTACTCGTTGAAGCTCTGGTTATTCCGTGGGCAGCTTTCGCCAACGAAGCGGGATCTGAAGTGCGTCACAGAAGTGAGCACGCTCGCGGTCCTCGTCTACATGAATCCGTGGTTCGGAGCGATGGACGCAGCTGTAGCTCTTCGAATAGACTTGGACGTCCTGGAGAAGCTCCGGACCTACTACAATCCTAAGGTGGGGCAGACGGAGGCAGGGAAGCTGGATAACCACCTGTGGTATCTCTCTGAACACCTCGTGTGTTTGATCCCAAGGTTCCCGCGGAGACGAAGCAGGCCGTGGCTGTGAGATGGAGGGAGATGAGGACGTCCCCAAGAGGATTCATCTGAAGAAAGGATCTGTTCCACCGAAGTCGGAGACGCTTGCGACGCACAGGACAAGATAGTTTTTCCGGCACCTTGGCGTCAACCTTTCATTCCTCGGTCTCCCTCCTGATGAATGAGAACATCATCCGGAGTACAAGAAGGCGAAGGAGAGGATAACCAACATATCGGTGGTTAAAGACCACGCCGAGCACGGCGTCGCCCTCATTCAGGAGTTCAACGGGAGTCACACAAAGAAGGGCGAGCCCCCCCCCCCCCCACCGATGAGGTACCACCTTTACGCGGTGGGGGGATTGAGTGCCCCAATGACCCGGCGACCATCATACCGGCGAGTGGTGAGACTAGGAGTGCCTCATTCGTCCTTCCATCCATACGCTCCCATTCCAATGCCCATCTCATCCCAGCGTCCATGTCCTTCACCTGGCCCTGCAACACCAACTATCCCTACTATGAGCAGGCAGGTCAACTTCCCCGGTCCTGCCCACCAGCTCAGTTGTATCGGGGTAGCCGCACCCCTCGGCCCGTCCCCCGGGGTTGACTAAGTCCTAGAGGTTGAGGTCCCCCGTCGCACGGTGCTAGTTGTGACGGGGGACCAACACACCTCTTTGGTCCTGTTATCCCGGAGGGGCGGGCGGGCCCGTGGGGCCTCACGCGGGTCGCCTCGGGCTGGGGGTCTGGGTTTCCCAGTACCTGCCGGCCCGGCCGGCCGGGGTCAAGGGGTGGGCGGCGCTGGATCCTGGTCGGGGTGGTGAGTCTCTCTCTCCCGGCCGGGTGAAGGCACCGCCTGCCCCGTATAGCTCCTCGGGCGCCTGACGACCTCCCGTTCGCGGGACCCATGCGCCCCCCCCCCCAGTAGGACCCCTAAGGGATGGGGCGCCCGAGGAGTGGAACACAATCTCACTACATGGCATCCAGACCAACTAAAAACACTCCTGGTCCCTCTTGTGAGGGCCAGACCAACCATCATTTTCGCCGAGATCGGGATTTATGTTGTACACACCCCTACGGAACATAGTTATGTGCCTCGTGTGCTTGTATTCAGGGGAATGAACAAGTGTCTTGCTTCTCTGTCTCCGTTTCAGAGAAGGGACGAGTGTGACCGATTTGGAAGCATTCTCAGATGCGACAAACTAAAAGACGAAGCACTGGAGGTGGAATTCGCGGAAAGAGAACAGGCAGCTAGGGCGCTTAAGTCATCTCAGTTTGTATACGGTGTGCGGAGGGACGGAAAAAAAGAGAATTAAACAGTAGCAATCACAGTAGAACCTCATAAAACAAAGAAAACGTCGCGGGGAGTTATAAACTGTTTCGATCTGCGGGAAGTATCTGAGGACGAGATCGTTGATGGAATGACAAATTTCGGAGTCATCGCAGCCAAAAAAATGAAAGTGTAGAGAGGTCCGGATTTCATTCCAACCAACAACATAATTTTGACATTTAATAGCACAGACATACCTCCCGAGATCCGAGTTGGCTACCTACGAGTAAAAGTAAGACAGTTCTTCCCAAACCCAATGCGCTGCTTCAATGTCACAAATTCGGACACACTACCAAGTATTGCCGAAACCGCCCAGCTTGCAGCAAGTGTGCCCCCCATGAGCATCCTTTTGAGAATTGCGATTCGGAAAGCCCATTTTATGCCAACTGCGGTGATGGACAGGTACCCAACACGTCGTTTGATCGTGCGTGCCCAAACTACATTAAAGAAAAAGAATTTATTTCATTGAAACACATCAACAAATTAACATTTAGAGAAGCTAGAGAGCTATATGGAAGGTCGCATCCCAGACAATCTTACGCCTCAAAGGCCAAGAACACCACGTTGCTTCCACAAAACATACAGTTCAATAGGGCTGCTGAGCTCATCACCCAGCTCACAGCCCTTCTCGAGTATTTGGAGTGCCTCTGGCGCCACCAGAGAGGCAGGCGCAGCCCCTCCCACTAAACACCAAAACCACCGAGGTCCCACTCCCATGTGACACCGATGATCAATCCCAGGCGTCATCTCGATCGGCCTCTGTTGGCGGAGATTGGACCCTGGTCACCCGGTCTAAGAGGCCTGCTCGTTCCCCCTACCCAACCCCAGCCCCTCCCCTTCTACCACACCATCTACCTTGAAATCCCCACCCCTTACATCCCGTCCCCCTTCCAGCCACCCCTCCCCTCCCTCGCGCCCCACCACCACCCCTAAATCAATCCTCTCCACCTCCTCCCTCCCTGAATCCTCCCCCTTCCCGAGAAAAGGACCTCGCCATCGCCCTCGCCCTCAACATCTACATCCGCGTCTGCATCGCCATCCAAAAGCGCACACCGACAGATCCAAATTCCAGACGTAAGCTTGCAATTTCAGGAAGCCGAAAGGCGTGCCCGCGAAGCCAAACGAGCTCGGCTCGCTCCAATGGAAAAGGCCCGTGTCAAGGGCTGCCAAGGCACAGACATCGCGCCTCCCCAAACTCAGCCACCCCGTCGCCGCGAGAGGAGAGTGGAGGGGCCGGGGGGAACGTCTGAAATGGGTCCTCCGCCCCCGCCGCAGCCGAGTGTCCCCCAGAAACGGGGGGTTTCCTCCGTCCGAATCCCCGCCGTGAGGTAGCTCACAGAGGTCCCGCCCGAGGACAAACTCACTCGGGCCTGATCGGAGCTACCTCCCTGAATCCTCGAAAGACACTCCTTCAAGACACGGCACCGGGACTCAATTTTAAAACCGCAACCGACTTTTTCTACCAACAATGACGCACACATGTGACCATATGGTTTATGTTCTTCCTCTTTTTCTCTTTTTATTAACTCACCAAGCCGTCGCTGGGTTTGTGATCTCCACTATCCATTGTATATAACTATATCTGTCGACCCCGATCATGTTTTACTGTATTAATTTACTGACATCGTAGTTTTACAGTGGAACTGTGGGGGAATCAAATCCAGCTTCAATGACCTTCAGCATCTCTTAAGTTCCCGCACGACGTTAGTTGTATGCATTCAGGAAACGAAACTGGCTCCAGGTGCTCCATTTCCACTTAAAAATTACACTATTTTACCAAAAGATGTGCCGTCTAGCACTGTGTCACATGGCGGTGTGCTCATAGCTGCGCACAACTCTGTTTCATTCACACATGTTCCTCTTTCCTCAAATATTCAGTGCATTGCTGCTCGTGTAGTAATAAACAACCGTACCGTTTCCATATGCAGCATATACCTACCACCGGGCAGACTGTTTCCACTTTCAGATCTTTCTCAAACTGTAGCTCAACTGACACCTCCGGTGATGGTGTGTGGCGATTTTAATGTACACCACTCTCTTTGGGGCTCAGCCACGATTACCAGCCGTGGACGTGTAATGGAACGTTTTATCAGCGATTTCCCTCTATGCATTCTTAACACGGGAACACCAACACATATTACATTACCGACCGGACCTACATAGTAAGGTCCGTGCTGGATCTTACTCTCTGTAATCCAGAAATTGCACCTGTCTTGGAATGGTCGGTGGATAGTTATCCGTATAACAGCGACCATCTTCCTGTTTACTCTCATTTCGTTAATCGAGCTACGGCTGCCCGACGACCTTCAAAGAGGCAGTTTTACCGAGCTGACTGGAAAGCTTTCCAAACTGACCTTGAAAGCACCCTCCGCAGCCACTCCAATGAATTAGCCATCTCCGTGGAGCCATTCACTTATGCAACTATGCAAAGTGCCCAGCGGCACATCCCCCGGTCATCTGGAACGTCAATTCCAGTACCAGTCCCATGGTGGTCTGATAAGTGTTTGGAGGCTATCCGTGCTAGGAAGAAGGCATTCCGTATATTTAATAACAATAGCTGCACCTACAATTTAATAGCTTTTCGCAAAGCACGAGCGCTCGCCCGACGTATTATTGCCGAGGCGAAACGAGACTCGTGGAAATCCTATGTAAGCACTTTAAATCGTACCACGTCACTATCTACTGTATGGTCCCGCATAAAGCGTTTCTTTGGAAAACAAGCCCCAGTTCCTCTCCCGGTCTAGCACATGGCAGGACAGGACATCATCGACCCGGAAGATGTGGCTGACAAGATAGGATGTGCTTTGTCCGCACTCTCGGAAAACACATAAAACGAATAATTTTTTAGACACAGGGATCGATGCGAGGCACGTCCTCTTGATTTTTCCACCACAGACGTCCTCCAGTACAACATACCATTCTCCATTTCCGAATTAACCGCAGCAATCAGCACACTCAAGAGTGTGGCAGAGGGTCCCGACACTTTGCATAATGCATAATACGTTTACCAGATGCTGCTTTAGATACACTTTTGGAAGCCCTAAATGCAATGTGGACATCGGGCACATTTCCGCCTTCATGGCGTGGGGCAATTATAGTCCCCATACGTAAACCAAATAAATCTGGCACGGATCCATTACATTACCATCCCATCTCACTGACCTGCTCCCTGTGTAAACTGTTTGAAAACAATGGTGAATGTCCGATTGATGTGGTTTTTAGAACATAACAAACTCCTTACTGTGATACAGAGTGGGTTCAGAAAACACCGTAGCACACTTGACCACATTGTAACACTCGACTCAGTTGTGCGCACTGGTTTTACGAAACGCAACCACACAGCAGTGATATTTTTTACATTGACGGCGCATATGACACGGCACGACGTCACGGTATCCTGATGAAGCTGCACAATATGGAAATCAGAGGTCCCATGGGTGTGTTCTTGTCAAATTTTTTGTCTTCCAGAACGTTTCGCGTTAGAATAGGAAACTCGCTATCTGGAACCTTTTCACAACTGAACGGAGTCCCGCAGGGGACCGTACTGAGCGTTGAATTGTTTGCTATTTCAATTAATGACGTGGGTACATCGCTGCCGACTACCGTAGGGAGAGCACTTTTCGTGGATGATTTCGCCATATGGTCCTCTTCACGCTCTGCACACACGGTTGAGAGACAACTCCAGATGGCTGTTCGGAAGGTGCAGGATTGGTGCAACAAAACCGGTTTCGTGATGTCAACATTGAAAACCACCGCTATCCACTTCTGTCGCAAACGATCTCGTACTGACCCCGTGATCATGCTCAATGGGCGCCATATACCATTCAAGCCTGCTGCCAAGTTTCTGGGTGTGTGGATGGATCGTCGACTGACATTCTCCACTCACATCAACGATCTTGCACAGAAATGTGCAAAGCGACTACAGGTAATGCGTACAGTTTCTAGATGCTCGTATAGAGCAGATAGATCTATCCTGTTTCTGATGTACCGATCGTTCGTGCGTTCTAAAATTGACTATGGATGTTTGATTTATGACGGAGCGTGTGCCACAACCAAGCGTCGCCTTGACGTGATCCACAATGCATCTGTTCGCATCGCTACTGGAGCCTTTCGCACCTCACCGGCTGCTAGTGTAATGGTAGAAGTAGACGAGCTACCTCTTGCACTACGCCGTAAGTTATTGGGTGCGAGATATGCATGCAATGTTGCTCAAAACCGGAGCCATCCAGCCTACCGGTGGATATTCTCAGGGAAATCAAGTGCACGTCACATTACTCAGCGTGGATTACCGTTTTCAACTCGTATGTCCTCGATTCTTCGAGAATGTAATATCCGGCCGCGTTCCATAGCACGTGTAATCACGCCTGGCACTGTCCCTTGGCATGTTGTCCCAGTGAAAACTGACATCACTCTAGCCTGCTCAAAGAAAGGGCAAGTAAACCCGGAGGAACGCCGCATGTTAGCATTAGAGAAAATACACGAATATCACGAATTTTCGCGCCTTTACTCAGACGGCTCAAAGTCGGTCTCTGGTGTCGGGTGCGCTTACGTAAGTCGACAAGGTGTTCGATCTTTCTGTTTACCGACGCAAACCTAGATTTTCACTGCCAAATTGTATGCCATTCTGCAAGCCCTCTATTTTATACAGAAAGATCGGTCCACAAAGCATGTGATCTTCACAGACTCTCTGAACAGTCTCCAGGCACTGAACATCTTCAGGACAGCTGTGTCTCTTTCCCTTGGATATCAAGTTTGGAGCGATTTGCAGACCTCGCGGACATGTGACACTAGTGATTTGCCTGTCTTATGAAGTCTCGAATACTGCTTTTCGCATGAATCCTGTCACACTGTTAGACTGATGTTTGCTTGCGCCTGCTCTTTCTGTTTCACTGATGTTACTTCCATTTAACTGTTTCACTGATGTTACTCCCGTTTCACTGTTTCACTGATGTTACTCCAGTTTCACTGTTTCACTGATGTTTGCTTGCGCCTGCTCTTTCGCTTTCACCGTTTCACTGATATCTGCCCGTATTCTGAATGTTCGTGTACTACTGTTGGCACCAGTCATCCTACGCTGTCAATCTAACATTGTTATGGGCGCTGTATGACCGAAGCAGTCGAAGCGCCCCTAGGCCCAAATAACTAAACTAACTAAGCAAGGCGAAACGAGCGCGGCTCGCTGAAATGGAAAGGGCCCGCGAGAAGAGTCGCCAGGGAGCCGAGGCGGCTGCACCACGAAGGCCGGCAACCCCATCGCCACGACGGCAAGTAGAGGGACCGGCTCCATCCATAAATCAAATGGGTCCTCCTCCACCCCCTCCCCGGCTGGGGCCTCAGAAGCGAGGTCTCCCACCATCGAGCTCTCCACCGGGGGAGGGGTCACCACGTTCCCGCCCGAGGACTCAGTCCCTTGGGCCGAGTCCTCGGGCAAGCCTGAAGCTTGCGGTTTACCTCCGGATTTGAGGGCGAGAACGGGGGAAACCTAACACGCTCTCGTTTGCCCCGTTTTTAGTTCGCAACTTTCACCTTTATATATTTCACGTATGAGTTGTATTCCCCAATGGAACTATAGAGGGTTGAGAACCAGCCTCTACGACCTCCGAACCATTTTACATTTACGAATACCATTAGTAGATTCTCTCCAAGAGACAAAGCTTTCTTCTGATGCACATTTTCACCTGAACAACTACTCTGTGTTACTTAGGGATGTTACTTCTCACACTGTGGCACATGGCGGAGTACTTATTTCTGTGCACAACTCTGTTCCATTTCAGCAAATATCTACATCTTCAAATGTTCAGTGTATCGCTGCTCGCATGAAAATAAATCGCCACACCGTTGCCATATGTAGCATATATCTCCCGCCAAGCGAGAGGTTTCCACTTTCTGAGCTCTCCTCGATGGTGGGGCAGCTCACTCCACCAGTAATGGGGTGCGGCGATTTTAACGCCCACCACCCTCTTGGGGGTTCAGCCACCACGACGAGCCGTGGACGTGCGGCCGAATATTTTGTACGAGATTTTCCACTCTGTGTGCTTAACACAGTAAAGCCAATCCATTTTACATTGCCAACGGGGAAAACTTCCGTGCTGGATCTTACCCTCTGCGGTCCAGAACTTGCACCTTTTTTAGAATGGTCCGTGGACGGTGATCCACATAACAGTGACCATTTCCCTGTTTGGTCTTGTTTTATTAACAAAGTTGTTGTAAGCCGACGACCATCGAAATAGATATTTAACCGAGCCGATTGGGGTGCGTTCCAAGCAAATCTTGAGAATAGACTCGGAGACTACCCCGATGAACCCGGTGTTTCCGTGGAGACATTCACGACGGCAACCGTCCAGAGCGCCCAGCGACACATCCCTCGTTCTTCAGGAACTTCAGTTCGAGTACCCGTTCCGTGGTGGTCGGAAAGGTGTCGAGAGGCGTTGCGTGCCAGGAAGAAGGCTTTTCGTACTTTTAATAGAAGTGGTTGCATGGCAAATTTAATCGCTTTCCCCAAAGCACGGGCATTCGCGAGGCGTACTATCGCCGAAGCGAAACGAGATTCATGGAAAGCTTACGTGAACACATTTAATCGATCCACATCACTGTCATCTGTATGGTCCCGCAGGCAGCAAACACTTTTCTGGAAAGTATACTCCACTCCCACTTCCCACCCTACACATGGCCGGTCGAGATATCATTGACCTAGAATAAGTAGCGTATGTGATGGGACGAGCTTTGTCCGCACGCTCGGAAAACACATAAAACGAGCAGTTTTTGAGACACAAGGATCGGTGCGAGGCATGTCCTCTTGATTTTCCCACCACAGACGTCCTCCAGTACAACATACCATTCTCCATTTCCGAATTAACCGCAGCAATCAGTACACTCAAGAGCATGGAAGAGGGTCCCGACACTATGCATAATGATATTATAAAACGTTTACCAGCTGCTGCATAAGAAGCACCTTTGGAAGCCCTAAATGTAGTGTGGACATCGGGCACATTTCCAACTTCATGGCGGGAGGCAATTGTAGTGCTCATCCGTAAACCAAATAAATCTGGCAATGATCCACTGCATTACCGTCCAATCTTACTGATTTGCTCCCTGTGTAAACTGTTCAAAAATATGGTGAATGTCCGATTGATGTGGGTTTTAGAACATAACAATCTCCTTAGTGTGATACAGTGTGGGTCCCGAAAACACCATACAAACACCATAGCAAAATTGACCACATTTTAACACTCGACTCCGTTGTGCGCTCTGGTTTTATGAAACGCCACCCCACAGCAGTACTATTTTTTTAGACATTCACGGCGCATATGACACGGCGTGGCGTCACGGTATCCTAATCAAGCTATACAATATGGGAATCAGAGGTCCCGTGGGTGTCTTCTTGTTCAATTTTCTATCTTCCAGAACGTTTCGCGTTAGAATATGAAACTGCCTATTTGGCACATTTTCACAAGTTAACGGAGTCCCGCAGAGGAGCGTACTGAGCGCAGCATTGTTTGCAATTTCAATCAATGTTGTAGGTACCTTCTTGCCGACTTCCGTAGAGAGAGCGCTTTTCGTGGATGATTTCGCCATATGGTCCTCTTCACGCTCTGTGCATACGGTTGAGAGACAACTCCAGATGGCTGTTCGGAAGGTGCAGGATTGGTGCAACAAAACCGGTTTCGTTATGTCTACTTCGAAAACCACCGCTATCCACTTGTCGCAAACGCTCTTGTACTGACCCCGTGATTATGCTCAATGGACGCCATATACCATTCAAACCAGCTGCCAAGTTTCTGGGTGTGTGGATGGATCGCCGACTGGCATACACCACCCACATCAACGATCTTGCACAGAAATGTACAAAGCGACTACAGGTAATGTGTACAGTCTCTAGATGCTCGTATGGAGTAGATATATATATATATATCTTGCTTCTTGCTTCTACTTATGTATCGATCGCTCGTGCGTTCTAAAATTGACTATGGATGTTTTATTTAGGACGGAGCGTGTGCCACAACCAAGCGTTGCCTTGATGTGATCCACAATGCAGCTCCTCGCATCGCTACTGGAGTCTTTCGCACCTCACTGGCTACTAGTGTAATGGTTAACGTTGACGAGCCACCTCTTGCATTACGCCGTAAGTTATTGGGTGCGAGACATGCATGCAATGTTGCTCAAAACCGGCACCATCCAGCCTATCGGTGGATTGTCTCAGGGATATCAAGTGCACGTCACTTTACTCAGCGTGGACCGCCGTTTTCCACTCGTATGTCCTCGATTATTCGATAATTAATATCCGGCCGCGTTCCATAGCACGTGTAATCACACCGAGCACTCCCCCTTGGCACGTTGTCCCAGTGAAAAACTGACATGACTCTAACCTGCTCAAAGGGCCCGCAGTGGGTCCGGCCTCGTTACACGGCTGGCTAGGGAAATGGCGCTCCCTCGGGTCACCACAGCCACCTCTCTTCCTTCCGTCCATACGCTCCCATTCCCATTCCCATATCATCCCAACATCCATGTCCTTCATCTGGCCCTGCAACACCAACTATTCCTACTATGAGCAGGCAGGGCAACTTCCCCGGCCCTGCCCACCAGCTCAGTTTTATCGGGGTAGCCGCGCCCCCTTGGCCCGTCCCCCGGGGATGACGGAGTCCTGGAGGTTGAGGTCCCCCGTCGCACGGTGCTAGTTGTGACGGGGGACCAACACACCTCTTTGGTCCCGATATCCCGGAGGGGCGGGCGGGTCCCTATGGCCCCATACGGACCAAGTGGCAGGTCGCCTCGGGTCGGGGCCTGGGTTTCGTCCTAGCGCCTGATGGCCCGGCCGGCCGGGGTCAAGGGGTGGGCGGCGCTGGATCCTGGTCGGGGTGGTGAGTCTCTCTCTCCTGGCCGGGTGAAGGCACCGCCTGGCCCGTATAACTCCGCGGGCGTCTGATGTCCTCCCGCTTCAGGGACACAGGCTTCCCCCCAGTAGGGCCCCAATGTGGTGGGACGTCCGCGGGGTAGAAATAATACACATCATATGGCATTTCCAAAAACTAAAAACACTCCTGGTCCTTCAAGCAGGGACCAGACCATCGACCCAACACCTGCAGAGGCATACCGCCCTGCACGTATCTCTTCACGTCCCGTTCTGATTGCCACTGCCTCCCATAGTGGGAGCGTAGCTCGGACTTGTAATGTGCCATCGCCGCGAATACTAATACTGAAGTCGAGTGATCCTGAAAGGAGTTTATCTGCTCTTTCGCCCTTTGAGCGAAAGCGTGGATGCGACAAGTTTGGAGACGTCGCCAGGTGCGAAAAGCTACGAGATGGAGGAATCGAGGTAGAACTTCGGAGCGTTGAGGACGCCAAGAGAACCCTCGAGGCAACAGAATTTATTTATTATGTGAGAGAACAGGGCAGGATGAGGGATGTTACTATACCCATTTTTGTTGAGCCTCATAGGACAAAAAACCAGTCAAAAGGTGTGATAAATTGTTTCGATTTAAGAGACGTTTCTGATTCTGAAATTGTCGATGGTCTGGCGGAGTTTGGTGTCGTCGAAGCGCGTAGGATGAAGGTAAGAAGAGGAGGCGATCTACAAGCAACGAACAACATTGTCTTGACTTTTAATACTATTGACCTCCCCTCTACAATAAACGTAGGCTACGCAAGGTGAAGGTACGCGTTTTCGTCCCCAATCCCATGCGTTGTTTCCGTTGCCAGAGATACGGCCACACTACACAGTACTGTCGAGGTCGCCCGGCCTGTAGTAGGTGTGGCACGTCCGAGCACAGCAGCGACAAATGTGAGGCTGAGAGCGTGTGGTGTGTTAATTGTGGCCAGGGACAGGTGCCCCACACTTCCTTTGACAAAGGCTGTCTAGTAAACGTGAAGGAAAGGGAGATACTAGCACTGAAGTGCACTAGGAACATATCTTTTCAGCAAGCAAGGGAAATATACGCGGATACCCACCCCAACGTGTCATACGCCAGTAAAGTAAAAACCACACGACCGGCCACCTCACACCGAGAGCCTGCCAATGCCTCGCAATTTATATCCCAACTTAGTGACCTACTATGATCTTTCGGACTCGCATGCACCCCCTTGTCAGTACGAGATGGGAATTCTCGTATTGAACCCATTTCTGCCACTTCCCAATCTAAATCGCCTCCACTTCCTGTCGACTTTCTGAGAAGTTCAAACTCTGCACCGGCCTTGCCAGCTGCCAACACCGACAGATCGCTGCCAATTCCAGACGAAAATCGGCAGAGGCAGGAAGCCGATAGACGCGCCCGCGACGCAAAGCGAGCTAGTCTTGCTGAAATGGAGAAGACACATGCAGCAGCCCGCCAAGGAGCAGACAAGCCTGATCCTCCGAGATCAGTCACTCCTTCGCCGCGAAGGCGCATGGAGAGTCCGCCCAAATCCTCAGCTGTTGGGAATAGCCCCCCAAAAATGCGCCCTCCCCCTCCGCCCCAGGCGGGTGCTCCCCAGTCTTCTTCCTCGTCCCGCGGACGAGTGGAGACCCCGTCCCGCACGCCGGCCCCGAGGGGGAACCCATCCAGTGTGGATCCCCCACCACCGGCGTCTCTGTCCGATTCCTCCCCTAAACCTGCCCAACCCATTCCTACACCATCCCGAACCACCCAAGCTCCCCCTCCCCCACCAACCATCTCCGAAGAGAAGGGCGTGGCTCCCGACCGGGTCCCGGTAGTAGCACCCTCAACGACCCGATCACGCCTACCGATTAAGGTCCGCCCAGGGGCCCCGGACATCGGGGCTTCCGGCCGGACATCCAGAGCTGGATCGAGGGATACGTCGCCAAATGTAAGGAGACAGGATCGCGGGGCTTGCTCCCCATCGTCCTCATCTCTCCAAGCCAGCTCTCTTCATCCCGCAGAGACTGCGAGGGTGATGGGGCCACCCCCCACACCTCCCCAGGCTGGCCAGAAGCGTGCCTCGCCCTGGTCAGTCTCGCCGACCGGCGGAGTCAGTCCGAGGGCACGAGTGCGCACAGCATCGAACCCGTGGGCCCCGGCTGGTTCGCCATACACTGACAAGTCTTAACCCCTTTTAACATAACTCTTTATACAGACTGTCTTACAATGGAACTGCAGGGGTTTTAGAAGCAGTGCCCATGACTTGCAAGCAGTTCTGGGCAGGGTCTGTCCGGTGGCGTTCTGCCTTCAAGAGACCAAGCTGTCGCCGGACACCGCAATCCAGGTGAAATGCTACGCCCTCTATCGAAAAGAAGTAGCATCCGACACTATTTCCCATGGTGGAGTGCTATTGGGCATCCACCATAGTGTTCCCTCGCGACCATTAGTGATGAACACACGCCTCCAAGCCGTTGCTGCCAGGGTGCAATTTGGTCATAAATGTATTTCATTTTGTAGCATCTACCTGCCTCCAGGCACTTCATTTCCATCTACTGAGCTGAAACTTCTTTGTTCTCAGCTCCCGGAACCAATTTTACTCTTAGGTGACTTCAATTCACATCATACCGTTTGGGGATGTGAAGATGTCAATGGGCGTGGACGGCTGATGGAGAAATTCCTACACGAGGAGTCGTTGTGTATTTTAAACACAGGTACCAGAACGCACTTCACAATGCCGTCTGGACAGACTTCTGCGCTAGACCTGAGTATATGTAGCCCCCAGCTTGTGCAAATGTTTAATTGGTCGGTTGATACTGACCCTCTGGGAATTGACCATTTCCCAATATGGCTAGAATATCGTGAAGGGTCAGTCCTTGGACAGAGGCCGCGGCGATGGAATCTTCGCAAAGCCAACTGGACTGATTACATAACACATATGGAAACAGCTTGTTCTGCTGATAGACAGAATAATCCACACAGTATGGAAGAATTTACGTCACTGCTCCTTCATTCTGCCTCTGCATGTATTCCGCGCACCTCTGGTGCTCCACGGCGTACACCAGTCCCATGGTGGACGGAGGAATGTGGAGATGCCATACGCGCTAGAAAGCGAGCTTATCGTAAATTCAGTAAAGATAGTAACACTATAAATATGGTTGCCTTTCGGAGAGCCAGGGCTCTTGCACGTCGCACTATAAGATCAGCAAAACAAGTATCATGGCGAGAATATGTAGTTCAAATAAACAAGCATACCCCGACAGCACAAGTATGGTCCAGAGTAAAACGTATTGCAGGCCAGTATTCATCCGTGCCCCTGCCCGTCTTACGCATGGGAAATAGGGACGTAACCAAATCTGTAGATGTTGCGAATGAAATTGCCTTCTCCATATCAGAGCGTAGCCGTGGCAGCAATTGGGATCCGCAATTCTTGCGTCACAAGTTGCATTGTGAAAAGTACCCTCCTGACTTTGTCACAACCGAAAATATCTCCTATAACAATCCTTTCACAATGGCCGAACTCACTTCCGCCATAGCGAAGCTCAGAAACGTATGCGAAGGCCCGGATTTAATTCATAACGGAATGATAAAGCATCTTCCTCCATGTGCGATCGAAGTACTGTTAAGCATATTCAACCATCTGTGGCAACAAGGCGACTTCCCAGTAGCCTGGCGAGGAGCCTTAGTGATACCCGTGTTGAAGCCGGGCAAAAGTGGACTAGAACCGCTCCACTATCGCCCAATATCACTCACCTCGTGTTTATGTAAGTTAATGGAACGATTAGTAACTACCAGACTAACGTGGTTCTTAGAAGTGCATGATTTTTTATCAAACGTACAATGCGGTTTTAGGAAGAACCGGACTTCTGTAGACCACATTTTAACACTGGACTCAGTAGTTCGTGTAGCATTTAAGCAGAAACGACACGTCGGCGCCATCTTCTTTGACATAGAAGCGGCTTATGACACGACCTGGCGCCATGGCATTCTTACAAAGTTACATAAATGCGGTATCCGGGGGTCAATGGGGATTTTTATACAGAATTTTCTTGCAGGCCGACATTTCCGTGTTCGGGTTGGCAACCAACTGTCCAGAAGATGTATGCAGGAGAATGGCGTACCACAGGGTGTTAAGTGTGTGTTAAGTGTAGTGTGTTAAGTGTAGCACTGTTTGCCATAATGATAAATGACATTAGCGACGTCCTTCCACCACAACTTGGTCGGTCTCTCTTTGTAGACGACTTCGCTATTTGGTGTAGCGCAGCCCGGCTATCTACTATGTCTAGATCTCTCCAATTGGCCGTGAAGAAACTCGAGAGGTGGGGCGTAATGAATGGATTCCGTTTTTCAACACAAAAGACAACTGCAATACATTTCTGTCGCCGGCGTAACTGTGCAGAACTATGTCTTAAGTTGTATGGCAGGCAGATACCGATGCCACCTGCGGTGAAGTTCCTTGGAATCACTTTTGATTCACGTCTTAGCTATAAGGAGCATTTGAAAGCACTCCGTGACAAGTGTTTTAAATCGCTCAACATATTAAAGTGTGTTTCTCGCACTAGCTATGGAGCTGACCGGGAGTCTCTTATTCTGCTTTACCGCTCACTGATACGTGCGAAGTTAGACTACGCCTGTTTTATCTATGACGGATCGCGCAACTCCACCAAACGAACTCTAGACACTGTTCATCACACTGCTATTCGCATCGCGACCGGAGCATTCCGCACTTCGCCCACCGTGAGTTTGTTAGCCGAAGCGCACGAGCCGCCTCTCTCACTGCGCAGAGAGAGGCTAGGAATGCGCTACGCCTGCAAGCTCCGCCAGTTTCCCGACCATCCGGCCTTTTCGCACGTCTTTTCGCGTCGACTATTGACCATTTTTTTCAGGGGAACGAAACCTGAGTGTCGCCCCATTCGGTGTTAGAATTCGAAGACTCCTGCGGGAAAGTCGAGTTAAGCTTCGGGGAATTCGTACAGTCCAGAACATGGAGACCCCTCCATGGGAGATGATTACACCGGAGGTGGATGTATCCCTTGCGAAGATCAGGAAATCCGATATCCCTCCAGCAGAATTTTGTGCACGGGCTCTTCAACATATTGAAACATTCCAGGGATGGATAGCCACGTATACTGACGGCTCTCGAACAGAGGACGGCGTTGGCAGCGCTTTTGTGTGTGGATCTGTCTCCCGCTCGTTTTCGCTCCCGACGTACGCATCGGTGTACTCGTCGGAACTTGTCGCTATTACGAAAGCTCTGTGTTATATCGAAGTGTCTGGGGGTGATCGACATGTCATTTTCACCGACTCCTTAAGTAGTCTTATGGCCCTGAACACGTTTTATCCATCAAACCCCCTTCTGCGGGATATTGTGAGCCGTCTTACCGATTTGGAACGCCATGGACGACGAGTTATTCTATGTTGGCTTCCGAGCCACGTTGGCATTTCCGGTAATGAATTGGCGGATGCTGCGGCGAAACGAGCGGCAAAAGCACCGTGCTCTCGAGCGCTGCCACTCCCCGCCACTGACCACTACCGAGAGGTGTCCACCTTCCTCCTAAGCAAGTGGCAAGCTATGTGGGATGCGACGTCGGCGAACAAACTACGAACCATCAAACAACGTTTACGACCATGGGGCTCGTCCTGTCGCAAACGTCGACAAGAAGAGGTCACACTATGCCGTCTCCGTATTGGGCATACATATGCTACGCATGGGTATTTACTATGCGGTGGCGACAATCCTTTGTGCTCGAGATGTTATGCACCGCTAACAGTTCGCCACGTTTTGATATCGTGTCCTCATTACGCTGATGAGCGTAGACGTCATTTTGGGTCTGACCAGGTGGATTCCATTAGCGATATTCTCTCCGACAACTCGAGCATTGTCCAGTCGGGATGATTGATGGACTTCTTATCTTCAGTGTCGTTCTCCGCAATATATTTTCCTCACATGTAAACTTTGTACCACAATAAGACCATGTTGACGGCTACGAACGACGTAAAGTTGGATACTGTACTTTGTTAGCTACACGAGTTATGGGCGCAAAATGACCTTAGTAGTCCACGCGCCCTTAAGCCCAAATAATCAATCAATAACCTGCTCAAAGAAAGGGCAGGTAAACCCGGAGGAACGCCGCATGTTAGCATTAGAGAAAATACACGAATATCACGAATTTTCGCGCCTTTACTCAGACGGCTCAAAGTCGGTCTCTGGTGTCGGGTGTGCTTTCGTAAGTTGACAAGGTGTTCGATCTTTCTGTTTACCGACGCAAACCTCGATTTTTACTGCCGAACTGTATGCCATTCTACAAGCCCTCCATTCTATACAGAAAGACCGGTCCACAAAGCATGTGGTTTTCACAGACTCTCTGAGCAGTCTCCAGGCACCGAACATCTTTAGCCAGGATAACCGATTTATTCGGAGAATTATGAAAGTAGTAAAATCCTTACATGACATCGGAAGAAATATCGTGTTCTGCTGGATTCCTAGCCATGTTGGACTCGTGGGAAACGAAGCTGCTGACATAACCGACAAACATGCCATTAGCAATGGCCGCGTGGTCAATCTATGGCTCCCTCCAAGAGATATATACCCTACTATATTGTCAAGTATACGGTCAGAATGGCAACGAAACTGGAATTTCAAGTGCAGTAAGCTCAGATTTTTTAAAGCCGACACTAGGGAAGTGGCTATCCTCTCATCGAACCAAACGCCAGGAAGAAGTAATACTCTGCCGATTGAGAATAGGCCATACCTTTGCAACACACAGATATATGGTTACTGGTGATGACCGCCCCCTGTGTCCGTGCTGTTCTAACCCGCTTACCGTGTACCATGTTTTAGTTGGCTGTACACTGCTCGATCCTCTACGACGCCAGATTTTAGGACGGTTGAACAGACTCTTCTTTACGTATCCTAATAGGGAACGACTCTGAGGTCGTGGCGTCTGTGAATATTTTTACGTTCATTCGACAAGCTCGCCTTGACGTGATATACCCCCACCCGTGAAGATTGATAGCAAGATATGAAAGCGGCACCGTAGATTGATTAAAATTCAGTTATGGGCGCAAAATGACCTCTGATGTCGACGCGCCCCTAAACTCCAATCCACCACCACATTGTAAGCCCAAGTTTAAAAACAGGCATGACTGGCAGTGATCCCTTATATTATCGTCCCATCTCGTTGACACCATGTCTTTGTAAACTCATGAAACGAATGGTAAATATTCGCCTCGGCTGGTTTCTCGAAAAAGAAGGCATCCTCACAAGCTCACAATGTGGGTTCAGGAAAAATCGTAGCGCGCTGGATCACGTTTTACGACTAGACACAATAATAAGACAAAACTTCAGACAGCATAGTCACGTGGGAGCAATTTTTTTTTCGACATAGAGGCCGCCTATGATACAGTATGGCGTTACGAAATACTTCAGAAAGTGTGGAACCATGGGATACGCGGACCGATGGGAACTTTTCTCAAGAACTTCCTGTGTGACCGCATTTTCCGTGTCCGCGTGGGAAACCATATGTCTCCACATTTTGTCCAGGTGAACGGCGTCCCACAGCAGAGCGTACTCAGCGTTGCGCTGTTTACAATTTTAATCAATGACATAGCAAACGGACTATCGCCGAGTATTGGAAGGTCGCTCCTTGTTGATGATTTAGCTATCTGGTCATGCGCGGCGCGATCATCATCCATGGAGAGACAGCTACAGCTCGCCGTAGCCCGTTTAGAAAAGTGGACAATCCTAAACGGCGTTCGATTTTCTACCTCCAAAACGGTGGCTGTACATTTCTGCCGACTTCGCCGCCACTGTCCAGAAATGGCAGTTAAGTTGTATGACCAGGAAATACCTGTGAAGTCTGCGGCTCGCTTCCTCGGTGTCCTTCTGGACAACCGGCTAACCTACCGCGACCATCTGCACACATTGCGAGATAGGTGCTTTCAAGCAATGAATATCATGAAGTGTGTTTCACGAACTGACTACGGAGCTGATAGAGCTTTTACGCTTTTAACATTATATCGATCTCTGATCCGGGCGAAGCTTGATTATGCGTCTTTTATATATGACGGTGCCAATAGGTTTCTGAAGCGGGAGCTTGACACCGTGCACCACACAGCATTGCGGATTGCCACGCGAGCATTTCGGACCTCGCCAGCATAAAGCTGAGGCAGTTCCCAACGCATCCTACATACAAGTCCGTTTTCTCACACCATACGCTGTCAAATTTCCATGGGCATAGAGGTGAGAGACTACGACCATTCTGTGTCAGAACCCGCCTACTACTTCAAGAGGCTGAAATCCCACTTCGAGGTGTTGCGAGGATGAAACACATGCAAATTTCGCTATGGGAACTTTCTGGCACCGTGGACGTCATCACTGAAAAAAATGTAGGCGAGAGGAGGTGATTCTGGCACGCCTGCGCATAGGTCACACATATGCGACGCACGGCTACCTTTTGAGACGGGAGGCGTGGCCACGCTGTTCCCGAGGTGGTTCACATGTGACTGTTCGCCACATACTGCTTTCTTGCCCCAACTTCACGGTGGAACGAAGGCGGCACTTTGGATCCACTTTCGATAACTTATCGTACTGTGACGTTTTAGGTGACAGCTCAGAGATCGTCCAAACAGGTCAACTGTATCGATATATATCGGCTGCTCAATTACACGTAATATATCCATTCCACAAATAGACCCATGCCGCTAAGCGGAATTCTGTAAAAAGTGAGTTATTGGCGCGCCCCGCAGTGGGGTCAGCCTCGTTACTCGGCTGGCCAGGGAATTGGCGCTCCCTTGGGGTAACACAGCCGCCACAATAAGGGGTGTGAAAACGCGGAGGCATTTCCGGGGACTAGCGTAGTCCCCACCGCCCATCCCTCTCTCCCTTCCCAGTATCCACCCCGTGTCAACGTCCCTTTGTATGTCTTTCATCCAACCCTGCAACACGAACCCCTCCCTTGACACGAACAGGTAGGTCAGCTTCCACTGGCCTATCCCTCCGCTCAGTTTTATTGGGGTAGCCGCGCCCCCTAGGCCCGCCCCCGGGGTTGACGGAGTCCTGGAGGTTGAGGTCCCCCGTCGCACGGTGCTAGTTGTGAGGGGGGACCAACACACCTCTTTGGTCCCGATATCCTGGCGGGGCGGGCGGGTCCATATGGCCCCATACGGACCAAGTGGCTTGTCGCCTCGGGTCGGGGCCTGGGTTTCGTCCCAGTGCCTGATGGCCCGGCCGGCAGGGGTCAAGGGGTGGGCGGCGCTGGATTCCGGTCGGAGTGGTGTCTCTCTCTCCCGGCCGGACGAAGGCGCTGCCTGCCCCGTATAGCTCCTCGGGCGCCTGGCGACCTCCCGTTCGCGGGACCCAGGCGTCCCCCCAGTAGGGCCCTTTGTGGTGGGGCGCCCGAGGAGCAGAATACATATAACACTCCATGGCAACCTCAAACTTAAACAACTCACCTGCCCCCTCTAGCAGGGGACAGATAAGCCGTCATATCAGACATCAGGGCGTGACGCGTATAGGGACAGGCCCGAATGCTTGTCTTCCCGCTCCTCGCATCCTCGTCATGAGATCAATGGAAGAAGGAAAGAGCCTCTCGCGACTCACACCCTTTCAGAGAAAAGAAGCATGCGATAGATTAGGAGTGGTGCTGAGATGTGATAAACTTAGGGACGGTGGGATGGAAGTGGAGTTTAAAAATACTGAGGATGCGAGCAGGGCGATTCGTGCAACCGAACTAACTTACAATGTGCGACACGAAACCGGCAGACGTGTAGTCACTATACCCATCGACGTTCGACCCCACGATACCAAAAACAGTTAAAAGGGGGTCATCAATTGCTATGACTTGAGAGACGTGTCGGATGGTGACATTGTGGATGGCCTCGCGGAGTGGGGAGTGATAGGTGCGAGAAGGATATCTATTAAAAAAGGCCAAGAAACTCAACCGACGAACAACTTCATATTGACATTTTGTTCCACTGATCTTCCCGAATTCATACTTGTTGGATACGTTCGTGTGAAGGTGCGTGTGTATATCCCTAACCCCATGAGATGCTTTCGCTGTTGCAGATTTGGACACACGTCTCAACACTGCCGAAATCGCGAGATATGTGGTAGATGTGGGTCAGTGGAGCCGCAGGAGGAAAATGTGACGCTGAACGGCCATGGTGTTCAAACTGCGGCCCGGCCCAAAAACCCCACAAGGCGTACGACCGTTCATGTCCCATCTCTTTGAAAGAGAAAGAGATAGTCGCTTTGAAGTGCTCCAATAAAATCACATTTCGAGAGGCCCGTGAACTCTACGAAAGATCTCATCCAAAAGTATTTTACGCAGCAGCGGCAACACTTAACCACGCAGTTACAAAACACAACCAAAGGGAGCCTATTATAGGCACCCAACTCGCGCAACCCAACATCTCAGAGCTGATTGCCCAGCTTACAGCACTGCTTCGATCTTTTGGTGTGACCCTTGATTCGCCCAAGGGACGAGGACAGACTGCTCAACACGTCGCCGAAGCGGCGGCAGGACCTCCTGCCACGACTGGATGCGGTGTTTCCTCACCAAATACGTCCTCCCGGCCAACATCGAACGGAGGAGAGTGGACCCGGGTTCAGCGCTCTAAGAGGCCTGCCGGGCCCTCTCCACCTAATCCTAGCCCCTCTCCACCCACCGCAGTCCTCACCTTGATATCCCAGTTTCCCACTTCCCCTCCTTCCAAGCCTCCCTCACCTACACGCACCGAAACCAACTCTAAATCTCTCCTCCCCACACCCTCCCTGCTTGAACCGTCACCCCTTTCCGTGAACCATCCTTCCCCCTCACGTTCAAGCCCTACTCCCACCCCTCCTATTTCTCCCTCCCCTGCAGCTTCCACCTCCTCACCTGCCGATGCAGGTGCTGAACCTACCTCTCCGTCCCGAAACAGCCGACGTATTCAGATCTCCGACGTCAGCTTACACTATCAAGAGGTCGAAAAGCGCGCCCGCGATACGAAGAGGGCACACTTGGCCCAGATGGAAAAAGCACGGATAAGGAACAAAGGTGTGGAATGTGCCCCTCGCACAAGGTCGGCCACGCCCTCGCCTCGGAGGCGGGTGGAAGCACCGCTGATAGAATCAGGTATTCCGCACGAGATGGGTCCTCCCCCACCTTCGCCGCGGCTGAGCATCCCTCGGAAGCGTGGGGTGCCACCAACAGGGTCTCCTCCAGGGGATTGCTCACCGCGGTCACGGCCGAGAACGACCTCACTCAATCACACTAGGAGTAACCTCGAACCCTCCAGGGAGCACTTGTAGGCTCTTCTAGTTTTACCTTGACTCGCAATCATATCGCCCTTAGTTTTACAGTTGAACATGCGTGGTTTTAGAGCAAATTTTATTGACCTGCAGAGGGTTTTATACCACAGACGGCCTATTGCTGTTGGCCTTCAGGAAACTAAACTTTCCGCTGGTACCCAGTGTTTAATTAAAGGATATTCTGTATTTCGTAAAGATAACACAAACATTGATACTATTGCACACGGTGGGGTAATGTTGGCTGTGCACCATGACACACCTACTACTAAAATATCATTGCAGTCAACACTACAGGCAGTAGCCGTACGTATTAACATTCACCACATTGTTATGTCTCTGTGCTCAATTTATCTGCCACCAGGAGTGGCTTTCCCTTCTGCGGAGCTCAGAAGTCTTATGCTAGAACTTCTTCCCCCCGTTTTACTCTTGGGCGATTTTAACTCTCATCATACTCTCTGGGGTTCTGTCATTTCTAACTCCCGTGGCAGACATATGGAAGCATTTTTAGTCGACGAAGGGCTGTGCTTGTTAAACACAGGTTCTTCCACACATATAACGCTACCCTCTGGGAACAAATCGGTTTTAGATCTCACCCTGTGTAGTCCCCAGTTAAGTCATCGCTGTGTTTGGTCAGTGGATGATGACCCGATGGGTAGTGACCATTATCCAATCTTGGTGGAGCTTCGCTGCGCTGCTGTTTTGGGAACAAGGCCACCGCGGTGGAATATCAGCAAGGCTAACTGGCGTCAGTTTGAGGAAATAGTACAAAATAAATTATCAGACGATACGCGGAATCAATCTAGTCCACCACTCTCCGTGGACAATTTTACATCATTGATCATCGACACGGCGACCGAATGCATGCCTAGGACATCCAGAACGCCCCGCTGTGCTCCTGTGCCGTGGTGGACGGAGGAGTGCCGGAATGTTATCCGTGCTCGAAGACGTGCATTCAGGATTTTCGACCGTCACAGTACGACGGAAAACTTGATTTCATTTCGGAAGGCCAGGGCGCATGCTCGGCGTACAATTCTCGAGGCAAAAAGGACGTCTTGGAAAGCATATATTGGTAATCTGAATCGAATCACACCCACAGGACAGATCTGGTCACAGATCAAGCGTATCTCCGGTCAGTTCTCTTCAGTTCCTCTCCCCGTCTTGAGCGTTGGGAACATTGATGTTGCTCATCCGTCAGACGTCGCGAATGAGATCAGCCGTTTTATATCTGAACGTAGTCGTGGCGGAAGGACCGATCCGGAGTTCTTGCGTTTTAAGACGCATTGCGAAAGGTATCCTATTGATTTTATAACTTCACAATCACTTGACTACAATGACCCATTTACCATGACTGAATTAACATCCGCGATTAGCGCACTTGAGAATTGTTGCCGAAGGACCCGATCAGATTCACAATGCCATGTTAAAGAGACTTCCTCCCCAGGGACTGGAAGCTTTGCTGGCAACCTTTAACCGGGTATGGGAAGCAGGCGCCTTCCCAGAGGGTTGGCGGGAAGCAAGCATTGTCCCAATCAGAAAACCCATGAAGAACGGATTACATCCATCGCATTACCGACCCATATCGCTCACGTCCTCCCTCGGAAAACTGATGGAGAAAATGGTAAACGTAAGGCTGACATGGTATTTAGAAAGTACATTTTTTTTTCTCGCAAACGAACAGTGTGGCTTCAGAAGAAACAGAAGTACCATGGACCATATCTTACTTTTGGATACCTCGATTCGTGTAGCTTTTAGACAGAACCAACATCTTAATGCAGTGTTTTTTTTTTACATTGAAGCGGCGTATGATACGACCTGGCGCTATGGGAT
Organism: Imbricaverruca yamaguchii; assembly: GCA_034440575.1. Taxonomy (NCBI): domain Eukaryota; kingdom Metazoa; phylum Arthropoda; class Thecostraca; family Neoverrucidae; genus Imbricaverruca; species Imbricaverruca yamaguchii. The sequence continues at coordinate 221,328 of JAOTOL010001173.1, forward strand.
TCTTTTAAAGCTGAAAAGAAGTGGAATCCGCGGCAGTATGGGCACATTCTTACAAAACTTTCTAGCTGACCGTTTCTTTCGTGTTCGCATAGGTGACCATCTATCTACACGCTTTCCAATCGTAAATGGAATTCCTCAGGGCGGTGTGCTTAGTGTTGCTCTCTTCGCCATCATGATCAATGACGTTTTTGCTGGGCTTCCGTCAGGTATTGGTCGATCTCTGTTCGTTGACGATATAGCCATTTGGTCATCTTCTTCAAGAGCATCGACTTCATCCAGGCAACTACAGCTGGCGACAAACCATCTCCAGAGGTGGAGCACTATGAATGGTTTTACGTTATCCACCGCAAAAACAGCAGCAATGCATTTTTGTCGCCGTCGTTGCAGCCGTGATCTTACACTGCAGCTGTATGGTGAACCCATTCAGTTATACCCTGTATTTAAATTTTTGGGAATGTATTTGGACAGCCGTCTGCCCTACCGGGACCATCTAAAAATTATCCATGATAAATGTATTACATCACTAAACATTTTAAAATGCGCCTCGCGAACATCTTACGGAAGTGACAGACAAACACTGCTACTCCTTTATAGATCTCTCATTCGCTCCAAACTAGATTATGCTTGCTTTGTTTATGATGGCGCCTGTGAAACCGGAAAACGTGTTCTTGACACCGTTCATCATGCAGCTCTTAGGATTGTGACTGGGGCATTTCGGACCTCGCCAATTGCGAGCCTGCTGGCTGACATCAATGAGCCACCACTTTCCCTCAGGAGACAGATGCTTGGGATGCGCTACGCGTGTAAACTGCGCAGTTTCCCACAGCATCCAGCTTATCAAGCGTTGTTCTCGCGTCGCATCCTAGCAGTCTTTATACATGGTGGCGCCCGTATGTATAGACCCATGTGCACTCGAATTCAAGACCTTTTTTCCGAAAGTCAATTGGAGGTGCGCAAGGTGAAACGTGCCCCGCAGACTTCCATTCCCCCATGGCGACTTATGCCACTAAGCCATAAAATAGACCTTGCATTGGCCGACATTCGCAAAGGGGATATTCTCCCGGACGAATTTCGCACCCGTGTTTTGGAGCACATATCGATGTTTTATAATAGCCATGCAAAAACTTTTACTGATGGATCAAAGACCGACGCCGGGGTTGGAAGTGCCTTCGTATGCGATACAGCCACCAGATCGTTTACTCTACTGAAACATGCGTCCGTGTACAAAGCTGAGCTGGTGGCAATTGACAAAGCACTGGCGTTTATAGAGGTTGGGGATGTAGAAAATCATTTACTTTTATCGGACTCGTTGAGCAGCCTTTTGGCGCTGAAGAGTTTTAACCCAACAGACGCTTTAGTACATGACATCCTCCGTCGCTTGACTCACTTAGATCATGCCGGAAAAGCTGTGAACATCTGCTGGATTCCAAGCCACGTAGGTGTCGCGGGAAATGAGCAAGCGGACAGCGCTGCTAGGCGAGCAGCACAGGCCCCCCTGCGCAGATCATTTCCAATCCCTGCCAGAGATTTCTACTCGGGGATCTCTGCTTCTCTGGCAAGCAAGTGGCAGACTAGTTGGGACGAGCTTGGTTCCAACAAGTTAAGACTAATCAAGCCATCCCTCGGACAGTGGCTCTCATCCTCGCGCAGATCAAGGCGAGACGAGGTGACGCTTTGTCGTTTACGTATAGGGCATACGTACGCCACCCATGTTCATTTACTCACTGGGGAGAATGCACCATTGTGCCCGAGATGTGGTGCAGTAATGACAGTTAGCCACGTTCTGATTTCCTGCCCGAGGCTTGGGCCGGAGCGTAGACGTCATTTTGGGACTGATCACGCCCACTCCCTTCTAGCAGTTTTAGGTGACAAATCACCGGTCGTGCAATCTGGAAGGCTCTTCAGCTTCCTATCTGATGTAAAGTTTTGTGCTATTTATCCGGGTCGTTAACATCAAAATGCACCAGGAAAGAGAATACTTATAGTACATGGGACATCCTATAGTGACGGTTGGAACAACTAACTGTTATGGGCGCTAAATGATCTTGTAGTCGGCGCGCCCTTAAGCCCAAATAATCAATCAAGAGTTATTGGCGCTACATAATCAGTAGCAGTTGATGCGCCCTTAAGCCCAAATAATCAATCAATCAATCCGTTCGAGAGGCACCCCTCGTGTAGGCGGTGGCGGCGCGTGTTGACGACGACTCTGACTCGTTGCAGACGCTGCCGGACGTGGCGAACGGCCATGGCAGCTGCCGGTGGTGGTCGGCGCCCGTCCGCTGGGCTGCTGGTGGCGCTGCTGGCCGCCGCCGCTGTCGCCGCTGCCGTTGGCACCGCCCGGGCCGGCTCGGTGATCGCGCCCGCCTGGGCGGACACGACGGCCAACCCGTGCGCGGCGCACAGCTGGCAGCTGGTGCAGTGGCCCGAGGACGGCCGCTGCTACCCTATCTACCGGCGGGGCCCGTGTCGGCCGTCGCAGGAGCTGGTCTGGCACCAGCGGCGGCGTCAGCCCGTCTGCCGCTGTCCGGACGGCCACCTGCTGCACGCGCCGACCGACGTCTGCTACCGGCGCTACTCGCGCGGCCCTTGTCCGCGCCGGCACTTCATCGTCGAGGATGCGGCCACGGGCGCGGTCACGTGTCGGCCGCTGGGCGACTGCGCCGCCGGCGAGGTGTTCTGGCCGCAGCAGGGCCGCTGCCACCGCCGCCTGAGCCGCGGCCCGTGCGGCAACGGTGAGCTGATCACGCTCAACCGCGCGACGCTGGAGCCCGAGTGCGGCTGCGATCGGCGCCGCATGGCCGCCAGCTACTGGGTGCACACCGACAGGTGCTACCAGCAGCTGAGCCGCGGCCCGTGTCCGCGCGGCCTGCTGTTCGTCTACAACAGCACGCGCCGCCAGTCCGAGTGCAACTGCCACGTACGGCTCGCCGCCAACTTCGACCGGCGCACCGGCCAATGCTACCCGCTGGGCGAGCGCGGCCCCTGCCCGACCGGCAACGTGTTCACCTACAACAACGTGACGCGGCGCGCCGAGTGCCGCTGCCCGGCCGACTCGCTCGTGCTGCCCGCCTCGGGCGCCTGCTACCGCGCCTTTACGCAGGGGCCGTGTCGGCGCGGCCAGTTCGTGGCGCCGCGCCGCGCCGCGCCGCACCAGGGCGTTTGCGTGGCGAACCCGTGCCGCCGCGGCGAGCTGTACTTCCCGACCGACCAGTTCTGCCACCGGATCGGCCGGCGCGGCGCCTGTCCGGCCGGCCAGCTGGTGCAGTACGAGCGGTTTCGCGGCGTCAGCTACCGCGGCGCTTGCGGCTGCACGCGCCACTTCACGCAGAACTTCTGGCCGCCGGATGGCCGCTGCTATGAACAGCGGACACGCGGCCCGTGCCCGCCACTATTCACGTTCATGTACAACGCCACCGGCGAGCGCACCGAGTGCCAGTGCGAGGCGCGTCTGGGGCGCCGCCTGTTGGTGGATGGACGGTGCGGCCGGACGGCGCCGCGCCGCCGCGGCTGTCCGGCCGGACAGGCGCGACTGCCGGCCGGAGAGGAACGGCTGCCGGCCGGACCGGAACGGCTGCCGGCCGGACAGGAACGGCTGTCGGCCGGACAAGCACGGCTGTTGGCCGGACTAGGCCCGGCCCGCAGCGGCTGCCCGCCAGGTCGCGACAAGTGCGTCCGGCTGGACGGCAGCGGCGCCAACAACGTCGGTGTGCTGCGGCGGCGGCTGCTCGCCGCGTCGGCCGCGCGCGCCGAGGTCACGTGACCGGCGGGGCGCTCGACGGCCGCCGCGAGACGATGCTATGGGCGGATAGGGGGTCACGTGACAATCCGGCGCCGTGCGAGTGCTTCGTGAGGCGACGGCGCGCCAGATGTCTGAGGAGCCCACAATCTCTCGGAGAAAGAGTACAAAGGCAGTGAAAGGCGAACGAGTCATGGCAGCATGGAAATGTGTTGAGAGTCTTGGAGCTTAAGGTTATGCCAAGAGCTAGTGAGTCCCTTACCTCGATGCAGTGAAACAATCGGTCAAGATGCAATCAATCAAAAACGGCGGCGATCAACACGATATAGGCATATGCGGCATGTTGAAGGATACTAAGCAACTGCTGCGTTATTAGTAGATGGGTGGCGTGATTCGCAGGTTCACACTTTCCATGTGACACCCACCTACCAAATGTTAAAGACAAAATGAGTCGTGGGGTGATTGGTAGCAATAGAGTACGATGACACTGTACATGTGAGCGCTACCATGTAGGGTGCTGCTGTGATTTTCGGAGGCGCGTGTGTCCACTTGCTCTTTATCAGCATTGAAATCAACAACTGGCAGTTCACTGTACAATCCTTGATGCATCTCAGGACAAAACAATGCCACACCTTGGGACACAACAATGTCATATTCTGGTCACTCAATGCCACATTTCGAAACGCAACAGGGCCACATCTCGGGACGCAATAATGTAACATCTCAGCATACAACAATGTCACATTTCGGGACACAGAAATGACGCACATCGGGACAAACCATTCCTCATCTCGGGACACAATAATGTCACATCTTTGGACATAACAATGCTACATCCCGGGATACAACAATGCTACATCTCGTGATACATCAATGCCACATCCCGGGATACAATGCCACATCTCGGGATGCAACAATGCCACATTTTTGGACACAACAATGCCACACATCGGGACAAACAATGCCTCATCTCATGATACAACAATGCCGCATCTTGGGACACAACAATGCCACCTCTTGGGACACAATGCTACATCTCGGAACACAATACTGCCACATCTCTGGACACAACAATGCCACCTCTCGGTATACAACAATGCCACACATCGGGAGCATACAACCGGCACGTACTGAAAGGCGTCTGGCCTGCAACAGGGACCAATTTGATGGGCGACGTGACGTGTTGGCCACCTGTCAGCGTACCTTTCGAGACAGCCAATTTCTACAATGTTATCCGCTCTCCTGGCTACCTGCCAGCGTACCTTTTGAGACAACCAATTTCTGCAATGTTGTCCGCTCTCCCTCAATCGGGCTGCAGTATTTCCTGCACTGTCATGCTGGCTGTCAGCGTTTTTCTGACTCCTAGTCGTTAACGAAGAACAGACTCAACCTACCTTTCTACATATGATACATGCATGTATGCAGAGTGCGTGCATAGGCGAAGCACCCTCCCACTTGTGAGGAGTTCGAGCCCCTCCAGTATTTCGTTACGCCCCTGCAAGGCAGAGTAACGTGACCAAATAGGTGAACCCTCGAATGCCTTTTTGAATTCGTTAACATTAACATCGAAGCGCTCCTTACAATAAGTTATTAAAAAGTAACTCCGGGTGTGTGTGTACACATGCGTAAGTGTTTCACGTGCAAATGCCAAACACGTTTCGTGGTGCTGCATAATAAATATGAATTGGCGACACCGACTAAAAAATAAAATACCATTGTATCGAGTAAACGGCGATTTCACTCACGATTCCTAGCACCCACTTGTGCAGTATCGGAGGCAGCAGATCAGACGAGGAGGGTACAGACCAAATTCAATACGCTTTACATACTAACAGTGGCGCAGTCAAGATCTTCCCGAGGGAGCCTGACCACAGTAAATGTGATGAAATAGTGCCATGGGCTAGCTGCAAGCGTCGGAAATTTTCGGTTTCACGTGACGAAAATTTCAAACTTGCCTGTTTGATCTAGTGAATTTTGATTACTAAAAGAGGGAGGCGTACCCGGGATCCCCTTGGCTGCGCCTCTGCACACCAGACGTCAGGGTGTACGGCATTGCAGTCCCCATACCGCATACCAGATGGAACAGCGATCGCGAGAGCAATGTCGGACCCCGCCGGGCCCCCGACAGACATTTTGGACCTCACTTCCAGTCCGATTTTTGGGAACAGCGGATTTTGTTTCAGGTCCAGGCGCGAATTCTCGAGGCCACGATGCAAGTTATGTGGCCCTAGTGCGAGTGTTCTGGGCCAGATGCGATTCTTATTTATCCTCTTTGGAATGTTTTGGAACCGGGTTACTTTTCCGGGTCTTAGTATGGTTTTGTAGGCCTCGACTCGATTCTTTTGGAATTCGATGATATATTTTATGTGATCCGGTACTATTCTTGGGGCCATAACACAATTTTTTTGGGGGGGGGGGGGGGACTTCGCACGTCTTTGAAGGCTTTGCACATCTTGGGGCCTCTAACGTTATTTTTGATGTTCTAGAGCGATTTTTCTAGCCCACGATTTCTTTTTCGCAGTCTGCGTCATTTCGCGGGTCTCAGCTTGATTATTTTTCTACTCTCGGTGGGATTTTTCGAGCCCCGGTGAGAGTGTTCGGTTTGCCGATGCGATTTCTTTTAGGGCCCGACAGTACTTCGGCCAATATTTGGGACGCGAGCACAATTCTTGGGGACACCGGCGCACTTGTACGGACCGCGGCATGAGTTTTCAGGGCCCCGCTCTTTTCAGTTACGACCACCGACTTTGCGTTTGGGACTTCAGCGGGAATCTGTGAAGCCGCAACGCGAGCCTTAAATATATATCTGAGTTCTACCGCAAGTGACGTTCAAGGGATCCTTACGGGCCAGGGAAGCTTTGAAGGCTCAGGTGGCACACACTTTCCCCTACCACAGTCTAAACTACCTTCCGCCGCCGCTCTTCTTCCCCTCCCCCTCATTCCGCGAACATTCAGCACCATGGACACAATTCCCACTCCATCACACAGTCACCACCACTAATGCACAATTTTCAACTTGTCATGCAGCGCCCACCCAAGCACACAATCTCCACCCTTCAGTGCACGCACAATCCCCAGTCAATCACACAGTTCCCAGGCAGAGATCCGTTTCCACTCTGATAGCGTCCTCACCTCCGGGACACGGTTTCTGGCCACGGCGCGCAGCTCTCACACAGCTGGGACCGACGGCGCGCTGCCGTCAGACAGAAAGCGAAATCAGAACCGTTTTCACTTTCCTCTCGCCGTACTGCAACAAGCTCGCACTCAGGTACACAGTGAGCGCATCGTTATCATAAGCTGTCATACAGTAACGAAATAAAAATCAGCACAGCACAGCGAATGTTTCGAAGTGCTCCGGACGACCCCGGGAATGGCACCGGCCTTGGTGCAACAGTCAATAGGCCAGTGATTATTACTTCCTCCTTGTTCTTGAGATTGAGTTTGATATTTTTTCAAGTTTTTTTTTTTTTACTGCGGCCTGTCGAAGCTTCATGCATTTTGGAGAGTACCTCCATGCAACTGTACGGACAAAAGTAGAACATGGCTTCATCCCAGCTACTTTTAGATAATTTCCTTATCGAAAGTTGTCAGTTGGTTAGCGCAGTAAAATATTTTTTTTTTTAAACAGAACAACGCTGAACAGCTTTTCAAGGCGTTCACAATCGAATGGAGAGCTCTGAGTTCAATCCATATTTTGTAGTGATATATCCGTTTCAAAACATTGCGAGGAGACTGATGAGTCCATCGTCGAGATGTATCCGTGCTTGTGAGTTCATGCCGACCTATGGCGCAGCGTAACAATACGTGATCTGAATTCTTCCTATGCGAACAAAGAGTAACCCATGGAAGGCACCTATAAAAGGAAAACGGTTGGACGGATATTCATATGCAGCGTACTAGGATCAGAAAATGGAGACAATGTGTACTCAGTTTCAAGAATATCAAAGAATAGTCAAACACACATATCAACCTCCCTGAACAACATTATAGTTGGCAACCTGGCCTATCGAACGCATTTCGTGCGGCTCATCGCACGAGGGGGGGGGGGGTATCTCTCGTCTGCAAGCTTGTCCCCGAAATGGTCTGGTCGCCTGACAAAAAACAAAACAAAAACAAAGCTGTTCCTGATGAGACACGAGCAGTTTTTTTTAAACGAAGCATTCAACTGCTAGATCATATAGCGTCGTCAACCTCGGTGGGCTTTGTCATCCCGTTCGTGGGATTCGAACCCATGACCTTATGATCAAGAGTGCAATGACCTACCGAGCTGCCGCAAGCTCCAAAGTACGTGCCACAATCAGAATGCCACGATACCGAATTTTGTACTTTCAGCTAACAAACCAGCAAGGCAGATCAAAGGTGGAAACATCTTCAAATGTCGGGCACTGGCAACTTCCAACCCGGAGGAGGGGGGAGTGATTTTCACAGGCCTGCCAGACCATAAAGGCCATTTGCACCGCCTTTAAAGCAAGTGTGTTTTGCAATTAAAGCTAAGGCAAGTGTACATTTACGCCAGGGGAGTCTTATGCTATATTGTACGTGACGTCAGGCCCTGGCGGCGTGAGTTGGGCGGGGGACATCTCTGGATGCTCAAATAATGTTAGGTTTACTTTACTCATCCGCAAGATAATTTGTGGTTTGGGTGGGGAGGGTGATTTTGAGTGACGAAGAAAGTTCATTTTTCCAGGGTACCAGCTGTAGTTCACCCTTGTCGAACTGAGGGGTCATTACCGTGCAGACAAGGAGGCAATTGTCCACACCGCCTATCACGCCGGCCGCCGCGTGTTAGTTGTTAGTAGGTTGGTCGAAACATGCTTTCATGCAGGGGTGTCAGTGAGGTTAGTGCGGCGTTTGGTAATTCGGCTCATCTACGTCCGCTGTACCTCTGGGTAGCCGTTTTGCGTTATGAATTGCGAGGCAAATCGGCTCACCTACGTCCGACGACACCGCTAGGTAGCCATTTAATTCGAATGGGAAAACGAATCGGCTGATGCACGTTAACGTCCGGCGCCATTCGGAGATGGCATTTTACGACATTCCCACGAGTGCATAGCGGGCATGCATTGCGCCTTGAAGTGAGTGTTGGCGAGGAAGTGTCTCCCAAGCTCCTGCTAGTTTTGTGGCGTACAGATATTCAAACAGAAATAGAAGAAATTATGGGTGCTTGTCACCGAGAAGAGAAGGAAGTGACATGGCGATGCCCTCTATGTGACATTAACTTGTTCTCTTTGAACGTTAAAGTTTCTACAGTCTAGCAGGATGTGTCTTATGCTTAAAATAGTGTTGCAGGTGTCGCAGTGAGTTGCATATTCGTCACCCTGCAGTTGAGGCTGCGTTAGCTTTGTGCACCCAGTTCTACGTCTAGTAAGGATGACTGACTTTTTACGATGGGATTGATTTGATGTGTTCGATGTGACTACCGTTGGTTTGATGCGGTGGGTGTGGTTGGATTTGTGTTGCGTTGTGTCCATGTGTTCTCATACTGATGCGTGTGGCGTTGTAGGAGTGCTGTGCAATCGTCCACCGAATATTCCATACTGGGGTAGGCATTCAACGCTAAGCTTGCTTTGCTAGACGATTTGTTTCCTCGTTTCTTGGGACGTTGGCATTGCCCGGTATCCAGAGGAAGGAAAAGTTGTTTACGTTACGGACTACAATTTATTGGATCTTCTCAATAACTGGATGTGGACAGTTGTGGGTGAATGAAGGACATACTTAGAATGTGGGCAAATTACTACGTTTCTAGTTTTACACATCATGAGAATAACGGCCACAACAGTCAATGCTTCAGCGGAGCAAATGGAAAAGTTATCCGATGGACACTTGGAAAGCCTAAGGCCTAATCCAGTGATGCCGATTCCTACGTTAACCTCGTGTTTCGACCCATCCGTGTATATGAGTGTTTTGTAATTGTTGTCATCAGCGAATGTGTTGGATGTTCATGAATCTCCGTCTATGTGATTGCCGATTTCTTTTCAGAGATCAAGTCCTTTTGTTGACTAAGGGTCCAGAATGGCCTAGTGGGCGGTCGAGCTGTAGTCGTAAGCATTGTGAGTTAACCCGCGACGTCTCTTTTGGAGGGGGGTCGTTGACGACCCTCCTAAGGTTTCCGTAACTCGTAAGGTTTTCCGACAGTGAAAGAACGGCGCGCGGAAGCATGCCGAAATTAGGCATACCTTTTCCCACATCAATCTGGCATGTGTCAAAAGTTTGAAGTCAGGTCATCTAGGGTCAACGAGTTAGCCAAGATCAAATGAGGTGACCTCCAAAAAAGTTTAGCCAGTCAACAGGCTTTGACGGATAGACTGTTTAATCAAAGTTTCAGCGTTGGCTTATCTTTTTGGATGCAATAAAACGCACCCGAGGAATTTTTCATTTGTCCCTTTTTGATTACTTATTAGTTTTGTATATCTGCCCACTAGAGTTAAAATCGAAGTTTCTGGCTAAAGTAAACATTTTTTTATTGGAGCAAATTGGCTTCGAACATTTTTTGGTTCGCCCAATCCCATTAACAACGGGATATTAAAGAAAACTTGAAAACTAGAAACTTTGAAATTTCAACAACAAAACAAAATTCGGTGGACAGAAATGGTATGGTCCTGGTCGATTTCGCTTTCCTGTTTAGATTCCCAATTTTTTTCCTCAAATCTCCCTCAAAATGAACTCCCCAGAGCCACAGACATGAGGTTAGTCGTAGAAACCTAGGCCCACTAAGTGACGCCACTTTTTGTGGACAACGTTTTTGGGTGTGATCTCTGACCCTACTCGTCGAGCGCTTTCCGATGGCACCTGTTTCGCTTCCGCGAAACCCCTAGTTTGGAGATTAGAGGGCGTCCCTACCCCCCTCTAATCAGAACCGTTTTCACTTTCCTCTCGCCGTACTGGAAGAAGCTCGCACTCGGGTACACAGTGCGCGCATCGTTTTCATAAGCTGTCATACAGTAACGAAATAAAAAGGCCAGTGATCATTACTTCCTCCTTGTTCTTAGGATTGAGTTTGATTTTTTTCAAGTTTTTTTTTACTGCGGCCTATCGAAGCTTTATGCATGTTGGAGAGTACCTCCATGCAACTGTACGGACAAAAGTAGAACATGGCTTCATCCCAGCTACTTTTAAATAATTTCCTTATCCAAAGTTGTCAGTTGGTTAGCACAGTAAAATATTTTTTTTTTTAAAGAACAGAACAACGCTAAACAGCTTTTGAAGGCTTTCACAATCGACCCCCTCCCCCCCTCCCCCGAGACTGGGTGTGAGGATCTGACCAGAAGACTGGACGGATTAATATCTGAGGGAACCATGCCAATTTGAACACTATATGGTGCAGTTTGCGCCAACTCGGTAACGGCACAGCTGTTGTTTCCTCATGAGGCGGAGGGGAGGCGCGTTTTAATATACTAGGAGACTGGATATCGGTGAGTCGTACGATTGACTTGTAGAGAGGTAGTGGTGTTTTCCTGTCTCCGCCCTAGTCCAGCGTTGGAAAAATGTCAGTTTTTTACATTTGTCAGTCAAAATAACTATACACTCCCCCCCAAAAAAAAAAATACACTCCCTGTATTAGCAAATATCAGATGAAGAGCTAGTACATAACAAGCAATCCTAGCTAGTTCTGCAACTATCAAATCGTGATAATTGTGACCATAGCCTGAGCAGTATGTTCTCTGTTCATATATGTTCAGCATATTCATGTTGGCAGCATGCACCACGGGCTATATGGTGACCTATGGCTTGCAGTGAGAATGAGATTCATTGTAGTTCCAGTAATCATCTTGCATAACCACTTTGGGCCCTCGACACAACTTGGCTACATCATTGAGAATAATGTACATTTGTTATTTCAGGTGATCATCGGAGCCGGAGAAACATTCAAAGAGAATGCAAGGAGCAGAAAACACGAAGTAATCCCTTCTCAAATGAAGGACGCCTCCATGGTTAGTTATTAGGGCTTAAGGGCGCAGGACGCCTCCATGCGTCTCACGGCTAATAAAAGGAAACCACCACTCCCGGAGACGGCTTAGAAATTTACCAACTCTTGGCCGGAGGAGAATCGTGGCTCTTCAGCGAAGACTGAATATTTTAATTCGTAATGCTCCCTGAAAGATTAGGATGTGCTACATTGATTGACGGACAAGGAACTGTTTATTTATGAAGTTTAAAGCAATCCTATGCCATATATACAAAATAAATTAATTGCAATTTACGTATGAAAATTATCCACAACTGTGCAAAACGTTTTCCAAACCTGTTAAGACTTTGTGGCAAAATAGATCACCAGATAACCAGAAATTTCAGTGTCTTTATTTGACGGCACGCATTGGTTCAGAACGCCAGGTATTTGTGACACAAATACTGCTTGTTCCCACTCAGTCACGGAGGAATTTTCCAAATTGCAGAACAAATTGACTGTGTGAATTTAAGCCGATTGGCATATAAGTGTTCTTTTCTCAACGAGAATTGAGATAAAATAATATCCAATTTTTCAGGGGTTGGTTTTATCACATTTCCATTTTAATCCTATTTATGTCACAGTTCCCCGCCGTGGCGCGCACATTTCTCCAGAATTTTCGACACCATTTCTGTCGTTGCCAGCAGTCGGTTTTACGGCAGTCGGTTTTGCTCTCCTGTCTAGTCGCTTTTGGTCCTTCCAAGTCATTCTTTGCTTGAACTAAACATCCCAGACATGAACTAAAAAATAAAAACGAAGAACATTTAGTATTGATCAGAATTGGTCTCATTCAATTTTCTCAGCTTTTTCATTCACAAAAATGCTTTCCTGGTGATGGATAACTATTTTAGACGAATTGTTTTAGTATAATTTTCCTTAAACCATTTTATATTCTGAAACCAATATCACAATATAGGGCAAGTCGAGGCGATATATACCAAGCAAGATAATAAACCAGTCGGTGCACCAGCGTCCTGATCATGGGGTGTGTTGTGAATATTTATTAGTTGGGCCGTGTGAGCATGTGAGGAGTGTCAGGTATGGATTTATAAAATCAATTGACATTGGTTAAGTATGCCTTTGTTCTCTACCATTCCTCAGGAAGTTGGCTTATAACCTACAATAAAAATGGTGTTTTTGTTTTTCAGCCGAGTGGTGATGAGATTTAGGATAGGATTAAGACATTTGTGGCTTAATCATTCTAGTTCTACCCCAGGCGAACGCTACAGAAGCGTTAAAGTGGTGATTCATGAGTGAGAGTGCCTTCTTGCATATGGATAGTAGGCTGGAATTGCGCACTGCCTTTCATGTCAATAGCCGGTTTTACAGCGGAAATTTGGTCCCTGTCTAGTCAATTTTCATCCTTCCAAGCCACTTCTAACTTCAACTAAAAAGTTGAAAACATAAACTAAAAAAGTACATCGTAGAAGATTTAATATTACCAAAAAATGATTTAAATTAATTTTCCCACCTTTTTTGACAAAAGTTGTTGGACGCGTGTAAACCGACACGCGTGTCGATATACACTCAGCTGTTGCTCTGTGTAAACATACCCGGACGTCGATTTACACAGGATGCGACTTCAGTGTATACCGACGCATATCTCGTTATTTACACAGAGCCGCCCGCAGGCGTCGATATACACAGGCAGCGGCGCTGGTGTATATCTACGCGGACGTGAACTACGCGTGTGTCTATTTACACAGAAACCAATGCCTGTATAGGTATACGTACGCGTGACATACCCATGCGTCGATATACACAGAATTCGATCCCTGTGTAAACTTACGCACTCCAAAATACTCCAATGGCTATATATACAGGGGACTGTCTAGGTATGCATATACGGATGCGTCAGGGGTGTTATTTTCTGAAACTGGAAATTATTTTTGGGACGAGTATTGACATGGACACAATGGGAGGCCCAAATGTATTCGGGGCGCATCTATTGGGTTCCATTTGAACACTCTACATTATTGGAATGGGCACATGCCCATCAAAAGTATACAATGCAGCACGAGTGATTATACCAGGGTTGTGAAACCCAAAAACCCACTACCCAGGGTTTTTGGGTTTTTGGGTTGGGTTTTTTGGTGCAAAATCCCACGAAAACCCAAGGCATATAAATTGGCAATACTCAGAGGATAATCAGTAACGAATGATTCGCAAAAGAAATACACGCAAATGCACAATTTTGGAAATTCCCGATGCAATGTTTGTTAGACCAGTTCCATGCATCAATCAGCATTATTGCCGGCTAGCAGCAATATGTACCTAATGGCCGCAAATTAATTAGGAACAAGCAGCGATGCGTGCCGTCTTGAGTCTATCGAGTCCAATCGAATACATCCAGGTAGGCAGCGCTTCGCTCCGCGCTTGCATGCGCTCGGATGCTCACCTGCTGGTCGCCGAGCGCCCGCTGCGTTTCGAAATCCGATCGGGATCTGCGCCCACGGAATTCCCCCCCCCTCCCCAGTTCGAACTCATTTGCTCGCAGCTCCTAGACTCTTGTGTACCCAACCGTATCCAACTGCCTATCAGAGCAGCACATGAACCGGACTGGTCCAGGCCCTAGAATGACGAACAGCAAAGAGCACAAACACGCGCGGGCTCAAGCAAGATAACTAGAGACAACAGGTATTCCAAAGTTGGCTGTTCTAGTATAGTTAGTTTAAACTAGACAAAACCTACGCCAAGTGACGTCTTTACCAGAAGCGCTTTTTTATTCCAGAATACTGCTGAATTATATTCTAGTTTTGGACTATACCATAAATCTACTAAATATGGTGCTTTCATTTTAGTACAATTATTGCGCTTTTCTCACGATTAGTTTCCCCGTTGGTTGTAAAGCATATCAGTCATTCATTGAAGCTTTAATATTCTATCTTATTCTGCTAGCGTGCCGGTGGCTTTGAACCGAAAGGCCCCACCCCCAGAATTAATTTATCCATGGCGTGGTTGATACTGAGAACACACCTCAGACAATTTTCGCGAATTAAGGCCTTATACCCACAATGTCAACTTGGTCAGCATGTCATTGATGCAATCTGGTGATTATTGTTAGCATGTGCGTTTGTCCCCTGTCAATTATCATATTGTTTATGTGTGCTATATGTAATCATGCCATACTGTGCCATTCACCAACTTGTGAACAATTTGGTAATTGCTTGCCCATTGTATCATGGCTGGGCAGTAGTGGTAGTAGGTTCAGAGGGAGTTTCCAAACACTTAATGCATGGAACAAATTGCTCTACTACTGTTTTTGTGTGGCCAAACCAGTAATTATACTGTTTACTGAATTTAAAAAAAATGAAGATGGTATCCATATTCAGATGGTTCTCTTTATCAAAGTCATCTAACCACTCACATAGATCTACTTTAAAACATATAATTGTTTTGTAGTGCCATATTCTGAACATGAAAGTGGTTGTGCAGGATTACTTCACTGTAGCTGTTGTCGTACCAATTATTAGTAGCCACTAAAAATACTGGTGTAATTGCAAAATATATGAGACCTTAAAATAAATTTTCAGGGAAATATGTACTTTTTAGTTGATATTTGAATTCCTGATATGCCTTTCCAATGCAAAGTTGATTGATGTGGTTAAAATGTGACCACTCTCACCTGTACTGTGTGATATGTGATTTAAGGGTTCATTATTGCAGTTTTGAGTGTTTACAAGTGACGTTTTGCACATTTTTACCTAGGCAAAGCTAAAATGAGGTTGTGATAAGTTAGGCATTTCTTTAGCTTCGTCAATTTTCAGATCGAGTTGTTCATGAATGTGATTTTGTTTCAAATTGGAAGCTAATTTGTGTTCTCTTCTGAAGAGAGGCAAGGTTGGAGCTGTGTGAGGTTTTTACAATTGTACCTGCAGAAGAAGATTTGCATTTTCGTTGAGGTGGCATTTCAATAAAAAAAATTGTAAATGCATGTTTCTGAATGTCATTAAGATGATATGACCATTGTATTTCAGCGCAAATGCATGCTTTTCAGTTCGTAAGTGAAGTAATGCGAAATGTGTTGCTTTGAGTGGGGTAATTGGTAATGAAGGATAATGCTAAATGTATAAACAGTGCATCCAAACCAATGTCATCCATTGAATATCTTTGACATCACATATGCAACAATGCTGGTTGAGTTATCACCACAATCCTTCCACAGTCTAAACCTAACCTACCTCTTTTTCAGGAAAAACACTGTTGTTTCTATTCTGTCCTCAAAATTCCAAAAACCTTGGTATTTATATATAAGAAGCCCCAATGAAGACAACTTTTTAGACAGATGTATGGACTGAACTTCTTGAAGCTTACTAGCAACTTCTTCCCAGTATCTTAAAAATAATTTTCCATAAACTGTGTTGAATGAAGAACAAGGGTACATGGGAGTAGTGAAAGATCAGAAGAAGACAGGATAGGCAGTCATGCACGGAAAGCCAAAACCAGGTTTATTATACCAAAAAAAAATGAATACATACAATACATGCATGTGGCTATTTCTAACATTTTTATCATGATATTCCAGCAGAATAATCGCCAGCCCTTTCTACATGGAGTAATGATAACAGATTCAGCTTAGGATACAAAATGTATGCTTCCATTAACTGAGTTTCCATGTCACGAGGTTAATTAATATACGGTGCACAATTGATGCGAGTGTGTAAGTAAGGTACAATGGATCTACCATTTCCTTCGTGAATCATGTTCAATATCCAGCATACAATATCAGTAGGTTTTAGATGATCCAACATGAGTATGTTTTAGGAGGTCCAACATCAGTTGTTTAGGTTAGATTCAGTTAGGATATTTTTGTAATTTGACATCAGTGTTCTTTGTTAGCCACCAAAAACCCCATTTCCCCACACTTTCCATATTTTCCATGTTATTCCATATTCTCCCCACACTTTCCATAACCTCTTATGTCTTATGGCGTGGGGGCTAGCATGTACTGTCATTGTCAACATTAGTGTTTTTCCTAGTGTTTGAAAAATCTTAGTTGAAGGATATTAATACTATTTTTGTGTGAAATTACTTTTTCTAGATATCAGCACATGAACTTGAACTGCCGATTTCCTGAGATTTCATTTTCCATACAAGTGCATATCAGTTTCCTTCAAATCACATCAGATAATAATGTGAATTGAAGAAATGTTAAATGCTAAGCGTGGCGGTGGGGGAGAATGATGTGTGGTCTGGTCCATGGCCAGAAAGAAACCAGCGGACCGATCGCTGGGTACCCATTTGCGTATCCCGAAGATGAACCACGAGAAGCGTTCTGGACTCGCCTCCTAAGCCTTAGCGACCTGACGGTTCCCACCGAGGAATTCTTCCACACATTCAGAGAGATGGATGCAGCGTTTTGTGTTCACCATGCCAAAGAACCAAACAATCTCAGCAGACATCCAGAGGTCATTGAAAGTTACCGCCAGGTGTTGGAATCTAGATTCAATTCCACAGATAAAATATAATTAAGTGCTTTGCGAGGATCCGGACATTTATTCATCTCGGGCTGGTGAACAAGGTGAACGTCGCCAAGTTCGCAAAGCGGCAGCAGCGGAAAGCCGAGCAGTTTGCTCAGTGACTGCGAAGTATGGGCCGCACTTGGGCGATACTTCACATTCAGATCAGTGTTTGAATCTTTCATTGTTTGGACGTATAGGTGCATCACCTGCCGTTGATCATATAGCAGCATATCATGACTTTCTACACAAATATTACACGAGACTAGACGTACGTGTTGCAGTCGCACCGAGTGTATGTCAAGCTCAACAGCTGATATGTGCCTGTGTTTGTGAAGTCGGTAGAGCGCAGCCTGTAGGTTTACGCGTACCCATCGTCCCACTACGGTGCTCGTGAGCAGTCTGTGTATATATGCATGTCGAGTTCTTCTCAGCCACAGATGTCATGATGAGGATGTTCTATCTATTCTTGCCAGTTCGTCCGATTTTATAAGGTGCCAGATATGTACGTACTGTAATGTTAGGTATTGTAATGTATTGCCGCAATGCAATCTCATTAAGTACCGTGGCTTATCTGCACCTGCTACCGATTACCTCTTATGTCACGTGTTTGGTGGAGCCGCGGTAGCCTAGTCAGTAGAGTGTTGGGCTTTTGACCGCAAGATTATGGGTTCGAGTCCCACAACCAGCGGAATTACCGAGTCCACCCGCGACCAATCGGATTGAGAAGTTGGCGACGCTATATGGCCTAGCAGTTAATTGCGTCGTAAAGGAACCCAAGGTTCTTTTTCTGCTTCATGTGTTTGCTTCTCCCAATATATATCTTGCGTTGTGCTCCTCAAGGTATCGTTTTAATACGCACTCTGTTGGGCGCCGGAATATATATATATATATATATATATATATATATATATATATATATATATATATATATATATATATATATATATTCATGTGCGCGAAATGACGAACGAAGTCCATGCGCCCAAAATGCACATTAACTTCCACCACAGAGTACACAACCGAGAAACAATCGGCAGTGGGAGTGAGGGCCTTCCTAAATCTTGGCAGTCTCGTCTTCTCCAGATGCATGCTCCTCGTATTAAAGTCCGATCGATAAACAACTTTTGTTGCCGTATTTATGTCGTGCTGTACTGCAAAATGCGTGATTTCTTTTAAATTTAAAATTTAGTCCCAGTTGTTGCTGGGGTGGCTTTAGGGACCAGGGTTCTATTGCTAAGCAGAGCTTGTTGCGTGAACCCTGGCCCCACGAATTCTTTTTCAACGGCAGAATTTTGATGGAAAGTTTAACGTGCCGTCAATACACCGACACGGCCGCCCGGTAGCTCGTCCCCGGCCTTATCGGGCCAGCTGCCAACTGACACTCCCGGCCGGGGGCTAAACGCGAGCGCGCGAAGCGACTCGAACCCTGTGTTGCCAGGACAGGGGAGACAAGCACAGGCCAGCGCTCTAACTAACTGAGCTACCTGGGTGGCATTTCAGGTTGCACGACGCGAATAAAGAAAGCATATTTTAAAAGGAAAATATTTCCCTTATTTAAAAATAGAACACATTTAATTAAAAAGATGTATGGTATTACGTGGCAATTGTCCATTCCAACCACAAATTAAGCTGTTATTTAAGTTGCTTCCGAGCTGGTCTGGCATAGAAATTGCTGTTACCCCTGCATTATTGCATGCATGACAGAAGTTTGATTCACATGGCGTCAGCGACGCAGCCAATTCATTTCGACTGAAAATGCCGAATAACGGTGTGCGAACATGGGCAAAGCCACGGTGGGGAATGAACGGGGATGCTTCCCCAATCTTGCCAAGTTCCGCGTTAAGCCTTTGACAATGCATGATAATCGAACCGAAATCCTCATGCGGGCATCTGAAATCCGTCTTAGCGCTTACGGGTTCCACAAAGTTGTTGCCGAATCTAAATCGAGCGTCCATGGTACGAAAAGCATTTTTTTATTTTATTTTGCGCCGGCACTCCAGAAAGTTCAGGATTGTCACCGAAATATTTTAGCAAACGTCTGCTCCTGCCATAAGTGGTGACGTGTTCCGTATTTCCTATGCCTGGCTGATTATAATAAATTTACCCAACCATACATAAATTTAACTTACCATAAATTTAAGGTGGCAGAACCCCAGCCTTGTAGAATATCTGCGTATTTCCCTTCTCTTTATGAAAAAGATCGTCCCATGTGAACCGTGTCTTAATTCACTGTCGCTTATTAGAAGGACTTGCCACGACGCGCACAAAAGTCTGCCGGCTTCCAGGCTCGAACCGGGTACCTCCGAGTTGGCAAACCGACGGGCTACCAACTGCGCTACCAACACCGGGTAGCCCTGCCCGCTTAAGTTAAATAGTGTCGATTGTTATGACATGGGTCTAAATAATACCATTTTACACAATAACTAACATATTCATGTGAAAGTCTCCCATGATTATCGAAATACCATGAAACAAGCTTTCAGACGACGTATACTTTGCACCACTCACGTATACTTGTTAGTCAGGAACGTACGCGGAAAAGTACCATTTCTTGCTGTCGTGATAATCTGCTGAACCCAAATCAGCGCCCAGAGGACGTCCCCGGCTGCCAATGGACATTGACAGGGGCCGGGCTCAAGTGCCTTCCGACGGCTGTATGACGTCATGATCTGGCCAGGTGCTAATGATCTGGCCGGGTGGCTGAACGCTCCGAGCACAGCCGCGTCTCCGTGCCGGCGCCGCACACTCTCTCGTGAACGTGTTTATAGTAGATACTATTTACATAGGTGCGACGACCGCTAGGGGCAAAAGGCAATATTGTAAATATCAATAACTTGAGATGTTTTCGGAAGCTCAAATAATTGGCAGTATTATATTTTAAGGCGGAAAAAAGGAAAATACATATTTTAAGTACCTTTTTGTGCCAATCCAGTTATTACAAAACTTTCAGAACTCTTGGTGGCTTTCTGGCTGCAGACGGAGCTGTCAAACAAAACGGGGCTTTGGACAAGGTCAGTGCTCGTTGGTATTGGTGCCAGCGTCGTTTGCGTGCGAGTGCGTGGAGCGAACTGGAAGGTAAATTTTGAATGTTAAAATGTGAAAAAATAATGCGAAGATTTCAAGTGTTAGCAAAAACGAGGCAGGCAAGAGGAAAGTGAAGACGATGTTCCGACAGCAGCAGCAGCAGGACCAAGTTCAGAAAAGACGCCGCGTATGGAGTAACAAACCCTGCTGCGTACAAGTAAAGTGCTGAATGAAAAGTTGGACCATCAGTTCGCCCGAGCTTTCTACGCGTGCAACATTCCCTCCAACGCAGCCGAGAACCCACAGATGAAGAAGCTGATGACGATGGCCAGAGGTGGCTCCTACGAGCCGCCGTCCCGCTTCGCTCTGGCTGGCAAATTCCTGGACGACGTCAGCGGGGAATGCGAAAGTGTGCTATTCGAGAAGCTGTCCGGTCGCTGCGTGTGTCTCGTCCAGGATGGATGGTCGAACATCCACAACAACCCGATCATCGGCACGTGTCTGTACACTGGCAAAGAAGCCGTGTTCGTCGGCGCGACAGACACCGGCAGTGAGAAGAACGCGAAGTACATGGCCAGCGTCTCAGAAAAGGAGATCGAAAGATGTGAATAAAAATCTGGCTGTCAGGTTGTTGGTTACGTTTCCGACAATGAGCCAAAAATGCTTAAGTGCAGAGAAATCCTGCAGCAGTCCAGGGCCATCCACATTGTGGGGTGCGGAGCGCATTACCTGCACCTTGTCGAGAATGACGTAACACCGAAGACTGTGGTGTCCTCCGTGATTGAGGTTCAGAAGTACTTCCAAAACAGGTACCAAGCTCAGGTGATAGCAGTGAAAATCAGCCGCAATGCCTTGCTTATGTTTCTGCCATAATTATTTGTGAGACAAATAAATATTTGCGTCTTGTTTTTCCGGCAAAAGTTCACGATTACATCAACGAATTTTTTTTTTAATAAATAAATTTAATCCGAGTCGTTGTTGGAGTGGCTTGAGGAACCAGGGTTCTATTGCTAAGCAGAGCTTGTTGCGTGAACCCTGGCCCCACCACCCGATCCATGAACTCCAGTTCAACGGCAGAATTTAGACCGAAAGTTTAACGTGCCGCCAATGCACCGACACGGCCGCCCGGTAGCTCTTCCCCGGCCTTATCGGGCCGGTTGCCAACTGACACTCCCTGTCGGGGGCTAAATGCGAGCGCGCGAAGCGACTCGAACCCTGTGTTGCCAGTACAGGGGAGACCAGTGCAGGCCAGCGCTCTAACCAACTGAGCTACCGGAGCGGCTTAGTATGACATGTTTAATTTAAAATAAATAAATTATAGAATATAAATAATATATATTTATCCATAAATGCTAATAAATAATAATAATACAAGAAATAAATACATTTTGTTTAAACTTTAATGTAGCTAAGAACTCAAAAATTGTAATTAAATATAAGCCTACATGGTACATCTACATATTTTCTTTCCACTTCGCTTAAGTGTAGTCACGCGTACGCCTTAATCGCACTCGTGAATAGGCTCAGCAGCTAAAAAAAACAAAAAAAAAGACTTTCGATCCCTGGTTTTTTTAGTAACGACTCTGTTCTCACTTCTCCACCTTTCAGGGCTGGCTGAGGGAGAAGCATGGGAGCGTCAAGCCGCAGATCCCGAACAACACACGCTGGAGCAGTCAGATGGCCTGCGTGGACACCTTCCTGAAAAACTGCGCCCACCACATCTCCATCAGAAGTGAGCATGCGCGCGACATCGACAACGACATCGCCGAACTTATCGACGACACCACCATCTTCCGCAGCGCCACAAGCCTGCTCAGCCAGCTGAAGCTGGTGTCCGTGGCCCTGGACAAGCTCCAGTCGGACGCCTGCACGCTCGACGGCGGCGTCAGTGTCTGGGTCCAGCTGCTGGAGGAAGAGGAATTGATGCCATATCGCGCCGTCATCCTTAAACGATTCCAGCAGTGGCCGACCCCGGTGCACATGGCGGCCTATCTGACGCACCCAAAGTACAAAGGGAGTGGCCTCACCCACCCGCAGGAGGAGCAGGCGCAGAAGTGGGTGGTCAGCAAGAATCGCCAATTTATGGCGCATCTCAGCTGATTCCTAATCGAAGACGAGAAGCTTCCTCAGTCGATGTTTGCGGAAGGAACCGTCGAGTTCCTCGTGCCGGCCTTCTGGTGGCTCCTGATGGAGAGGAAGGCTGCGAAGAAGCACCCGCTGCCGGATGGGTTTGCCACGTTGATGACGCGAATCCACCGCCTTCCGACCAGTTCCGCCGCTGTGGAGTGTGTCTTCAGCACTTACGGGGCCATTCACAGCAAGATCCGCAACCAGCTGGGTAACGAGAAGGCCGCGAAGCTCATGAAATGCTTCTGTCTCCTCCGTTCTCGGGATGGTCATGAGTGATAATGTCACTGTGCAGTGCCTTCAAGGCACTACTAACTTTGGGGCCTTCTGGTGACCCAGCATCTCGTGACCCCATTGTGAGGTTATCTGAATACATACGCTTGACGATTGTGTTGTTTTCTCAGGTTGCCCCCAAAACCCAATAACCCACAAAAGCCCAGGGTTTTTGCCAAAAACCCAGGGTAATTGGGTTTTTGCTTGAAAAAAACCTGGGTTTTTCACAACCCTGGATTATACACAATGTTGATATCTATGCAAAACTGCCAAAAAAAAACGTAGAGCGGTTGCGTCGATATACAAAGCGGACTCAGAAGAACATGTTCTCGACAGCACAAAATTCCAGAATATATTTTTTAAAGTCGCAGCACATCAACCACATCCCAGACAGACTGGGAGTTCCTGATTAGTGTCTGACGCACAGCACAGGCCATCAGCGCCGTCAGTGCGCGGCCGTCATCCTTCCTCGGTGAAGCAGCCCGATCCAACATCCGGTGATCTAATGTTATTGTTATTTGGGTTTTTGGGCGCATCGACCATATTTGGTCATTTAGCGCCCATAACTAGTGAAATGATGATACCATACTTAGGCCTTCCAAAGTTCTAAAATCCATAGTTCTATACGTCCAGGTCGCACACCGAAACATCCACGCAGAATATATACGCACGTTAAACCGGCGGACAGGTGACAGCAAATCTTATGTCAGAGATATAATGAAATAATCTGCGGGTCTGGACAAAACGCGAATCGTCACCTAAAATGTCAGAAAGCTTAAGCGCGTTCACTTGTCCAAAACACCGTCTACGTTGAACTCCGAAGCGGGGGCATGCAATCAGAACATGGCGCACTGTCAGAGGCACATCACAACTGTTACAAATCGGCTTTGTTCCCTTCATGAAAAAGTAACTATGGGTGGCGAATGTGTGCCCAATCCCTAGTCGAGCAAGTACTGCTTCTTCCCATGTAGATTTTCTCACTGAGAACTCCCATAACGCAAGACGGGTTATCAAGCTTCTTAGTTTGTTATTTTCAATTGAGTCCCAAGTATGTTGCCATTTATGCCCGAAGAATGTATTGATAGATTTGTTGAAATTTGTGGCAGGGAGGAAAAGTACACGCGAGGGGGTGGACCAGCTGCCCTCCTTGCCGCGGCATCAGCCATGTCATTTCCGGTAATACCGACATGGCTAGGGACCCAGCACAACGTGACGCTCCATCTAGACTGGCTGAGAGCATTAAGACACATCAATATGTCCTGTAAAAGCGGGTCACGAGAGTAAAAGGACTTGAAGACTACTAAGCGAATCAGAAACGACAACGTGAATATTTTGGCTTTGAACTTCAATGAAACAGAGGGCTTTTTAATAACAATCAATTCCGCCGTGTAGATCGATGCATGTGTAGGCAGTGTAAACGTCCTGGTAGTGGAACCACTCACGAAGGCACACCCCAAACCATCAGCAGTCTTCGAACTATCAGTACAGGTAAAAACACATCCATCATAAGAATCCATGTGTTCCAGGGGCCTCATACGAAAAACATCTGATAAGACATCATGTTTACGGTTGCCAGTCAAGTGGTATCAATTGTAGGCGGGATAAGCTTCCAAGGCGGAATGGTGATTAACTCAACTTTCACAATACTGCGCAAACGAATGCCGCTCTCCTGCAGCAATTTCCGCACGCGGACACAAAATGGGTTCAAGTTGGTGACCCTTCCACGCCGGAACATCCGTAACATACAATTTGAAAACAGGAACTGGTAAGCTGGGTGCGTGGGGAACTGTCTGGTCCTGAAAGCATAGCACAGTCCGAGTTTTGCTCTTCGCATAGATAGTGGCGGCTCATGAGCCTCCACCAGGAGACTCGTTATTGGTGAGGTGCGAAAAGCTCCTGAAGCAATTCTCAGAGCTGCATGGTGAATTGTGTCGAGAGTGCGTTTGTTTGAAAAACTAGCAGAGTCGCATACAAAACAACAGTAATCGAGTTTCGATCGAATAAGTGATTGGTACAATCGCAAAAGGGTAATCTTGTCCGATCCGTACGTTGTGCATGATAGGGATTTCATGATATTTAAAGCATTTCCGCACGTTTCCTGTAGAGCTACAATATGACTCATATACGTCACACGACTGTCAAGTAGTACACCCAAGAATCTCGATGCTGGTACGAAAGGTATATCGCGTCCATAGAGCTGGAATTTTGGTTTTTGGCAGTTCCGACGACGGCAGAAATATATGGCCATTGCCTTTTCCTTGGAGAATCGGAAGCCATTTGCAATGCTCCACCTCTCCAGACTGGAGACGGCAAGCTGTATCTGTCTCGATAGGGACGATGTTCGTGATGCAGATACCCAGATTGCAAGATCATCAGCAAATAAAGCTTTCCAGACACTAGGCGGCAGGCTATCTCCAATATCATTAATCATTACTGCGAACAAGGTCACACTCAAAATGCTTACCTGAGGGACACCGTTCGTCTGCATAAAGAGATCAGACATGGAATTTCACACTGGTACGCGAAACATTCTTTCGGCCAGAAATTTCGTCAAAAATATGCCCATACAGCCACGCACACCAGCGGTCCACAGCTTCAAAAGTACACCATGCCTCCATGTGATATCGTAGGCACCCTCGATGTCGAAGAAGACAGCACAAACATGTCGTTCTTCCTTAAAACTGGCTCGGATTGTATGGAGGTGGAGGTATGGAGGTATGGAGGTTTTTACCTCCATACTGTGTAAGTATGGAGATAAAAACCTCCACAGGAATCACACATGAAGTGTCGTATGCATTAAAATATGTCTGAAGCCGATCGGTAAATATCGACCACTGAACGTTTATAAGGTTCCAACATTGTGGCCTTGGTCCAAGAACTGATCCTTGTAAGAGTTTCAGCCAAACGGGGAAATGGTCGCTGCCTCTGGGATCGTCATCGACGAACCAATAGAAACAATTTGTAATCTCCGGGCTAATGATACTGGGGTCCAGCGCAGAAGTATTTCCCGATGGTGTGGATAAATGTGTTCGTGCGCCAGTGTGAAATATGCATAGTGATTCGTCTAGCATTAGTGATTCAAGTGATCGTCCACGCAGATTCGTGTCAGCACATCCCCATACGGTGTGGTGGGCGTTGAAGTCCCCCAATAGTAAAATAGGTGGAGGGAGCTCAGCTACGAGTCGTCGGATTGCTGCAGAAAGCAAGTGGGGTCCAGGAGGGAGGTACACTGCAAGATAACTAGAGACAACAGGTACTCCAAAGTTGGCTGTTCTAGTATAGTTAGTTGAAACTAGACAAAACCTACGCCAGGTGACGTCATATACCAGAAGCGCTTTTTTATTCCGGAATACTGCTGAATTATACTCTAGTTTTGGACTATACCAATAAATCTACTAAATATGGTGCTTTCATTTTAGCACAATTATGGCGCTTTTCCCACGATTAGTTTCCCCGTTGGTTGTAAAGCATATTAGTCATTCATTGAAGCTTGACTATTTTTCTTATTCTGCTAGCGTCCTGGTGGCTTGGAAACGAAAGGCACCATACCCATAATTAATTTATCCATGGCGCGGTTGATATTGAGAACGCACCTCAGACAATTTATGCGAATTAAGGCCTTATACCCACAATGTCAACTTGGTCAGCATGTCATTGATGCAATCTGGTGGTTAATGTTAGCATGTGCGTTGGCCCCCTGTCAGTTATCAAATTGTTTCTGTGTGCTATATGTAATCATGCCATACTGTACCATTCACCAACTTGTGGACAATTTGGTAATTGCTTGCCCATTGTATCATGGCTGGGCAGTAGTGGTAGTAGGGTAAGAGTGAGTTTCCAAACACTTAATGCATGGAACAAATTGCTCTACTGCTGCTTTTGTGTGGCCAAACCAGTAATTATACTGTTTACTGAATTTAAAAAAAATGAAGATGGTATCCATATTCAGATGGTTCTCTCTATCAAAGTCATCTAACCACTCACATAGAGCTACTTTAAAAAAATATAATTGTTTTGTAGTGTTGTGCCATATTCTGAACATGAAAGTGGATGTGCAGGATTACATCACTGTAGCTGTTGTGGTACCAATTATTAGTAGCCACTAAAAAATACTGGTGCAATTGCCAAAAAAAAATATCAGACCTTAAAATAAATTTACAGGGAAATATGTACTTATTAGTTAATATTTGAATTCTTGATATGCCTTTCCAATGCAAAGTTGATTAATGTGATTAAAATGTGACCACTCTCACCTGTACTGTGTGAGATGTGATTTAAGGGTTCATTATTGCAGTTTTGAGTGTTTACAAGTGACGTTTTGCACATTTTTACAGAGGCAAAGCTAAAATGAGTTTGGTATAAGTTAGGCATTTCTTTAGCTTCCTCAATTTTCAGATCGAGTTGTTCATGAATGTGATTATTTTTATTGGAAGCTAATTTATGTTCTCTTCTGAAAAGTGGCAAGGCTGGAGCTGTGTGAGGTTTTTACAATTGCACCTGCAGAAGAAGATTTGCATTTTAGTTGAGGTGGCATTTCAAGAAAAAATTGTAAATGCATGTTTCTGAAAGTCATTAAGGTGATATGACCATTTTCTTCCAGCGCAAATGCACGCTTTTCAGTTCGTAAGTGAAGTAATGCGAAATGTGTTGCTTTGAGTGGGGTAATTGGTCATGAAGGATAATGTTAAATGTATAAACAGTGCATCCAAACCAATTTCATCCATTGAATATCTTTGATATCACATATGCAACAATGCTGGCTGAGTTATCACCACAATCCTTTCCCAGTCCAAACCTAACCTACCTCTTTTTCAGGAAAAACACTGTTGTTTCTATTCTATCCTCCAAATTCCCAAAACCTCTGGTATTTATATATAAGAAGCCCCAATGAAGACAATTTTTTAGACAGATGTATGGACTGAACTTCTTGAAGCTTACTAGCAACTTCTTCCCAGTATCCTGAAAATATTTTTCCATAAACTGTGTTGAATGAAGAACAAGGCTACTTGGGAGTAGGGAAAGATCGGAAGAAGACAGGATACGCAATCATGCACGGAAAGCCAAAACCAGGTTTAATTATACGAACAAAATGAATACATATATTTGCATGTGGCTATTTCTAACATTTTTATTATGATATTCCAGCAGAATAATGGCCAGCCCTTTCTACATGGAGTAATGATAACAGATTCAGCCTAGGATACAAAATGTATGCTTCCATTAACTGAGTTTCCATGTCAGGAGGTTAATTAATATACGGTGCACAATTGATGCGAGTGTGTAATTAAGGTACAATGCATCTACTATTTCCTTCGTGAATCACGTTCAACATCCAGCATACAATAGCAGTAGGTTTTAGATGACCGAACATGAGTATGTTTTAGGAGGTCCAACATCAGTTGTTTAGGTTAGATTCAGCTAGGATATTTTTGTAATTTGACATCAGTGTTCTTTGTTAGTCACCAAAAACCCCATTTCCCCACACTTTCCATATTTTACATATTATTCCATATTCTCCCCACACTTTACATAACCTCTTATGTCTTATGGCGTGGGGGATAGCATGTACTGTCATTGTCAACATTAGTGTTTTTCCTAGTGTTTGAAAAATCTTTGTTGAATGATATTAATATTATTTTTTAGTGCAATTACTTTTTTCTAGATATCAGCACATGAACTTGAGCTGCCGATTTGCTGAGATTTCATTTCCCATAGAAATGAATATCAGCTTACTTCAAATCACATCAGATAATGATGTGAATTGAAGAAATGTTAAATGCTAAGCGTGGCGGTGGGGGGGGGGGGGGATGATATGTGGCTTGGTCCATGGCCAGAAAGAAACCAGCGGACCGATCGCTGGGCACCCATTTGCGTATCCCGAAGATGAACTACGAGAAGCGTTCTGGACTCGCCTCCTAAGCATTAGCGGCCTGACGGTTCCCACAGAGGAATTCTTCCACACATTCAGACAGATGAATGCAGCGTTTTGTGTTCACCATGCCCAAGAACCCAACAATCTCAGCAGACATCCAAAGGTCATGGAAAGTTTCCGCCAGGTGTTGGAATCCAGATTCAATTCCATAGATAGAATATAATTAAGTGCTTTGCGAGGATCCGGACATTTATTCATCTCGGGCTGGTGAACAAGGTGAACGTCGCCAAGCTCGCAAAGCGGCAGCAGCGGAAAGCCGAGCAGTTTGTTCAGTGACTGCGAAGTATGGGCCGCACTTGGGCGATGCTTCACATTCAGATCAGTGTTTGAATCTTTCATTGTTTGGACGTATTGGTGCATCATCTGCCGTTGGTCATATAGCAGCATATCAGGACTTTCTACACAAATATTACACGAGACTAAACGTGCGTGTTGCAGTCGCACCCAGCGTATGTCAAGCTCAACAACTGATATGTGCCTGTGTTTGTGAAGTCGATAGAGCGTAGCCTGTAGGTTTACACGTACTCATCGTCCCACTACGGTGCTCGTGAGTAGTCTGTGTATGTATGCATGTCGAGCTGTTCTCAGCCACAGATATCACGATGAGGATGTTCCATCTTTTCTTGCCAGTTCGTCCGATTTTATAAGGTGCCTGATATGTACGTACTGTAATGTTAGGTATTGTAATGTATTGTCGCAATGCAATCTCATTAAGTACCGTGGCTTATCTGCACCTGCTACCGATAACTTCTTATGGATAACTTCTTGGACGCCCCCGCCAGTCGACACCTCTCCCAAGTGAGAAACCAGACGAGGGGAGCGTCGCCGTCGCCGTCGCCGTGACAACGCCCACCAAGAACACACGCCGGGGCAGGCGCGGCGCCAGGGGTGCCAAATAGCTTTTCTATCACTTCTACAAACCACACGTTTATAGCTAGTATTGCAAGCACGGTGTTTGTAGTGCAGAGAGTGATATGGGTATTGTGTTATGTTGGTGTACGAATGTTGTTGCGCATCTGCTCCCACTACTGACCACAAATCTATCCTTTCTTTGTAAATATCTGTGACCCAGACTGTCCGTAATAGCCACTGCACGTGGAGGGCATGTATTGTTAAATAAATAAATAAATAAATAAATAAATAAATATGTCACGCGTTTGGTGGAGCCGCGGTAGCAGAGGCGAAAAAAGCCGGCGACACGCCGACGCATGCCGGTGACAGCTAAAGGGACACGGAAGATTAGTGAGACAGCCAAAGTCTGACATGTCTTTTTCTTTCCGAGCTTGAAAAAAAACGTATTTTTAACGTAATTTTTTAGAACGAATCGTATCAGTCCATTCTTTGGCTAGTTTACATTAGAAGACGGCACATTTTATATATAGTGGTGGCGTCCTTATGAGACAGCTGCTGGCTGAAAAAAGCTGCAGTCCGAGCGGCGGCCTGTACTAAATCCTCATAGAGGTCGTCACCTTGTCGGTGAGTCAGCCGATAGCTGTCTCATGCGGGACATTTGTGGCGCGCTTAAACTTGCTGAACGAAGGAAAATCGGGTCCTGGTAAATGACATCATGAACGTTAAGGGCATCTGCCTGCTCTTAATTAACGCAATAATTCGTGAAACAAAAAAGCAAATCAACACGAAGACATTTGTTTCAAGCAAATCACAACAGGTACCTAAAATATTGTCACTTCCTTTTATAGATCCGCGGGTACGTATATAGTTTTCTGTGATGTCATTTGGAGAATGGAAAATGGAGAATTGGAGAATGAAGATACTTGATGGCTTGAATGGTTTGCCATGATCTTTGTCCACCGTTTGGTTCGTTCGTCAGGCCTCTGTGCGAATAGTGGCAGTTCTGCGCTCTTTTTTGCCCTTGTAGAGTAGCTGGAACCATGGGGAAGTCGACGCCTTCTGCACCATCAAGGAAGAAGGTGACTTGCGGCTATGAAAGCTGTAGTTATGAAGGAGAAATGCGCAACATGAAGAGGCACAATAAGTTGAGGCACGGAGGTGGGCCGTTGCGAGTAAAAAAATATGTCATTCGGTGTAGGAGGAAAGTGGGAACGATGGTGTAGACCGGTGCCGAATGACGATGTCAACGAATCATCAGGAGCAGGTAATTAATGCTTTTTGTGTGTGTGGTGATTCACTGGACAATTCTATGCAGGCGAGGAATTTATTTTCTTGTGCTGGCTGTGCCTGCTGACCAGATTTATGTACCCAGGTAGCCAGCCGATATCACCAAGCGGTGGCAGGCTGGCAAAACTCACACACACACACGTAGGTAGGTAGGTAGGTAGGTAGGACCTACCCGCCTAACACAGGGCTCTGTTTGTGCTTTGTAATCCTAAATATGGACAAGTATGGGCGCAATATGACCAGAGCAGTCAAAGCGTTCGAAAGCCCAAATAACTAACTAACTAAATATGGACAAGAAGTTGTGGGGTAAAGCAATATGGAGAGGATGCTTTTCTTCCAGCCTGAAACATCTGAATCTGCTTGCACTGCCAATGAGTCAAGGATTTTGTTGCAGAGCTGTTAATTGTCAAGCAATACCACTCAACCCAAGATAAGAAGAATGAGATGATAATTAAGTGGGGGATGATGTTCTAGGTGCAAAAATTAATATAGCAATAGTCAATGTCTAATTCTGTATCATGTCCACATTTTCAGCATACAAAGTAATGTCCATATTTTCAGTCAGCATTCCTGCTAACAGCATGCAAAGTAATGCTTTAAAAATACAAATTAAACTTAGTCTGTCCTCCCCTTGAAGAAAAACAAAACAAAAGGGAAACTGGAAATATTCAATGGTATTATTGCATTTTAAGGTAGCCAGAAGACAAGTTTTACACACATTTTACTTCATGAACATATCAAGGTGTTAGGTGATGCTCTAGTTGAAATATTTTTGGATTTTAGTGATTCTTTAAAATACAATTCATGTAATTTCTTTTCTTGAAGTGGAGGTGAGGCTATGTTGGGCTTGGTTACTTCTTTTCTGTATTATTTGTGTCATTTTGTGAGTACCACCACAACTAGTCCAGGAATCATTGTCATGGGGTAGCTTTAGGAACCAGGGTTCTATCGCTAAGCAGAGCTTGTTGCGTGAACCCTCGCCCCACCACCCGATCCACGAATTCCTTTTCAACGGCAGAATTTTGATCGAAAGTTTAACGTGCCGTCAATAACACCGACACGGCCGCCCGTTAGCTCGTCCCCGGCCTTATCGGGCCAGTTACCAACTCACACTCCCTGCCGGGGGCTAAACGCGAGCGCGCGAAGCGACTCGAACCCTGTGTTGCCAGGACAGGGGAGACCAGCACAGGCCAGCGCTCTAACCAACTGAGCTACCGGGGTGGCATTTCAGGTTGCACGACGCAAATAAAGAAATCATATTTTGAAAGGAAAATATTTTCTTTAGTTAAAAATAGAACACATTTAATTAAAAAGATGTATGGTATTGCATGGTAATTTTCCATTCCAACCGCAAATTAAGCTGTTATTAAAGTTGCTTCCGAGCTGGTCTGGCATAGAAATTGCTGTTACCCCTGCAATATTGCATGCATGACAGAAGTTGGTTCACATGGCGTTAGCGACGCAGCCAATTCATTTCGACTGAAAATGCCGAATAACGGTGTGCGAACATGGGCAAAGCCACGCTGGGGAATGAACGGGGATGCTTCCCCAATCTTGCCAAGTTCCGGGTTAAGCCTTTGACAATGCATGATAATCGAACCGAAATCCTCATGCGGGCATCTAAAATCCGTCTTAGCGCTTATGGGTTCCACAAAGTTGTTGCCGAATCTAAATCGAGCTTTCATAGTACGAAATGCGTGATTTTTTTATTTTGCGCCGGCACTCCAGAAAGTTCAGGATTGTCACCGAAATATTTTAGCAAACGTCCGCTCCTGTCCAAACAATGCTTGTCGCAGTCCTGGTGGCGTGTGTTCGCCGTGTATAGTAAAAGGCGTGGAGCCGAGCTTAGAACTGGCATCGCTCTGACTCCAGCTCGGGTCCAGTCATTTGACTGTTCGGCAGCATGCACAATTGTTGGTTTTGTCACCTTGATAATCATGTACTGTTATTATATGCACACCTCGAGGAGCAGGGACTAATGTTGGTCGGCGTGTACTGGTGGGAGGGGAAAGGGCAACCGTTAGTTTTTAGCTCAATATTTGCAATGCACTGCCGTAGTGCCACAAATGATTAAATTCAGGGGATCCTGTCTCCTGTCCCACCCCCGATGTTCCGCCGCCCGTGTCAGGAAGGGACTGTGGGCCTGGACACTGTCATAAGCGGTGACGTGTTCCGTATTTTCTATGCCTGGCTGATTAGAAGAAGTGCCCAACCATAAATTTAAGGTGGCTGAACCCCAGCCTTGCAGAACATCTGAATATTGAATATTGCAGAATATTTCCCTTCTCTTTATGAAAAAGATCGTCCCATGTGAACAGTGTCTTAATTCACTGTCGCTTATTAGAAGGAGTTCCCACGACGCGCACAAAAAGCTGCCGGCCTCCAGGCTCGAACCGGCTACCTCCGAGTCGGCAAACCGACGCGCTACCAACTGCGCTACCAACACCGAGTCGCTCGGCCCGCTTAAGTTAAATAGTGTCGATGGATATGACATGGGTCTAAATAACACCATTTTATACAATAACTAACAAATTCGTGTGAAAGTCTCCCATTATTATCGAAATACCATGAAAGAAGCTTTCAGATGACGTATAATTTGCACCACTCACGTATACTTGTTAGCCAGGAACGTACGCGGAAAAGTACCATTTCTTGCTGTCGTGATAATGTGCTGAGCCCAAATCAGCGCCCAGATGACGTCCCCGGCTGCCAATGAACATTGACAGGGGCCGGGTACACTGAGCATACGGTGATTGGGCGGTGACCGAAGACGACTTTTGATGCCACCGCCTGAAGAGACATACTAACAGCAAGGTGTTCAGCGGGGACACTGCTATGCACCGCCAGCATGACGCCTCCATGTGCAACAGCATCGGTGTGGTTGTCTACGAAAAACCCGGTAATTGTTTAGATAAAATGGTGTGTGTGGCGTGAGTTTAGTCTCCTGTATGCAAACAATAAACGGGTTTCGGTCATGTAGTAAAATCTGTAGCTCCTGGAGACTGGTATTAATGCCTCTACAGTTCCATTGTAACACAAAAGTTATGTTCACTGAAAGTGACTAAAGGAGGGGAGGAGAACACGCACGAAGGTTGATACGATGGGGCATATCATATAATCGAGTCGACCAGTCGGCCTTGTCCCAAGTGAGTGGGTTCTGGGCCGCGAGCGTCGTGACGGGGTATAAAATGTATACGATAGTAGTGTGACTACGAGTGACCAGCATGTTGTTGTTGTTGTTATTGGTGTTTTGGGGCGCATCAACTGCAAAGGTTATATAGCGCCCATAACTTCGTCAGTCAAACCAGTTGTGGACGTATCGACGTGGAGTAAATTGGAGGACTGGGGTTACAATTCGCTAGTGCACTTCCTGATGGCGTGTTAAGAGAAGATAAAAATGTTTGGCGCTTATATCCTACCTTTGTTGGCGTGAGTACACGACGTCAATTCCAATCGCAGAAAGGAATGGGAACAGTTCAGCGACATAGTGTGACCCGTCGCCCAGTAGTTCCACCAGGGTGGGCGATGGGGTTCCAAAGAAGCGACGACGTTCCGCTCGAAGATGACAACATGTGCTGAAAATATGGGCCACAGACAGGTTGTCCCCGCAACGTGGACAGACTGGCCGTTCTTCCGAGCATAGAAGGTAGCGATGTGAAAAATACGTGTGTCCTAACCGAAGGCGGCACAGAATCACTTCCTCACGCCTCGATTGTCGCGAGCAGGACTGCCATGCCCCCAGATGGGGTTTTAACACCTTCAGTTTGTTGCCCAGGACAGCATCCCAAGAAGACTGCCACTTGGTTTGTAGGTAAACAGATATACTTCGGTAGAAGTCCCTTGCAGGGAGTGGCAACCGACGCGTGCAGTGTGCATTCGCTGAGCGTTTAGCTGCAGCGTCCGCGAGCTCGTTTCCAATAATTCCGACGTGGCTTGGTATCCAACACAGTACCACACTTTTCCCCTCCCGAGCTAGGGAAGAAATGAGCAGCAGTATGTCTTGTATCATGGGGTTAGGGGGGTTAAATCGTTTCAGGGCCATAAGACTACTGAGAGAATCAGACAAGATCAGGTGTAGATCTCCGTCGCCTACCTGGATAAAAGAAAGAGCCTTGGCAATAGCCACCAGTTCTGCTGTGAAAACGGATGCATGCTGTGGCAGTGTAAAACCCCGAGTAGTATTACCACATACAAAAGCGCTTCCGACGCCTGTATCAGTTTTAGAGCCATCGGTGTATGTGGCTGTATACCCCTCGTACGACCAGATGGTTTCGAGGGCTCGTGCCTGCAATTCTATGCATGTGGTACTTTGTTTACATGTTTCGGCTACAGAGAAATCAATACTTGGGGAGGTCAATTCCCATGGGGGAGTTCTGATTTGTGTTGTCCGGAGGACACCACGCAGCCTGATCCCACTCTCCTGGAATAGTTCTCGAATTCTTAAACAGAACGGATTCATATATGAAGGCCGTCTGTGTTGAAACAGACGGAAGTTACGAGATGAAAAGACCGCTTGATATGTGGGGTGGTCGGGAAACTGTGCCAGCTTGATAGCATACCGCATGCCCAGCATCTGACGGCGCATGGCGAGCGATGGTTCGTTTGCTTCAACAAGGAGACTCGCTGTTGGCGAGGTGCGGAATGCTCCAGTAGCGATGCGCAGTGAAGAGTGGTGTATCGTATTTAAAGTACGCTTGGTGGAATCGCTTGCAGAGTCATACACAAAACTAGCGTAGTCCAGTCTTGAGCGAATTAAGGATCTATACAAGACAAGCAGGGTTCTCCTGTCCGCCCCATATGTAGTACGAGATATGCATTTTAAGATGTTCATAGATCTAAAACATTGCTCACGTATGACCTTAAAATGTTCCTTGTACGAAAGTCGCGTATCAAAGTGAATTCCAAGGAAACGAACCACCGATTTGCAAGGGATGGTCTCTCTATAGAGGCTAAGCGACAGATCCCGGGAACACTGTCGCCGCCGGCAGAAATGAATACAGACAGTTTTAGAAGTTGAAAAGTGGAACCCGTTGGCCGAACTCCATCGCTGTAGTCGTGTTACGGCAGACTGGAGCTGCCTTTCCATGGAGGAGACCTTCGAACCAGGACACCAAATGGCGAAATCGTCCACAAACAACGATCGCCCGATGGTAGATGGGAGGTTGTCGCCGATGTCATTAATCATAATTCCGAACAGGGGAACGCTCAAAATGCTGCCCTGTGGAACACCATTAGGTTGTGGGTAGCTATCAGAATACCGATTCCCCACTCGGACACAGAAGGATCGGTCGGCTAGGAAGTTTTGCAAAAATTTCCCCATATGTCCGCGTATACCGTGCCTAAAAACTTTTAGAAGAATGCCACGTCGCCAAGTCGTATCATATGCGCCCTCAATGTCGAAGAAGACAGCGCCAATGTGTCGTTTGCGCTGAAACTCTGTTCGTATCACTGTGTCTAGTGATAAAATATGGTCAACTGTACAGCGGTTCTTTCTAAAACCACACTGCGCGTTTGTAAAAAATTTGGAGTGCTCCAAAAACCACATCAAACGTACGTTCACCATTCTCTCCATGAGTTTACATAATGATGAGGTGAGGGCGATGGGTCGGTAATGTATTGGATCAGATCCACTCTTGCCAGGCTTCAGAATCGGAATTATTGTTGCTTTTCGCCATGAGGGTGGAAAGCCTCCTCTTTCCCATAGTCCGTTGAAAAGTCCTAAAAGCACGTGGAGCGCATTGGGAGGAAGATGTTTTAGCATGTCGTTGTGCACTTCATCAGGGCCCTCAGATACACTCCGTAGGGCATTCACGGCGGAAAGCAGCTCAGTCGCGGTGAATGGTGCGTTGTATGAAAGTATCTCGGTGGTTGAAAAGTCTATTGGAGGTCGTTCGTGGCGGGTTTGGGGGCGTGCGATTTGTGGCTCAAAGCTTCCATCTCGGCTGCGTTCCGATAGCGCACGTGCAATTTCATTAGCCACGACGGAAGGATCAGAGATGACCCGACTTCCTACCTGCAGTACAGGCAGTGGTGTGGACGAGAACTTTCCCGCGATCCTGTTAATACGCGTCCATATTTGGGCGACTGGTGTTCGGTGGGTGAGAGTGTTTAAAAAGGAGCGGAAGTATACCCGTTTGGCTTCCAGGCAAGTTCGACGAGAAGAGGCTCTGGCACGAAGAAACGCTATGCGATTTTCGTCGGTACAGTTGTGGTTGAATGCTCTGAATGCCCGTTTGCGTGCACGAATGGCGCTTCCGCACTCGTCCGTCCACCATGGAACTGCGGAACGTCGGGGGGCACCAGTAGTTCTTGGGATGCAAACAATAGCACAGTTGATGAGCACTAAGGTAAATTCTTCTATGGATTTTGGCAAACAGAGAGAATTGGCAGAAAAATTTGCTTCAAGTCTATTCTCGAAGTCGGTCCATTTGGCCTTTTTTAAATTCCATCGCCTTGGTCTCGGCCTAAGGACTAATTCATCTTGGTAAGCCAACCATACCGGAAAGTGGTCGCTGCCCAATGGGTCGTCGGCCACCGACCAAGTGAAAGATTGAAACAGCTGAGGGCTGCACAGACTTAGATCTAAAACAGACTTATTTCCGGATGGGAGGGCAATATGTGTCTGGGATCCTGTGTTTAAAAGGCAGAGGGCTTCGTCGTGAATGAAGGATTCTAAGAGGCGGCCACGTAAGTTTGTGGCGAAACATCCCCATACGGTATGGTGTGCGTTAAAGTCTCCCAACAGTAAAACTGGGGGAGGGAGTTCCAGCATTAGGAGATGGAGATCTGCAGCAGGAAGAGAGAGTCCTGGCGGCAAGTACACAGAACAAATTGTCAGTGCACGTTGGTTCAAGTTGATGCGAGCAGCAACAGCTTGTAGACAGGTTTGCAAAACTAATTCATGTACAGGTATGGTGTGGTGTACGGCTAAAAGCACGCCGCCGTGCGCAACGGTGTCAGTCTGAATATCCTTTCGAAATACGGAATATCCCTTAATAATGCAACGGGCATCCGATGCCAGCTTCGTCTCTTGGAGACAGATGGCAGCTGGGAGGTACTTGCTGGTCACAGCTTGGAGATCCAATAAACTAGTTTTCAGCCCTCTGCAGTTCCATTGTAAAATTCCATGTGAAGGAGGCATTCAAATTAAAATTTGAAGAAGTGAAATGTTGTTGAGACGACTAAGATTTCAGATCCAAACTAGTGCTGCTCAGTTGCAGGTTTTGCAACCGGGGATGTTTGATGTCGTGGGCGCGTGCGTGAAATACCCAATTCTGTTGGTGACACCGCCCCAGGTAGGGTCCGCTTTGCAACGCGGCTCGAGGTCGGGGGAGAAATCGGTGTGTGTCCGGCTCGACGCGAGGGGACTTCCGGGGGTCCCATCACGTTCCGGATTGGTGACGAAGGCGGAGGGGTCACGATATGGCGTTGGCTCCCGGGCTCCGGGCTCGAGGTGACCGACTCTCGTCGGGTTGTACGTCCCCGGGTGATGGAGGTGGGCTGACTGGAAGTAGGTGACAAGGGTTTGGGTTCATAGGATGGTGCTGGTGAGGGTGTGGAAGTGGAGTTGGGAGACGAGAGGGAGGGGGGACTTGGGGCCGGTTTGGTATTGGTGGATGGAAGGATTGCTGACGTAGGTGCCAATGTGGAAGCTGAGGGTTTGTTGGGAAGCTTCCTCCGCTGCACCTCACGCCACTCTCCCACCTCTGGCTCCAAGGAGGCAGTGGCGGAGATTTCAGCGGGCAACCCACTTTGCGCAAAACTTATTGCATGTGCGCGAGGTACAGAGACGTCGCGGGTCCTTTCATGCGTAGGTGGGGTATCAGTCGAGGTACCGCTACGGGTTGCCCTCTCTTTCGGTGGCAACGTACTTCTTTCAGTCAGTGGTACACACGTCATGCCGAAAGAGCGAAGGAGTTCGCCGAGTTGCGAGAGAAGGTCCGCGGCACTCCCTCTCTGAATTTCTGGTACAGCTAGTGTGGTTCTGTTGGCTTTGGCGATTGCGGCGTAAGATACCCTCGGGTGGGCAGCGTCGTAAGCCTGCTTTGCCTCTCTAAATGATAAGTTTCTGGTGACCTTGATAGACATGATCTCTCTTTCCTTGAGATATGTCGGACACGACCTGTCATACGCAGAGTGTGGTATCTGGTCGCTTCCACAGTTGGAGCACCACGGTTTATCTGCGTTGCACTGTGAGTCATCATGCTCCGGTGATGAGCACCTGCCGCAGAGCTGGCGATTCCTACAGTTTTGTTTGGTATGTCCAAACCTCTGGCATCCGTAGCATCTCATCGGGTTTGGGATAAAACGACGAATCTTCACCTTGGCATAGCCTACGCGAATATCGGGTGGCAAGTCAGGTCGGCTGAAAGTTAAAATGATGTTATTGGTTGGTACCATAGTATTACCCTTACGAATACGAATGCGTCTGGCCTCCACCACTCCAAACTCGTTCAGGCCATCAACGATATCTTCGTCGCTTACACCTAGAAGGTCATAACAATTGATGATACCTTTCACAGAGTTTTTCGTTTATGCATAGAGACCAGCATTGGGATAGCAACATCGTGACTCCCCTTGTGGCTACGAATCGCAAACTTAAACTCAGTAGCTGCCATTGCCTTTTCTGCGTCCTTACTGTTTCCGAACTCTACTTCAAGTCCACCGTCTCTCAGTCGTTCACACCTCAGGATAGTTCCAAGTCTGTCACAACCATCACGACGCTGGAAGGGTGATAAGGTCGCTAGCGGTCTTGATCCCTCCACTGCTTTGAAAATAAGTGTGCGAAAGCTATGGGTTTGCACACTACAATTGGTCACGCGCCCATGCCCCTCGCGGATTTGGCCAGTCTGGTCCTTCCGAGAAGTCCCAGGATTTGAGTTTAGATTAGGATTTGCCATGTAGTATGATTCTATTCGGCTTCTCGTGACACCCCACCCCCTGGGGGCTCAACTGGGAGTCCGCCTTGATCCCGCGAACGGGAGGACGCCAGGTGAACGAGAAACTATACGGGGCAGGCGACACCATCACCCGGTCGGGAGAGAGAAGCTCACCACCCCGACCAGGATCCAGCGCCACCCACCCCTTGACCCCGGCCGGCCGGGCCGGCAGGCACTGGGAAACCCAGGCCCCCAGCCCGAGGCGACCAGCCACTTGGCCCGCGTGAGGCCCCACGGGCCCGCCCGCCCCTCCGGGATATCAGGACCAAAGAGGTGTGTTGGTCCCCCGTCACAACTAGCACCGTGCGACGGGGGACCTCAACCTCCAGGACTCCGTCAACCCCTGGGGACGGGCCGAGGGGGCGCGGCTACCCCGATAAAAACGGAGCTGGTGGGCAGGACCGGGGAAGTTGTCCTGCCTGCTCATAGTAGGGACAGTTGGTGTTGCAGGGCCAGATGAAGGACATGGATGTGGGGATGAGATTGGGATTGGACTGGGAACGCATGGATGGAAGGACGAGTGAGGCACTCTTAGTCTGACCTCTCCCCGGCCGCCTGGTGGTCTGGCCGCCGGATCCTTAAGGCACGCAATCCCCCCACCACGGAAAGGTGATGCCTCATCGGGGGGTGACCAGCATGGAAAACGCATTTTAAAGATTGGTGTTTGTCGCCCGCTCCAGGGAGGAGGTCGCCGTTGGTTCGTACGATGCATTTCTAAGTCCAAGGGACTGAGTTCTGGGGCGGGAGCTCGGAATTTTTTGGCCCGGTGGGGAGCCGGTAGACGGTAGGCCTCGCTTCTGAAGTCCCAGCCGAGGTAGGGGCGGGGGAGGGGCCATCTCATGTGCAGCGTGAGTTTTTGCCAGTCCCTCATCTCGCCGTCGTGGCGATGGGGTAGCCGGCCTTGCGGGAGGGGCCGTTGTTCACGTCCGCGTAGCTATACACCAGTACTGCCTCATGAGTATATCAACGCCTCCCTGCGTCAATTTACGCAGGAATCGCCTGCGGTGTATATCAACGTGCGCGTATTTCACGCCTACATATTTACACAGGAATGACCTGTGGAAATCGACACACGCGTAGTTCACGTCCACGTAGATATACACCAGTGCCAATGCCTGTGTATATCGACGCCTGCGTAAATTTACGCAGGCGAACGGCTCTGTGCAAATAGCGAGATCTGCGTCGGTATACACTGAAGTCGCCTCCTGTGTAAATCGACATCCGTGTAGGCTTACGCAGAGCAACAGCTGAGCGTATATCGACGCGCGCGTCGATTTACACGCGTCCTATCCCAATAGACGGCAAGTAACAAATTAGTCTGTGCACGAGCACCCTACTAGTGGGGTGTGTTGTGAATATGTATTGGTTGTTCTGTGTGAGCATGTTGGGAGTATCAGGTATGGACGTATAATCTTTGTTCACATTGTGCAAGCATACTTTTGCTATCATTTTCTGTATTGTTGCTCAGGAAGTTCGCTTAGAACTGCATCCTCCGCTAATTTAGCCGTAGCACCAATTTGTCATCTGGCAGTCATTTGTCGGCTGCCAGAAAATGTGGAGCTGAGTGCAGTCTACATGTAAACCAGAAAGCATGTTGTAATTTGCTAATGTTCGTAAGTTTAATTATACTTATTTCGGCAGCGTCGATAGTAAAACCTATTTTATGAGTGAAAGTGATGTGATAACTATATTTGGTAGTTGCTTTTAATTTATGCAATCATTATGCCGGGTCTTCTCCCTCTATTTTGCTCCTGAGACCATGCGACCTGGGAGCAAAAAGCCTCTTTAAAACCAATACGCACTACAATCCAAAGGAAACCGTGACTCTTGTAATGCACGGACAAAAATAATCATGCTTTATGACTTAGCTGTTATTTATTCCCTATTATATCGGCAAATTCATGCACTCCCTTGTACATATAAATTTATGCACTAGTATATGGCTTGTCGAGGTTATACACTCCTTCATTTTACCGAACTCAATAAGTATACACTCCCAGTCCAAGACTCAGAAGTGAGCACTGCCCCAGTCTGTGCCTGGAAGTACACGGAGTACGTTGACGTGCTTCGCGCATCACTTCGAGATACTTCCAACCAGGTGACGAGCAGCCTAAGGCATACAGAAGGTGAACTTGTCTCCAAATGTCAGACACTGTTAACTCGTTCGCCAGAACTTATGATTAAATAAATATACAGCCATCTCATTTGACACATTAACGTCATGGTTAATGAGCCAGGTCAAGTCCACACATTGCAGCTCACACCAAACATGTTGCTGGATACAGATGGAAAGCTAAATGCATTTGGAATGGTTATCACCCAGAAACATCCTCGTATATTCTTGTCCAGTATGCATCTCTCCTATTGGTTCCCGATTAGCGCATTCAAATATGACGAAACACCACGAGCATTCATTTTCAAACTTCCCAAATATCTGCCAAGCATTTCACTGCTAAATCACACGACGCGAGCATGCAATAAATACACCATCAAATAACGTAATCGTGAAATATATGCATACATATATTCATTCAACACCTGCCATGCTCATGCATTAAGAGTGCGAATGATCGGAATAGAACAAAATGGCATCATCACACAATTGTCCAGGTGGATGGGCGATGGCCAGTCAAATTGGCCAGATAATTCATAGTTCAGACCGATTAGTTCATTTACCAATCACCGATATGCACTAAACTGACACAAAACACAGTCACGGTTATTTCAGAACGTGTTCCTACATTCGCATCTAACTCTCTCCCTCTATATAGCCATTCAAATACATTTATGGAGATATTCCGTTGAAAAGAAGGAAAAGGGAGCGAAACCAAGAAATTCGGCATCTGATATAATCATCTTAGTAGTTGGTACCAGCAAAAGGTCAAGTAAGGTCAAATGAAAAAGTAATTGCATACCCTACAGCAAATATATGTATATATATATATATATATATATATATATATATATATATATATATATATATATATATATATATTGGCTGCCATGAACTGCTGTTCATGGATCGGCAATATCACGGTATGGTAATGGTAACATGCTTTTTGACAACGGTAGTTAAATTGTAATAAAATTGTTTTCTAGTTCAAACGGAACAAGTGGAAAGCTGTCAGCCTGCATTTCAGTTGCCTTCCATGGCAAAACCTCTACTCGAATCGTTGCAGAATTAAAAGTCCCAATCGACATTTAAGTTGACATTGCCAAATAACAATCGGCAACGATGACTATTTTTCCTTACTTATTCCGCGCATATATTTGACTACGGATATGTCCAACTTATGCTCCAAACGTTAGGATCCGCATACCACAGACAGTCAGTGACCGTGACATACCACCTGCATAACATGAAATCTTCCATCAGCCGAGCAACTCAGCTCCATCAGACGGACCATTCACATACTTTGAATTTCAAAATGACCGGGTAATCTGTTCAGGCATGCACACATGGAATGGGTAAACGTGATGCCGACTCCATGTGGCAGAAGTCAGGCATCGAACGAACAAGCTAGCAGTACTACCTGAAGTTCACTTGTCGGAATTTGGACACGAGACTTCGAACGCCACAGGTTTTCTCTGGCATGAAATTCTGTGATTTCACGCAAAAAAGGGTTGATCGACGAGTTTCCAACACACCCGCACAAACACTTCCTGCTCGGACAGTCACTACTTCAACTGTTTAAAATAATTCCCAAAGCTGGAAACTAAATCAATTCGTAATTTAAGAACGGAATCTGTCATAATTACACACATCTATTTATAGGCACACGGTAAGTGTGGTTGTGGAAACTTTCTGAAACAACCGTGTGTATATGTCAGTGTAGTGCACACATCACAGACGTGCACAGCTTTCACCGCAACCCCATCAGAGTACCAGCACACAAAATAAACATAACAACGACGGACAAAAGCCCAACAGAATGGCCCGCTCAACTGCAGCCAACATGGCCACCATCAGATATCCGTGCTGGGTACGTTCGCCGACACGGAACCCGGTCTACGCCACCCCGCCACCGGACCTCGGTCGGCCGCACGGACCGCGCCAGGTCAGCAGACCGCCGACACGGAACCCGGTCTACGCCACCCCGCCACCGGACCTCGGTCGGCCGCACGGACCGCGCCAGGTCAGAAGACCGCCCACAGTGGACGCGTCACTTTTTCGCCTGCAAGGCATTCGCTAGCCAGTCCATGGCCTGGTCCAGACCCTCGCCTTTGATAGCCGACGTTTTGAATATTTGGAACGTTCGCGTCTTGAGCGCCTCCAGGCCGAGCGCCGAGTACACCTCGGCCACCGACATGGCGCCCTCCATGTCCTGCTTGTTGGCCAGCACGGCCAAGACGGCACCCCGCAGCTCGTCCTCCTGCGGCACCGCACGTACCCAGCTAAGTCGCAGCCAACGTTGACATCAAACCACTATTATTCGTATGCCATTTAAACAGGGAGGAGGGATAGTGTGCCGTCATCCGACTCGCAAATAAACACGGGAAAGGCTTATATGGAACGATATTCTTCAACAAGCACTCTGATTGAACACTCGGATGCATGTCAATGGACTTCACCACATATATTACCACAAAACACATGTTGTGAACTATGACGTTGAAAAAAGGTCATACAGCTTGTGAAGAATCGGTGATGCGGCATCGTGGCAGCTCGAGGTCTATAGATGGCGCCAGCGGGACAACGCACACCACCAGTGGAACGTGGGCTCAGTGTGCAGGAGCGTGGCTTATGTGAGCCAGAACGCGAGGACAGTGGAGCACAACAAGGCTGTGGAGCGGGACGCACCTCCAGCATGGAGACCAGCTCCTGTTTGGAGATGCCCATGCGGTCGCGGTCTGCCGAGTCGACCACGTAGATGATGGCGTCCGTGTTGGAGTAGTAGCAGCGCCAGTACGGCCTGTCGCACACAACGCAGCCAGTC
The DNA here is from genome assembly GCA_034440575.1 of Imbricaverruca yamaguchii. NCBI lineage: Eukaryota > Metazoa > Arthropoda > Thecostraca > Neoverrucidae > Imbricaverruca > Imbricaverruca yamaguchii. Next base: position 265,842 of record JAOTOL010001173.1, read on the forward strand.
AAAACGGACCCATACAGGACAGCAACAGCACCCTGTACAAATATCACTGCAGGGTAACAGCACGCATCAGCACAGGACAACCACAGGCCACATTGGTTGATTACATGGGTTTCAGGGCGTGCCGACCAAGTTTGGCCATTAAGCGCCCATACCAAAGGCCACATGGCAATAGCAGACGTCACCGTATGTAAACAACAGAGGTCTCCGTAGGGCAACAACAGGTCACCGCAGAGCAACAGCAGGCGTCGCCATATGAAGGCATTTAAGGGGAAGTAGCGCCTTGCTTGTCTGGCCCATCTATATTTCTGGCAAGCGTAAGACCTCGTCTTACGCGGTCTTACGCTTGCCGGAAGCTCCTTGTTCGAATAAGCCGAATGAGGATCGCCGCCTGTATCACTTCGTCGTTCAGTCACTTTCTCTCCGACCGCCGCGTCAAGGTTCGGCGGGGAAACGCAATCTCCGACGAACGCATCTACAACGTGCCTTCGGAGACGGCCTCCCACAGGACTGGCACGGCCTTACTACTGTGGCCGTGACCTGCGTTAATGACGTACGCCCACCCGACGGCGGTTGATTGATGGATTATTTGGGCTTAAGGGCGCATCAACTGCTACTGGTTATGTAGCGCCAATAACTCACTTTCTACAGCATTCCGCTTAGCGGCATGAGTCATTTGTGGAATGGATATATTACGTGTAACTGAGAAGCCGATATATATCGATACAGTTGACCTGTTTGGACGATCTCTGAGCTGTCACCTAAAACGGCACTGTACGTTAAGTTATCGAAAGTGGATCCAAAGTGCCGCCTTCGTTCCACCGTGAAGTTGGGGCAAGAAAACAGAATGTGGCGAACAGTCACATGTGAACCACGTCGGGAACAGCGTGGCCTCGCCTCCCGTCTCAAAATGTGTCGCATATGTGTGACCGATGCGCAGGCGTGCCAGAATCACCTCCTCGCGCCTACATTTTTTTTCAGTGATGACGTCCACGGTGCCAGAACTGGTTTTATGGAGCGAAGTTTGTTTAAAATCTGGCGATTCCAGCTTTCTTGCTACGTTCCTTGGAGGAAAGCATTTACTGTTGCGTGATAATCCCCGGCGGGAAGAGGCAAAGCTCGAGTCCCACGTGACTGCGAAGCCTGTTTGGCAGCAGCGTCTGCGAGCTCATTACCCGTGACACCAGTATGGCTCGGTACCGAACATAGAACAACCCCCTTACCCGCTCTACCTAATGACGTCAAACGTGTTAGAATTTCTTGAGCAAAGTGGTTTGATGGATAGGACTGAAGAGCCTGGAGGCTACTCAGCGAGTCAGTTACAATAAGATGTTGGGTTTCATCTCCAACCTCATTGAAACATAATGCCTTAATAATCGCAACCAACTCAGCAGTGTACACAGATGCATATGATGGTAAAGTAAATGATCTCGTAGCTGTCCGACATACAAATGCACAACATGTCCCATTGACTGTCTTGGACCCGTCGGTGTATGTTCGAGAGTAGCAACGGTACGCTTCTAATAACTCCAGTTCTTCTGCTTTGAAAAGCTCTGAGACTGTTTCTCCTTTCTTGGATTTTGCAAGGGAGATGTCAATCTTTGGTGAGGTGAGTTCCCATGGCGGAATTTGCATGTGTTTCATCCTCGCAACACCTCCAAGTGGGATTTGAGCCTCTTGAAGTAGTAGGCGGATTCTGACACAGAATGGTCGTAGTTTCTCACCTCTATGCCCATGGAAATTTGACAGCGTATGGTGTGAGAAAACGGACTTGTATGTAGGATGCGTTGGGAACTGCCTCAGCTTTATGGCGTATCGGAGTCCCAGTTTCTCTCGTCTGTTTGCCAACGATGGCTCATGGGCCTCTACCAAAATACTCGGAGCTGGCGAGGTCCGAAATGCTCGCGTGGCAATCCGCAATGCTGTGTGGTGCACGGTGTCAAGCTTCCGCTTCAGAAACCTACTGGCACCGTCATATATAAAAGACGCATAATCAAGCTTCGCCCGGATCAGAGATCGATATAATGTTAAAAGCGTAAAAGCTCTATCAGCTCCGTAGTCAGTTCGTGAAACACACTTCATGATATTCATTGCTTGAAAGCACCTATCTCGCAATGTGTGCAGATGGTCGCGGTAGGTTAGCCGGTTGTCCAGAAGGACACCGAGGAAGCGAGCCGCAGACTTCACAGGTATTTCCTGGTCATACAACTTAACTGCCATTTCTGGACAGTGGCGGCGAATTCGGCAGAAATGTACAGCCACCGTTTTGGAGGTAGAAAATCGAACGCCGTTTAGGATTGTCCACTTTTCTAAACGGGCTACGGCGAGCTGTAGCTGTCTCTCCATGGATGATGATCGCGCCGCGCATGACCAGATAGCTAAATCATCAACAAGGAGCGACCTTCCAATACTCGGCGATAGTCCGTTTGCTATGTCATTGATTAAAATTGTAAACAGCGCAACGCTGAGTACGCTCTGCTGTGGGACGCCGTTCACCTGGACAAAATGTGGAGACATATGGTTTCCCACGCGGACACGGAAAATGCGGTCACACAGGAAGTTCTTGAGAAAAGTTCCCATCGGTCCGCGTATCCCATGGTTCCACACTTTCTGAAGTATTCCGTAACGCCATACTGTATCATAGGCGGCCTCTATGTCGAAAAAAAATTGCTCCCACGTGACTATGCTGCCTGAAGTTTTGTCTTATTACTGTGTCTAGTCGTAAAACGTGATCCAGCGCGCTACGATTTTTCCTGAACCCACATTGTGAGCTTGTGAGGATGCCTTCTTTTTCGAGAAGCCAGCCGAGGCGAACATTTACCATTCGTTCCATGAGTTTACAAAGACATGATGTCAACGAGATGGGACGATAATGTAAGGGATCACTGCCAGTCTTGCCTGGTTTTAAAATTGGGATTACAATGGCTTCCCGCCAAGAGGAGGGAAAATGACCACCTAGCCACAGTGAGTTAAAAGAGGAAAGCAGGGAGACGAGAGCGCATGATGGAAGGCGCTTCAACATGGCATTGTGAATGCCGTCCGGCCCCTCTGATGTAGTCCTCAGTGATCCAATTCCGTAGGTTAATTCTACCATGGTAAAACTTTGATTGTATGAGTGGTGTACTAATGTAGTAAAATCAATTGGCGTCGACTCCGATGTGGCTTTATGATGTAAAAACTCGGGATTGGGAACAATTTCTCGACTTCTTTGCGATAAAGCATGACCAATCGCATAGGCAACTTCTGCAGGATGGATGATGTCCTGGTCCGCGATTCGCAGCACCGGAAGGAGAACTGAATGGTGGGTACCGGAGATCCTTTTAACTCGGGACCATACCTGTGACGAGGAGGTACACCGATTTAAAGTATTGACATATGCTCTCCAAGACATATGCTTCGCTTCCAAGATGATCGGACGTACATTCGCTCTCGCCTTACGAAATATAATTAGGTTGGTTGTGGTACTATTTCGGGTAAACATTCTGAATGCGCGGCGTCGTGCCCGAATGGCATCTCGACACTCCTTGGTCCACCAGGGAACAGGGGCTCTACGAGGGGATCCCGAAGTTTTCGGGATGCACCCTGATGTTGCCCCTAAGAGCAGTGATGAGAATTGTTCTATTGAGTGTGGCTCTTGTCCAGTTTGGGTGGAGAATACGTCATTGAGACGGGGTTCAAATGTACCCCAGTCAGCCTTGCGTAGATTCCATCGCTGAGGTCTGGTACCGAGTGTTGTGTCACCGCGATATGCAAGCAATATTGGGAAATGGTCACGGCCCATGGGGTCGTCACATACCGACCAATCAAAATGCTGTGCCAGCTGTGGAGTGCAGAGACTCAGATCTAGCGCCGAGGTGTGACCGGTTGGCATCGTAAAGTGGGTTCGAGTGCCAGTGTTTAAAACGCAGAGGGATTCCTCCACGATAAAAGACTGTAATATGCGACCTCTTGTGTTCACATCATCACAGCCCCACATCGTGTGATGGGCGTTAAAATCCCCTAAGACTAAACAAGGTGGGGGCAGTTCTAAAACTAACCGTACTAACTCACCACGGGTAAAAGCAGTCCCAGGAGGCAAGTAGATGGAGCAAATTGTTAACGAGCTGCGACCTAGGTCGATTCGAGCTGCCACTGCTTGGAGATCGGTGTTAAGCGTAATCTCACTTGCACCTATACTATGGTGGATAGCTACAATAACTCCGCCGTGCGCAACAGTGTCGGTCACCACATCCTTTCGGAAGATTGAATACCCCTGTATGTCAGGTCGTGAATCTGGTCGGAGTTTCGTCTCTTGCAGACACATAGCGATAGGGCAGTGCTGATTTATAACTACCTGTATTTCCTGGGTACTGTTTCTAAAACCTCTGCAATCCCATTGTAAAAAAGCTTGCATATGAGCTTGTTAGAAATGGGTTGAAAGATATACGGTGAGAGCGTCGCTTTGAGGCGATGAATCCCTAAATGAGATAAAACTACACTTGGCTAGAAAGGAGAAACAAGAGTGGAAATGAAGAAAAAAAACTTTGCGTTTTAAAGCTCTGAGTCCGTCGTCCATCCGAAAGATGGCGACGCTGTTAACCACGAGGGGTTATCCCTACTCAGTCCTAGGGGGTGGGCTCTGGGGCGGGAGCGCGGGGACTCCTCGCCCGGTGGAGGGCTTGTTAGTGGGTACCCTCTTTTCTGGGGCCCCAGCCGGGGCGGAGGTGGCGAGGGCCCATCTCACTTGCTGACTGGGCCGGTCCCTCCACTCGCCGTCGCGGCGATGGGGTGGCAGGCCTTGCGGGTGGAGCCTTGTCAACTCCTTTGTTATTTTTCGCCCGGGCACTCTCCATCTGGGCGAGTCGTGCCCGTTTTGCCTCCTTGGCACGCCTTCCGGCTGCCTGGTAATTTAGGCACTCATCGGAAATGTGGATTTGTCGGTGGGACGGCGAGGGAGGTGCGGAAGTAGAGGTTGAGGGTGGGGGCGAGGGTTGGCTCACGGGTATGGGGCAGGATTCAGGAAGGGAAGAAGTGGATGTGAGTGATTTCAAGGTGGTAGGAGGGGTGTGGGGGGAGGCAAGGGGAGGTTGGAGGACGGGCGGGTTGCGGGAGGTGGGGATTTCAAAGTAGGTAGCGTGGTAGACGGGGAGGGGATGGACTCGGGCAGGGAAGATCGAGCAGACCTCTTTGGCCGGTTGGCCTGAGTCCATTCCTCCCGTTGAATTGCTGATCGGGAGATCGCCGGTTGCTCGTCAGGGCGTCTATACGTGGTGGGCGGGGCTTCGGTCGCTTCGGCGAATTTTCGGGCTTCCCTCCCCTTGCTTGTTGGCGACGTCGCAGGTACTCCGTAAGCTCGAAGAAGGGCAATTAGTTGTGCTATCAGTTCGGAAGCCATATCTGGTTGTACGTTTTGTGGCGTTTCAAAGCTAGTTTTGGTTACTGAAGCGTATGATCTTTTGGGGTGGGACTTTTCGTAGAGGTCCCTGGCCTCTCTAAACGTTATCTTGTTCGTATGCTTTATTGCGATGATCTCCTTTTCCTTGGTATAGGTTGGGCACGCACGTTCATATGAGGTGTGAGGCTCCTGCCATTCACCGCAGTTCACACAGAACGGATTATGAGAGGTGCATGTCTCAGGAGAGTGTTCACGTGAGGAGTACCTGTTGCACGCCGGGCGGTTGCGACAGTACTGCGTTGTGTGTCCAAATCTCTGACATCTGTAACAGCGCATGAGACTTGGTAGGAATTATCGCACCTTTACCCTCACATAACCTACTCGTATTTCGGGAGGTATATCGGTTCTGTTAAATGTTAAGATAATGTTGTTCGTCGGAATAAACTCCGTGCCTCTTTTTACATTAATTTTCCTTGCACCAACAACTACGCAAATTGAGAGCCCATCGACGATTTCGTCTTCAGGTACGTCCTTTAGGTGAAAACAATTGATAATCCCCGCGATGTATTCTTTGTCTTGTGTGGTTCCACAGTTATTTCGATGATTACATTTTCCTTTATTCCGTTCTTCCGCACACAGTACACAAACTCGGAAAATGTAAGTGCCTTACCAGCCTGTTCTGCATCCGCGAATTCTACCTCTAGCGCTCCGTCATTCAGCTTCTGACATCTCACAATTTCACCAAATCTGTCGCAACCGTCCCTCCTCTGGAAGGGGGACAGAGATGCGAGGCTCCTATTTTTTCCTCTAAAAACTAGTATCCGAGGACCGGAAGCACGTTCCATGGGGAAGTTTCTATCTCCGCGTGGGTTTATGTTTGTCTGGCCCCTACGAGAGGGACCAGGAGTGTTTTTGTTTGTTGGAGAAGCCATGCAGTGTGTATTTTTTTCCGCTCCTCGGGGCGCCCCTCCGTAAAGGGGCCATACCGGGGGAACGCCTGAATCCCGCGGACGGGAGGTCGCCAGGCGCCAGAGGAGCTATACGGGACGGGCGACGCCATCATCCGGCTGGGAGAGAGCCTCACCACCCCGACCGGAGTCCAGCGCCGCCCACCCTTTAACCCCTGCCGGCCAGGCCAGCAGGCGCTGGGCCGGGGCCCAGACCTTCGGCCTGAGGCGACATGTCGCTTGGTCCGTATGGGGCCCTACGGGCCCGCCCGCCCCTCCGGGATATCAGGACCAAAGAGGCGTGTTGGTCCCCCGTCACAGCTAGCACCGTGCGACGGGGGACCCCAGCCTCCAGGACTGCGTCAACCCCGGGGGCGGGCCGAGGGGGCGCGACTACCCCGATAAGACTGAGCGGACGGGTAGACCAGGGGAAGCTGACCTACCTGCTCGTGACAGGGGAGGGGTTGGTGTTGCACGGCTGGATGAAAGACATACGAAAGGTCGCTGGCACGGGGTGGATACTGGAATTTGAAGAGATGGATGGGCGATGGAGACTACATGAGTCCCCGGAAACACCTCCGCGTTTCCACACCCCTTGTCGGGGCGGCTGTGTTACCCCGAGGGAGCGCCATTTATCTGGCCAGCCGAGTAAGGAGGCTGACCCCACTGCGGGTGTACACACCCGACAGGGGGGTCAAAAACACCCTGCCCGCTGGCATCGCCCTGCTGACGACGGGCTGCACCCTTAACAGCCTCACGAAGATGCGTTTCACGCTGTCGAACATCGAGGAGTGGATCCGCAAATGAAAAGTTCTTTCCAGCCCGGAGAAGTGTCACATGATGACTATGTCGGTTGGTTATTTGTTTTACGACACATCGAATGTTGAGTCATGCAGCGCCCCCAATCTCTGACGCCGATTGATCGCGGGCGAAGAGTAGCGACAGGCGAGACTCGAGCCCACAACCTTTCGATTGTGAGACGGGCAACTTATCCCTAGACCAATCGTCCCTGACTTACGAGGGGGCGGGAATGGCTCTGGGTACCAAAGGTCCCGGGTTCAACACTCGCACCACTCCGGACATTTCCCAATCGTGCGGCCCGCCGGCGAAACAGCGTGGGCGCCGCCAGTAGCCATGATCGTGCATAAAGTGCGTCGAGAATCACCCAATGACAAAACCTTACAACTTACGATGGTCAAGATGGCGAAGAGATGTCGATGCCTAAGGACGCCAACCGAAGGACGTAGAGCTTTCCAAAAGATCCCGCAAGTCGCCTACCTGGGATACATCCGCAGCGTATTTGAGTATGGCGCCGGTCTACTTTAACCACGCTTCGCGGGGCGGGTGGCTGAGTGGTTGGCGCTGAACTTTGGATACGAAGGTCCCCGTCTCAACAATCGCTCTGTAACACGAGCCCCTGAGTACGGGGCTGTACCATATGGAAAGGTGGTTCTGCAACACGAGCCCTCCCAGTACGGGGATGTACCATACGGAGCGCCGGTTCCGTAACACGAGCCCTCCCAGCACGGGACGTTACCATACGGAGCGCTGGTTCCGTAACGCAAATGGAGGGGCCAGGCACATATGGAGCCCCATAAAGATGAACGGACACACGTACACAGCCACCGCCGGGGAATTATGCAGCACCACCAGAGCTAAGCTGGTGGCGACGAGAGGGACGCTGGGGACGGACCGTATTCACCAAACGAGACCGTGTTCCGACCTAGAAGCCGTCCCCTTCCTGCTTGCCAACGAACCCCAGCAGCACCGGCTCCTGTCAACTGAAAACTCAAGTCCCTCAACGGGCTAGCCGATACAGGCACCCACAGCCACCTCCAATGCGTACCCGGCCACGCCGGCATCGGGGACAGCGGGGCGGTCGACCGGCTCGCCAGAGGCGCCGCGACTCCCCTCCAGGCGGACACTCCCAGCCGATCCCCGGAGCGCGCAAGGCGCTACCAGCCGAGTCATCAGGACACGGGAAGACAGGCGGGGAACAGTCCGCCTTCCCAACCGCGACACACTCGCAAGACGGGGAGAGAAAGGCATCGTCTCCCAGCTCAGAGTTGGTGAAGTCGCCGCTGCATCGTCACACGCCACGCCACACACCGTCGGCAGGGCAGTCGAACCGCACTGCCAGAGATGCGGCGACGAACACACCGTGTGGCACACACTGGCGGAGGCGCCCGCACATGCACGCCTCCGACGGGGACGGTGGGCCGAGATGCTGCCCGCTCTGGCCCACACCCTGGAGAACGACTCAGCCGTCAGCTGGTACTAGTTCCGCCTCCCTTGGCTGCAGGTCAGTCACTGTAACGGAGTACACGTAGCACACCTTGTCATTACCACCACCAGGCTGTTGTCCAGGCTTCAATTAATCACTGTAATGGATCACATGTAGTACACCCTGTCATTATCCCAACAGGCTGTTGTCCAGGCTTCACCTTAGTCACTGTAACGGAGCGCGTTTATCACAGCCTGTCACCCAGCCGACCCATCTGGCAGCACTGAGCAACACTGGCACATCTTGGTCTACATGTCAACTCAAGTTTTGTGCCACACAAACTCCAGCCACATGCATAGGCTCAAATGCTACTAAGTTGCGAAACCACTACACGCCACACGCCGTGCGCCCCTCTCACGACCAAAGCTCGAGATCAGGATCGTTAGGACTAATGGCTACCCAGGGTAGCATAGTTTTGTTAGAACCAGTACACAACATTCCTGTGTCTGCTTAAAATGCATTACTATACATCAAACAGGCGGGATAATACCGTGTTTATGGAACCAAGCTTGCCCAGTGTTCAGCATGTTCATGCAAATGTGCAGGTATAGATGCATTGGTGATCAAGTAGCCTGGCCTCAACATTGGTCAGTTGGCTCATTGCTCATTACCTGATGCTGGTCTGGCCTCCAAGGTCCCACACTTGAAACTTGAGGTTGTTGTATGTGACCTGTTCCACATTGAAGCCGATGGTTGGTATGGTTGTTACCACTTCTCCAACTTGTAGCCTGTATCGAATGGCAAGCTTGTGGTGATACAGAATCCATACAACACACAGCTTTGCAAAGACACCATTAATTCAACCCAGTGATATAACCCTTGCACATTTCTTAACATGGTTGGCCATTGGCTTTACGACACATCGACCATTGGGTCATGTGTCATAAAGCCACAATCTTTCAATTGTGATCACCCACAATCTTTCAATTGTGAGACAAGCAACTTACCCCTAGACCACTTGTCCCACTTTGTTAACATGCGCCCACCATCAAGATTCAGGAAGGGCGGCACTGCGGAAAATCGAACCCCATAGCTAATCTTCTGGCATGTCGAACATGCCAGAAGATTAGCTTAACCAATGAGCTTTTGACACCCTAAACATGGTAAAACTTCAACCACATACAGAAGAAGAGCAAGGTATTTGCACTAGAGGAACATTCTATCAGAGTAATAAAAAGTGCTTTGCTGGGTGGACTATGAGAGAGGCAGAGGGTAATTCAGTAAGGAAGTTGAATAAGTGAGCAAGCTGCTTCTCAACAAATCTTTGGATTTTAAAGGTTATACAAGCACAATTGCATTCAGCTTGCCCCTGGCATTTTCCTCCAAATATTATCATAATATACAGCCACTGAGGTAAAGTGGTAAATGGTATGGCCTGATGCCTGTATTCCTCCATCTTTCTTGCCATAAACACTACCTTAGTTTATGCTTAGTTTATGACTTCACAGTATGCTATTGCAGGGCTATAAACATTCCACAGGGGTCATCACTAGCCTGGCTGCTCCAGTTGAGTTTGCTCTGATAGGCTGATGGCAGTGGCAGTTCAAGAACTTGTCATGGAAGGAGGCACATGCCCAGATGGGTCCTCTGGCTGAAAAATCTGAGTGGAGGTGTACTCATACCTTCTCTAACGGGTGTCTCACCTTGGAGATCTACAAGTGAAACATTTGGTTATCTAGGTTTAAAAATTGATGGGGTGTACTTGGGCCTTCCCAGAGGGTTGCCTTTTCTTCCAAGGGGTACCTCTGGCTGAAAGATTAGAGGATGGGGTGCACTCAAGTCTTTCAAAGTGATGCCTTTTCCCGACCACAGGGGTACCACCTTTTCATGGAAGGGCACATGGCCGAAATATTCACTTGTATCCACCCCTGACTGAAGGGGGTTTCACTCTGAAAGCAGTCTTGCTGATATGCATCAATGCACATTGATATTGATAGCATTACCCTGAATCAGCTGCAGCTCACAATTGCAAACATCAATTGGGATAACTACCTGTATAGAATTGTTGTTTTTCCTGCTCCATCCAGGCCCAATATGAGTATCCTCATCTCTCTGCTCCCAAACAAGCCTTGAAAGTAGCTCAGCAGACCCCCTGAAAACAAGAGTGCAGCAGGTGACTTCAAATGACTTCACATACCTGCAAGTATAATTCCATGGTTAGCCAAACAAGCAAAACAGATGAGACAAAAGATGAATATATGGCAGAGGCCTCTAACCAAATTTTGGGTTTAAAAAAATGGCATTATAGTGCCTTCTGACATGATTTGAATGAAGTTGATGTACATTCCTTCAAAAAGACAATTTTCACAGGTAGAAGCACTGAAGTTAAAGTATGTGAATATTTCAATGAAGTAGTATTCCACTAAGAAAAAAATGTAAAATTCAATCAGGTAACATACAAAAGAGAAAACACATTTTTGACAATGCAGATACATTCCATTCCCTCTCTCACAGCAAAAATATGAAATGTGGTAGGAAAAAGAATGTGTGGGTGGGGTGGTATATCATGAAGAATAATGCAAAAACCTTACCTAACCCATGCTACTCATGCTTCATTGCCAAAAACTTACTGATATTGGGCCACATGAAATCTATAGTTGTTGGATCTTTTAAAATCTCTGAATGTTGGATAAAACCAACAAATGTTTGATCATCTACAATCTAATTATGCTAAATGATCTATTCTACTGACTTCAGATAACTTAAAACTGTTGCATCCAAAATATTGATATGACAGTGGTTAATGTGCTGCTACACACATTTACTACAACTCACCATTTCCAGTAACACAGTAATAATGAAAGAAATGTGGAATGTCAGTGCTGTTCTTATACAAATTTGTAGATACCACAATAGAACATGGCTTAGGATGAAGGTAACTGAAATTCAGCCTCACTCAGATATTGGCTGCCTCCTTGACAAGAAAGAAATTATGACCCTGTAGTGCTACACAATCTACATAAGAATATTAGATGTAGCCACATCCAATTTATATATTTCAAACCCATTTACTGAATACTGTGAACCTATGGCTAATATTTTAGATGGATCTCCTAGATGGGCCACTTTAGTATAATTTTCCTTAAACCATTTTATATTCTGAAATCTTTATCCCAATAGATGGAAAGTAACAAGTCAGTTGGTGCAAGTGCATCCTACTCATGGGGTGTGTTGTGAATATTTACTAGTTGTACAGTGTGAGCATGTCAGTTAGTTAGTTATTTGGGCTTTCAGGCACTTTGACTACTCTGGTCATATTGCGCCCATAACTTAACATGTCAGGAGTATCAGGTATGGATTGATAAACTTGGTTGACATAGAGTGGCACTGTGGTTGCTGTCTCAGTTTGGTTGTGTTGCTGGTCTGTATACATGAAGTCATTGTGTGTTGTATGGTATCCCAGATATGTACTGAGAGTGGTGCAAAATAAAGGGCATTATTATTATTATTATTATAGATTAAGTATACTGGAATTGCTCAGGAAGTTGGCTTACAACTGCATCCTTCACCAATTTAACCATAGTGCCAATTTCCTCTCTAGCATTCATTCTTCAGCTGCCATTTACCATGGAGCTGAGTGTAGTCCCCACATAAATCAATAAAACATATTGCAATTTACTGATGTTCGCAAGTTTAATTTTGCTCATTTCAGCATCAGTGACATCAGTGACCTATTGCATAATTAAAACTGATGTAATGATTATATTTGGTGGTCACTTTTAATGTATGCAGATCATTATGCCAGGTCTTCTCCTTCTATCTCATCCCAGGTCTCTTTCCTGACACCTGGGACCTGCAAGCAAATTTCTGCTGTAAAACCATCTATTCATTGGCTGCCATATTCTGTAGAGCTGTGTGCAGTCTCCAAGTAAATCAGAAAGCATATTACAATTAGCTGACGTTTATAAGATTAATTCTACCTATATTCAGCAATATTATTAGAACAAATTTTGTTCTTAAAACTGATCAGATCATTATGTTTTGTAGTCATCTTTAATTTATGCAGATCATTATGCTGAGGCTTCTCCCTCTATCTTGTTCCATAGACCAAGTAACCTGGGACCAAATTTCCAACATAAAACTGACTAATCATGTACTTAGGCAAGTTGTGAGAAAACATTTTGAAGGGCTGAAGAGCTAGAAAAAGAAGCATTTCTAATGGGATATGAGGTCATCATCTTAAGTATCTTGATCACACTCATGAACATGGCACTCAAATTGTTTTTTTTTCTCCAAATCTTGCTAACATATTAAAAATGCAAATTCACTGTATGCTGCTTGTTTTACCAATAATGCACCCATAAAGATGAAACATATCCCGACCACTGGTGGGGACATCTTCCCTGCAGTTAAAATGCTATTGGAGTGCTTGCTTAGGTACATATCAGAGTACCTACCTAGGCAGGTACCTAGGCACCGAGTTGTTGAATAAAATGTGAGAGCAATTAACAGGGAATGCAAGCATATTTATGTGAAAAGCTGCAACTTACCCATGCTGATGACAGTAGTAGGTTCACGTAGTTGCAAGTAAAGCAAGTACTACTCAGAAATTCAAATCGATAAACGTACACAAAATAGGTGTCACTACTTCAGATTTCCAACCAGTGCCCATCCATGATGGGATTAGCGATCCTGCGGATACCGGCGAGGGCAAAACATGAGTCGGGTCCGTATAGAAACGTCCAAAAATATGAAGTCCAAAATCCTGAAGTCTAATTACAGAAGGTCCAAAAATAATAAAGTCCGAAAATCATAACGTCCAAAATCCAAACGTGAAAGAATCATAAAGTGCAAAAACCGAACATCCAAAGCCACAAAGTCCAAAGACGCACATCCAAGATCCAAAGATGAATAAGTTCAACAGTAGTTTGAATTCTCTCGACAAGGTGTAAAAATTGTCGCTTTTATTGGCAGTATGCTCAAGGCAGAAACGAAAGCTCTTGTTTGTATCCATAGATGGCAGGACCTTCCGATAGATACAGTGGAAGGCGATGACACTGCCGTGGGTTAAACGAGTTGAACGTGTTTGAACTGCGGAAGTTCTCGAAGCTGGAGGGTTTGACGATTCATACTGGTGAGATTTGATATTGGCTGGAGCCCAAAATCAAAATTCCGGTGAAGGTGAGATCATCGAGCGAGGACTTCTAAACCGGACCGGGGTGTTGAAGCGTTTTTGGAAAATAACTATGACTGCAATTGTGGGCGATGATGAATATGGAGAGGCTTATCACATTGGATTTGTAATCACTCAGGCATATGTGATTGAGGAATAATGCCTATGAGTGAGATGTTTAAAATCGTGAAAGAATCAGCTGTCAACTCGAATGATACCATTCTATTTAGGGATCACATTTCACCAAGTGGTCATTAATTCAGGTTGCACAAGGTGAAGTATATAACAGTTAAATGCTAGCACGTTTTCAGTGAATTAGTAGTTGGTCAATGGAAATGGGTGCCTGGTATTGTAAATCAGATGTTTAAAATCGTGAAAGTATCAGCTAATGTCAACCTGAATGCTACCCTTCTCTCTAGGTTAACCCATTTCACACATTGGCCACCAATTCAGGCTTCATCAGGCTTCACGAGGTGATGTGTATAGCAGTTAAATGCTATCACGTTTTCAGTGAATGAGTAGTTGGTCAATGGAATTGGATGCCTGGTGTTGTAATAGGGAGTCCTCATTTGAATGTGTTTGAAAGCAGGGAGGGTGCATTCTTAATGTGCAGGTGGGAGATGGGAAACTGGGTGAATAAGTTCAAGTTGATATACGCGAGTCATGTGAGTGTTGTGCATGACTTGCACAGTGTAAGTTATAACATTGCATGCTTTTGGGATGATGCTTTCCCCTTCCAAATGTTGTCTGTGCCCTCCAAATAATCATAGCATTTAGGATGTGATGCTATGTGGCATGTTATGCAACCCAATCCAATTGTGCATTATTGTGCTTTAACCCGTCCCGTCTCGGGTGGGTTTTCAACCGCCCCCTCAGGTTTTTCGCGGATAGTGGACGAACGGCGCGCAGGAGCGCGCCCAAATTTGGCATACCTTTTCCCACATCAATTTGGCATGCTGTTTCACATCAATATTGAAGTCAGGTCATCTAGGGTCAGCGAGTTAGTCAAGGTCAAGTGAAGTCACCTCCAAAAAAGTTCAACCAGTCTTCACGCTTTAACGGATACAGATATTTTAATGAAACTTTCAGCGTTTGCTTATCTTTAGGAATGTAACAAAACGTAAGAGTGCAATTTATTTTTTAGTTTTTGACTACATATACATTTTGCGTATTTGCCAAATTGCAGATCAAATAGAGGATTCTGGCTAAAGTAAACATTTTTTATTTGGGAAAGTTGACTTCCAACAACGTTTCTCTGTCTCCTCTACCCATTGGAAAAGGAAAATGAAAGAAAACTTCAAAACCCAAAATTTTGAAGTATTGAAGACAAAAAATTACTTTTGGTGGGCCAAAACCTTTCATGGCCCTGGTCAATTTTGCTGTCCTTTTCGCATTCCAAATAATTTTTTTTTTCTCACATATCCCCCAAAATGAACTCCCCAAAGCCAACAACCTAACGTAAGTTGTGAAAAGTCGTGAAAATCTAACCCCCTAGTGACGTCACTTTTGGGGGAATTATTTTGGGGGTGGACCCAGACCCTACTCGAGCGATTTCCGATGACACCTCTTTCGTTTTCGTGCGATGCTTAGTTTGGATTTTAGAGGGGGGTTACTAACCGCCCCCCCCCCCACCCCCGAGACGGGGTGTGAGGATCTGACCGGAAAGACGGCGCGGGTTAAGGTGTAACAAGACGGGGCAGGGGTGGCCGAGTGGTTAAGGTGTTGGTCTCTGGGTGGCAAAGGCCCCGGGTTCGATACTCGCACAGCTCCTGACATTTCCCAATCCAGTAACGCACTGGCAAAGCAGTGCCGGTGGTGTCATTATCAGTGAATGTGCATAAAGTGTGTCGTGAAGTACCCAATAAACAAACAAGGGTGCAACAAGGCACGCTTTTACACACACTTACCTCCAGATAGCAAGCAAATGGGTTATGTTTGTATATGCTAGGTTAGTCTAGGTTTTTAAGTTTAACAAATAATAGATAAGAAACCAAAATAATTGCTTTTTTCTTTGAAAGCAACTTACATTCGTTTAGGTTAGGTTGGGTTAGGTGTCTTTATTTTTTTTTAAATCAGGAATAGATTGTTTTACATTTTTAATAAAAGGAAATATTATCCAAAGTGAGGTTAAACTCCGTTTAGTTAGGTAATGTTGTATGAATGACAATATGAAAAATATTTCCTTTCATGCTATGTTACCTTTCTGACAGCTACATTTTTGGTGTTATTTTGCTCACAACCTGAAAAGTAAGCATTTTGACAGAAAATGAGTGGTTCCATCATCTCAGTCACCTTGATATACATTGCATTGCAATTATAAATTGCAAGGGTTCGTAAGGGACCTTAAAGCACAAATTTACCTATAATTGGCCCCTCCATGCATCATTCCCTCCGAATAGTTTTCAGAGGCCACTATGATGAGGCCATACGCTATAATGTGTGTGTGTGTGTGTTGCAATCACTCATGTTATTTGATCAACGTCCATTCTATCAAGTGAATTGGGCTTCATTTGCTCTCACATCATTCTATCACCTGGTTGGTTCTCCATATTCTCAAATTTCATGTCACCATAGGATGAGCTATGTGGCCTACCGAGGAGAGGCATGTATCTAGAGGTATGTTAGATTAGAGGAAAATAGCGTTATCAAATCAGTAAGGCAGATAAGAGGAACTGGGAAGTGTACCTGAAGCACAATTTAAATGCATAGAGCAGCCACTACATCTGCTAATGAATAGTTGTCACACAGTATTTTGTGTGCAAGTTGAACAGAATATAACAGTGAAGTACAGCTAGATTGAAGTACGGCTAGCTGTAAGTTCAAAGGAGGTCGTGATCGGTTGTTTTACCGCCACGCCGCCACACCGCACCGACGAAGCCTTTGTGACCTTGAACGCTCCCGGCCTCCGCCAGGTCAGTCGATTTAGTTCACCCCTTAATTCCTATATTTACCAACGGATTTCGATTGTGTGTTGCATAGAGTACGCTTATCGATTTTGAGCAGTCACAAGATTGCATTACAACATCGTCGCCCGTTTATAGGATAACGTTTAAAAAACGGAAGTGGGCGGATTCCGTCCCCTCCTTCGGTAAGGATGTGGAATAGCCACTTATTATACCTACATCAATCCTGTAGCACTTCGGCAAAAAATGGAATGCCCTATATATATATATATATATATATATATATATATATATATATATATATATATATATATATATATATATGTATATGTCTATATATATGTATATATACTACCGGTGCGGGGGAACGTATCGGACACTGTGCCTCTCCACTGGACAAACAAGAGGGGCGTTTCACCCTTTGGTGAATTCGCTATTACTGCTTACTCTCACTATGTAACACAATGCTTAAAATAATAAATCTTTGATGTTAAGCGCTGCATTCTGACATGCGGGATACGTAGATGTATATTGATGGGTGTCGGTTATTTGGTTGAGTGTTTAAAGCTTAAGTTACGGTCACTACATCCGGACCACTTGGATCGAGCCGAGGATCTGGCGGGAGCATATTTTGACATTGTAACTGGGGAGAAACCTTGGCTTGTCACATGAAAGCTTGGGAATTTTAGGGGTGCATTCAGTACCTTCTCTACATCTCATTGGCAGATATTCGACCAGATTCACTTTTCCAAGTTTCTCATAGTCAGTTCCAGCAGATACGACATAGAGCCAGATGTTTGAACTTTCTAGCTTAAAGCTAGTAAATTTGAAGTACGAAATACACTGAATATTGAACTGAAGTGGATGAAAATGACTTTAAAAAGTGACCGAAATCGAATATTTTTTTTGGGGGGAGGGGGCCTCGTATCCTCTTCAAGATGCTCAAACAATCTCTAACTCGTGGTTACACCCAGGTGTATGTACAAAGACTCCATAATACGGAGGTCGAGGATAGTATTACGCCGGGAGAAGATTGAAAAGTCGGCAATGGAGAAGTGTGTATCGCATGCAAAAGAGCCTTCTCTGACTGGTGACAGGTCGGGGTTGGGAAGGACACGCTGAGGGCGATCTGATCTCCCTAAATGATGTTGTGCCCCACAGTGTAGAGCATAGAGGGTACGCATAGTAGACCCCACGTACGATTCCTCACGTCGGGCACACCTGAAGTGATATACTACTGAGGAAAAACAACATTTAGGAATCTTGTTCTTATATCGAAAAAAAGGAGAATATTGTGGAAGAATTCATTAAGATGATCTTTGGGTTCCATGTAGGGGTAAACGTTTGACAGTAATCGAAAAATTCAGACTTTAGATCATTATACTTTTGTCCCAAAAAATGAAGAACAAAGTACTTGAGCAGCCTTGGAACTGTAGGTATGAGAGTTTTCCTACTTAACTTGGAGTCCAACAACTTTCTAATGTACAAGTGTAACATTTGGGTTGGAAACGCATTGCACATAAAACGCTTTTTGAGTGGCGGCAGGGATTGATAATTGAAACGGTTCGTACTTCGTCTTGCATCCGTGTGTTTTCAGTCACGGTATGCATGGTGGATAACTTGGTGTTTTGTATCACCCTTGTTTTCTTGTTTTGCTCCGAAGATGTAACGCGAAGTAACGAAACGTTCAGTTCTAACAATATAGTTTTAAATGAGATCTCACAATCTATATAGCTCTATTAGCCATCTGGGTTATCTGGCTATGACTACGCTTTGGGCGAAAATCATTACTTCATGTTGTTATATATATATATACACATATGCATACATGAATATACATATATGTATGCATATATCTACATGTGTGTATATATATATGTATATATGTACATATATGTGTACATATATATATGTATATATATGTACATATATGTGTATATATATATATTATATTATATATATATATATATATATATATATATATATATATATATATATATATATATATATATATATATATATATATATATATATATATATATATATATATATTAGCGCATTTCACTTGATGCGGGGAAGTTTTCGAACACGACTTTTCCACGAGCTTATCTATCCATTGGTGATGAAAACTCCAATTATGCAAGTGCATTCAAATCGAAGAACATTTTGTGAAATGTCAACGTAGGAAAGGAAAATAAAGTGACATTACAGGTTGGTATGCAGCAGACGACTTTGAAGAATATTCTTTTAATCTGAATCCTGGATTGTGAGAGGAAAACTGTAGCATACCAGGTTACAGAATGATGTGGCTTGTTTCTCTCTCAAAAACCGTGTTTCCATGTTTCCACCATCATGACCAAACAGAAAGATCACAGTCATTGTCGGACTGAATTAATATTTTTGAGAGAAAAAATTAGTGGATAACTTCCCAGAGCATTCGCGTGATGTCAGCCATATCTCGTTACCTGTGATGTGTGCCGTGCCACGCGCTACAAACTGCGCCGGAAAACAGAACTTTTGCAGCGGGTTCAATCTCTAGACGAGGACGGGACGGCTCGCAGGTGACATGTACTGAAACAAGTTAAGTACGTATATGTCTGGATGGTTAGGAAAAACAAATTCCCTGGGTATGTTAAGAAAAATGGCGTGATGATAAACATAATATACTCAATGTGAATACGGTACCGTAGGTTGTAACCTTTCTGATGGTCAGCTTCCCCGAAAACCAGTGTATTGCTCGTTGTGCACGGTGGATCGGATAGTCCGCAAGTTACCAGGCTAGCTGACCGAACGGCCGCCCAGGCATGTTTTCCCGGTGTGCTTATCAGTGAGGGGTGGATAATCAGCGGCAGATAACACATAGCCGAAATCGGGAGTGTCAAAGGGTGCGATGCAGAAGCCAGAAGGCAAGCTTGGTAGTTGAAGAGAAAGAGTGGACGACAACTTACGCCTTACGCCCCATTTCGAAGCGATAACTTTATAGACTTTAATATATGCACGTTTGTCTTGAAACATGTTAACATACCATGACAAAAGCATTTGTTGACTGAAAGAAGGGTGGGATTAAAACAGGACGGGAATGGAGTTGCGGAATATGCACAAATATGTGGCACATATGAGTGTTGATTCATAGCTCAGCCGAATGCAATATATATATATATATATATATATATATATATATATATATATATATATATATATATATATATATGTTGAATAATATCTGGAAAAGTTATACAATAAGTGGCAAATAGAAAGAACCTATATTTCCACCACAAAGCACATCATCAACGTTTCGGCCACAGGCCATCTTCAAGATGACGTAACTGCAAAATTTAGAAACTTTAAAAACTTGAAGCACGCAATCATGCATTTGAATTCTTGTGTCCAAAACGTGACACGTATTGCAACCTCTCGCTGGGCTGACGAACGACATAACGACATTGCAAAATACTGCTTCGATGGCGAAAGGCAATATAGTACAATACAAAAACCATGGCTGGCCCTCGAGAATAAGTGACATCCAATACCATTCACATCATCATGCGAGTGTGTGTGTGTGTGTGTGTGTGTGTGTGTGTGTGTGTGTGTGTGTGTGTGTGTGTGTGTGTGTGTGTGTGTGTGTGTGTGTGTGTGTGTGTGTGTGTGTGTGTGTGTGTGTGTGTGGGTGTGTGGGTGTGCGTGTGTGTGTGTGTGTGTGTGTGTGTGTGTGTGTGTGTGTGTGTGTGTGTGTGTGTGTGTGTGTGTGTGTGTGTGTTTGTACATGTGTGTGTAGGTGTGTGTAGGTGTGTGTAGGTGTGGAACAAACTTTCTAGCCCGGATCAGATTCCCGCTGCACCTCTACCACATCGTCCCGCACCAGGTACGCCATTATTCTAGCTAGCTTGACAAATCCAGGTGAATTGTTGATACAATCCTCGGTATCGATAAATGCGGCCTCAATAGCTTTCCTCCTAAATTTGTCATTTAATTGGGTTATTTCACAGGCACCATCCCACCGCGAAAGATGCCCCTCCTTCTCACCATGAACAACCAGTGCGCTCGACACCCTGCGGTACGTAAGGTCAGCCCTGTGTTCCTGTACCCGTTGTTGAAGAGAACGCCCTGTCTCACCAATATAGGGGGAGGGACTAAAAAACAGACACCATCTCACCTACACGGTTTGACCGACACCATCTCGCCGACATGGATGATATCGGCAAACGCTGGCTCGATCTTCATAAAACCTACACCAAACGATCGCCAGTGTGCCAGAGGCGTGCGGTTTGGACTTTCGTGACCTTGGGTCAAAAGGTCAAAGGTCACCAAATCGAAGAAAAACAAAGTTTTGGAATTATAGACATGGTTCATCTCGGCAACCGCTGGCTCGATCTTAATGAAACCTTCACCGAACAAACGGCCGTGTGCCGGAGGCGTGCGGTTTGGACTTTCGTGACCTTAAGTCAGGTCGATGGCCACCAAATCGCAGTAAAACACAATTTTTTGGCTCACCGACATGACCGATCTCGGCAACCGCTAGCTCGACCTTAATGAAACCCTCTCCAAACGAACTAAAAAAGCATGTTTCGCTTACAGATCGCCGGACATCTCATGGCAGCGATAGTTTAGTATTCGCCTCGCTTGTACTATTGGCGTCACAAGTAGCTCGGCGGCAGTCAGGCTGGGCATCCTGGCACCTGGACATCCTGCATGGGTATAGGGGTGGTGGGAAGCATCATACCTACGCAGGATATTCAGATGCTGGGACGTTCAGCCTGGCTGCCAATCTATTTGTGAGATCAATGGCGCGTATGTGTTGTTGGAAGCAATATATATATACAGGATGTTGGTGTCAATACACCCAACCTGACTACCAAGCTATTTGTGACGCCAATCATACAACTGGCCTGAAAGTCCAACAACCCTTACTGCCCTAGTATTGGCCTGGGTGATAACCAACTAAACAGCAACAGCTTGTTATAAAACAGTTTTACCGGCAACTGAAGCATACGACTGCGCGTAGTTTTGCAATGAAGCATACGACGGCGTGTGGTTTTGCGAGATTCGTATCTTAAAGTTTTTAGAAGCATCCGTCACGCACAACCGCTCAATTTCGGCTCACTCTGTTACACACCGCGGTAACATGATCAATTACGCGGTAACGTGACCGGTAACGTAGGAAGGTCTCGAGCCGCGCACAACACGCATTGCTGATGATGATTATTGGGGTTTCAGAGTGCGTCAACCCATGTGGATTATATTGCACCCATATCAGACTAGCTTAGAAACGCGTCAGATTGTCACGTTCGGGTAAAACAGGTCTGGGGGAGTAAGATGTCACCTAGGCAGATGCATATATGACTTGAAATCGTATCTCTGCGATGAAGGGAAAAACTGCTCTGTTGTATACAAATCGGGAATCGTTTCCAAGTAAGTCTATTAATCAGGGATGCGGAGCCGAAGCCGGAGCCGGAGCCGGAGCCGCCGGAGCCAGAACATTTTGCCCGGAGCCGGAGCCGAAGCCGCAGCCGCCGGGAAATTTTACTCGGAGCCGGAGTCGGAGTCGAAGCCGTCAAAAGCAGGGCGGCTCCGGCTCCGAGACGGGTGAAATTAAACAAAATTAGCAAACGTGAAATGAACACAACACATTATACCTAGTATGGTATGGTATGGTATGAAAACGGATTTTTAAAAGCAAAAATGTTGAAATACGAGTAACATGTAGAAATATCATGAAATATTGGTAGAAGAACCAAAAACCATATTCTAGCCTCAGTAGTCAATGCAATAGTTCCATGTTTAGTTTAGTTAAGTTCATTGTTTCCATCATCAACGGGTTGTTGTACCTTATTAGAGTTGAGGTCAAACATTACAATTTACAACAATGGTATTCCTTGGACCATTCACGGGATCGGGAGTGTTGTTGATTCGAGTCTCCCTTCTTCTGATTGCTCCAATACGGCACGAAACGAGCATCAGTTAACGAGGTCATAACGTCGAGACGTGATTTGGGCGGGTGCGGGTGTTTATTTAAAGATAGATACAGGGTTTATATGGGAAAGTTACTTATAATTGTCTGAAGTTGCGGATCTGTGTGGTCGCGGCTAGCTTTTTATATTCTCCTAGCACTTACTTAATGGATCGATCACGTTTGGTATGTACAGAGCCGAAGCCGGAACCGCCGGAGCCGGTACATTTTTCCCGGAGCCGGAGCCGGAGCCGGAGCCGGAGTTGGAGCCGTAGCCGTCCAAAATTTTCCAGGCTCCGCATCCCTGCCACTAATATAATAGTATGCGCTTCATATCCGAAGTGCCGCCTGCGTTCTTCTGCATATGCTGGGCACGTTACCAGCACGTGATGCAGTCAGCGCGGCATTACACTACACGCATTTCGGCCTGTCGTCCCCGCACAGTACGTATCTATGTGTTGCTAGCGTGGTGAAGGTTTCACTGGAATCGACCCAGCGGTTACCGAGATCGGTCATGTCGGTGAGCCAAAAATTGGGTTTTCCTGCAATTTGGTGATCTTTGACCTGAACCAAGGTCACAAAAGTCCAAACCGCACGCCTCCGGCACACGGCCGTTCGTTTGGCGAAGGTGTCATTAAGATCGAACCAGTGGTTGCCGAGATCAGCCATGTCTATAATTCCAAAACTTTGTTTTTCTTCGATTTGTTGACCTTAGACCTGACCCAAGGTCACGAAAGTCCAAACCGCACGCCTCTGGCACACTGGCGATAGTTTGGTGTAGGTTTCATGAAGATCGAGCCAGCGTTTGCCGATATCATCCATGTCGGCGAGATGCTGTCGGTCAAACCGTGTCGGTGAGATGGTGACTGTTTTTTAGTCCCTCGCAATATAGGCCTTCCCACACCCACTGCATGGGATCCTGTATACCACAGAACGACGTTTGCTCTCTATAGGTTTAGGTATCGGTGCCCTGGCTATTAAGTCCCTGATTTTACGTCCTGACGATTCAACTAACCTAATCCTGCCCCCCCCATGAACTTGGACATTCCTGCCGCGGTGTGGGAAGGAGGGACCACAATAAACTGATTGTTCCCCAATTCCCGCGGCCTGCTACCCCTCCTGTGGATCCTTAGAGGCTTCTCCTTCAGTTCGACGAGTATGTCATGAGGGTATTTTAGCCTTCTAAACGCATCTATCAGAAGGTTAACCTCCCCATTGAGGCGATCTGGGTAGCAAATCCTGTAGGCTCGCAGGAAGAAGCCTATAACAACCCCTCTCTTAGACCTCATGGAAGGACCTGAATAGAAATGTACAATATCGTTTCTATTTGTTGGGTTACGGTAGACACTAAAAAGGATTTCATCATCAGTCCTATCTAACAGTATGTCCAAAAATGGAAGTTTTCCGTTTCATTCCATCTCAGTGGTGAATTGTATGTGTGGATTGACATTGTTTAGTGCGTTCACGAGCGCATCAAGGTAAACATGTTGTGATAACATAACAAAACAGTCATCGACATACCGGACCCAGAAACACTCGTTACCAACTATTGGGCGAAAGTAGTCAACCTCCAGCACCTCCATGAACAGGTTGGCTAATGCCGCACTCAGTTGAGAGCCCATCCCCAAACCCTCTATCTGCGTAATCTCTACCCCTCGAACTCAAAAGCACCGAATCTTACACAATGCTCAACTAGCTGGATGAAATCTCTTCTCGGCAAGGTCAAGGGCATCGTACCTGTGACACTGATGTGGAAAAAGGATTCAAGCAAGGTGTGGGGGCGTGTATGTTTGCGGTTGCTGATCTCGCACCATCAACTCTACCAAGAAGATATGTGACAGATCTGATCGAGCTGAAGCGGAACAAAGATATTGTGGTCACGAGCTCTGACAAAGGTGGCGGCGTTGTCGTGATGAATTCGGTGGACTACACTACCAAAATGCATAATCCTATTTCGGACGCGAATATCTACCAGACGTTGAGTGTTTGGTCCGTGAAAAAGGAGTCAGACAAATTTAATAAAGCGGTCAGACGGATTTTGAAGATGTCATCGAAGGGTAAGGGTATATTATATATCCTCGAGTAGAATCCAAGGTCACTCCGGATGCGGGGTCTGCTTAAGACGCATAAGCCAGGAATTCCTATGCGTATTACCACATCGGGTATAGGCAGCGCCCCACATCGTATTGCGAAGGTGTTGGCGCAACCTTTATCGGCCTCTCTAGGAGTAATCAGTGACAGTCATGTAAAAAATTCCGGGGACTTCTTAGACAGAGTGAAGCAGATATATGTTGGGGGGAAGAAGATGGCCAGCCTGGACGTGAAATCGTTGTTTATTAATGTGCCGATTACCGGGGCAATGGACGTAGCTAAACGTGTGCTAGACTTGACTGATAATGACTTGCTGCCCTTGCCGAGAAGATATTTCATCCAGCTAGTTGAGCATTGTGTTAGATTCGGTGCTTTTGATTTCGAGGGGGTAGAGTTTAGGCAGATAGAGGGGCTGCCGATGGGCTCTCAACTGAGTGCGGTATTAGCCAACCTGTTCATGGAGGTGCTGGAGGTTTACTACTTTCGCCCAATAGTTGGTAACGAGTGTTTCTGGGTCCGGTATGTCGATGACTGTTTTGTTATATTATCACAGCATGTTTACCTTGATGCGCTCGTGAACGCACTAAACAACGTCAATCCACACATAGAATTCACCACTGAGATGGAACGAAACGGAAAACTTCCATTTTTTGGACATACTGTTAGATAGGACTAATGATGAAATCCTGTTTAGTGTCTACCGTAAGCCAACAAATAGAAACGATATTGTACATTTTTATTCAGGTCATTCCATGAGGTCTAAGAGAGGGGTTGTCTTAGGCTTCTTCCTGCCAGCCTACAGGATTTGCTCCCCAGACCGCCTCAATGGGAGGTCAACTTTCTGATAGATGCGTTTAGAAGGCTAAAATACCCTCATGACATACTCGTCGAACTGAAGGAGAAGGCTCTGGAGATCCACAGGAGGGGTAGCAGGGCGCATGAAGTGGGGAACAATCAGTTTAGTGTGATCCCTCCTTCCCACACCGCGGCAGGAATGTTCAAGTTCATGGGGGGCAGGATAAGGTTAGTTGAATCGTCAAGACGTAAAATCAGGGACTTAATAGCCAGGGCACCGATACCTAAACCTATAGAGAGCAGACGTCGTTCTGTGGTATATAGGATCCCATGCAGTGGGTGTGGGAAGGCCTATATTGGTGAGCCAGGCCGTTCTCTTCCACAACGTGTACAGGAACACAGGGTGTCGAGCGCACTGGTTGTTTATGGTAAGAAGGAGGGGCATCTTCCGCGGTGGGATGGTGCCTGTGAAATAACCCAATTAAATGACAAATTTAGGAGGAAAGCTATTGAGACCGCATTTATCGATACCGAGGATTGCATCAACAATTCACCTGTATTTTTCAAGCTAGCTAGAATGATGGCGTACCTGGTGCGGGACGATGTGGTGACGATGCGGGACGATGTGGTAGAGGTGCAGCGGGAATCTGATCCGGGCTAGACAGTTTGTTCCACACCAACACACACCAACACACACACACACACACACACACACACACACAGGCACACACACACACACAGGCACACACAGGCACACAGGCACACAGGCACACAGGCACACAGGCACACAGGCACACAGGCACACAGGCACACAGGCACACAGGCACACAGGCACACAGGCACACAGGCACACAGGCACACAGGCACACAGGCACACGCGCACACGCGCACACGCGCACACGCACACACGCACACACGCACACACACACACACACACACACACACACACACACACACACACACACACACACACACACACACACACACACACACACACACACACACACACACACACACACACACACACACACACACACACACACACACACACACACACACACACACACACACACACACACACACACACACACACACACACACACACACACACACACACACACACACACACACACACACACACACACACACACACACACACACACACACACACACAGGTATTGGATGTGAATGGTATTGGACGTGACTTTCTCGAGGGCCAGCCATGGTTTTTTGTATTGCACTATATTGCCTTTCGCCGTCGAAGCAGTATTTCGCAATGTCGTTATGTCGTTCGTCCGCCCAGCGAGAGGTTGCAATACGTGTCACGTTTTGGGCGCAAGAATTCTAGTGCATAATTGCGTGCTTCAAGTTTTTAAAGCTTCTGAATTTTGCAGTTACGTCATCCTGAAAAAGGCCTCTGGCTGCAATGTTGATAATGTGGTTTGTAGTGGAAATATAGTTTCTCTCTATGTGCCACTTATTCTATAATATATATATACACATATACATATATATGCATATACACATATACATATATATGTTTATATATAGCAAAATGAAACAGTGATTTTTGCCCAAAACGTAGTTATAGGATAAACCTGATGACAAATAGAGCTATATAGATCATGAGATATCAATTAAAATTATATCGTTCGAAGTCAACGTTTCGTTACTTTGCGTTGCGTCTTCGGAGCAAAACAGAAAAACAATGGTGATATAAAAACACCGAGTTACACCTCATGCATACAGTGACTGAAAACACACGGATGCAAGACGATCCGTTTCATTTATCAATCCCTGTTGCCTCTCAAAAAGTGTTCCATATGCAAAGCGTTCCAAACCAACATGGTAAACTTGTACATTAAAAAGTCTCTGGGCTCCAAGTTCTGTAGGAAAACTCTCACACCTACAGCTCCAAGGCTGCTCAATTACTTTGTTGTACTTTTTTGTTAAAACAAAAGTTCGATAATATGAAGTCTGAACTTATTCGATTGCTATCGAACGTTTACCCTTACATGGACCCAAAGATCGTCCTAGTGAACTCTTTCACAATATTTTTTTTCCGGTTTATAAATAGGATTCCTAAATGTCGTTTATCCGCAGTAGTATAGCACTTCAGGTTCTACCAGTGTATGGTAGAACATCATTTAGGGAGATCAGACCGTACTCAACGGGTCCTCTGCAACCCTGACCCGTCATCAGTCAGATAACACTCTTTTGTGTGCGATACACACTTCTCCATTGACGACTTTGAAACGTGTCCCGGTGTAATTCGATCCTCGACCTCCGTATTATGGAGTCTTTGTACATACACAAGGGTGTAACCACGCACCCTTGTGTATGTACAAAGACCACGCACAAGGGTGTAACCACGCACCAGGGGGGGGGGGGGGCGGACAAGCTAAGGACGCGGTACGCTTGAACAGCCTACCCCCCTTTCCTCCCAATACTCCTTGGATCTCAGCAACTTTTTTCGATGTAATTTGAAGCCACTTCAATTAAATGTTCAGTGTATTTCGTAGTTCATTTTTCAGGTTTCCCATTGTCAAAAATGATAGTTTGATGACTAAATGGTCCGCCAAAATTAGCAAGTTTCACTACTTATCACTACCTATGAACATCTAGCGTTATGTCGTATGTGCTGGACCCGACTCCACGATCACCATAGAGCAATGCTGTAAGCATGTTAAACGTTGCCCTCTTGTAGCAGGAACATCAAATATTGGACGATGGTTTCATGGTAGCATATATGGACATACCTTTCCCATGCTTTCCTGTTTCATGGGCACATATTTCGATGCAAGGACAACCAATGCGGATTAGGATGTGGCACTGAGGGGATGCACCTCCCCACGTGGAATGTGGCGTCCCCCATGCCAGGAAAAGACGTCCCTCATGCCAGGGAAGACGTCCCTCTGAAAACGTTCCAGTGTACCTGCTCAAATTTTTCGACCGGAGGTAGCCCTATGAAATGAAAACGCACCCCCTTGGACGGAACGACCGAGTTTTTCAGGACGGTCCGAGTACATCCCGCTTCTTCGAGCTTCGCAACCAAAGGCACCCCCAGGTGCTTTCGCATTGGTGCCGCGCCAAAAAAAATGACACCCCTCCAGACAAGTGACCAGTGACAATTCCTCGATATATCCCGGAATATAGCATTGCTCTCTCGCGATTATGAACTCCGGCTAGTCAGAGAATTGTCCGCATTCATGTGTGGCTTCTCCTGCAAATTTGATAACTTCCGTTGGACCATTAAGTGGAAAGCAGACAAGTTGAAAATTGTATATATTTCATATGTCCCGAACAGCAATATAGCAGTGCAAATTAAAAACTAACGATGAGAGACCAGTCCGATCAGGTTATGAAGAATTTCTTGGGGGAGCCCCTAGTCTTATAGGATACGAGCAGGGGTGTCAATTTTTAAGAAAAAACATTGGGGGTGGGGGGAGCGTACTAGATCGACTAGAGGGGGCGAAGTGTACTAGATCGTCCCACCAAAAACTCATCGGATTTCGCCCACTATATTTTCAGACCTTACTAATTCTTATTTTTATTTCACGATGTGTATGTTAAATGCTTATTCAGCATCCTCACCAACAGGAAAAATCGTCCGGTAGCAGGTGAAGTTACATAAGCAAAAAAGCAGTGCACAGTGCATGTCAATACGAACTGTGAGTCATAGCATGCTACTACAGTATCATACAGTGGACTCGGGTCCATCGTCATCGTCATCGTCAACGTCACAGTCACTCTCCCCTCACTCCACACACCAAGAAACACACAACGGCTTAAATGAAATATTTCTGCGCCGATTCGCAGGCTAAATGCAGATGTAAAAACACATCGGCATTCGTGGAGCATTGGAGCACAGCAGGCCTGAACTGTGATGGCGATGGGTGAGGGATTTCTTTGGTACCTAACATTAGAGAGGGATGAAGCCAAAGTTTTGGTGGTGCGAATTCAGGGCAGGGAAGGGGGCACAGCTTCCACAAAATCATAGGAATCGAAAACGATGTCCTCTGATCAAACATGTGCACTGATGCAGTCATCGTGATGGCCGAGTCTAGTCAGTCACCACACACGACACCAAGCAAACTAAAATGCACACGGATCAGTCAACCCAATCGTCCTACGATTTGTTTTACAACAGTTTAAAAACTCCGCCCGTACCCAATGGCGCAGCCAAAAGCAAGAGTAGGAAACACTGGGTACATGCCTCTCCGGTAACGGCCATGGAGTCCGAAAAGCTCGACCGAAGAGATTCTCAAAGGTGTCATCTGACGGTTTTGAAATAGATATGTCGGCTCGAATGACTTTTTTTTTTGCTCTGGAGTCGGAAATAAAAAGTACAAAACTTCAGAAAGTAGGAATAATGTTACAAATCAAAACAGGGTTCAAATCGTTGGAATTGGAATGGTCCACGCACCAGGTGTGTCGCAACAGGGGCATTTTTACTGCAGCCCTGTTAGTACTTGTAATCTTTTCCCTCCAAAAGGTTGAGTGCAGAGTTTTCTATACCTTTGGTGGTGGTTAGACCCACCATATTTTCCTTCTTGGCCTCTCAACAATTTGATTTATAATTGCCTTTAAATTCACTTGGGACGGATCAAGGAAGATAATATTCCCAAATCTCCAAAATGCCACCATTCGCAGTAGTTCCAGCATAGCAACACCAAATCCAGATCATACTGTTCTGTTATGAAATCAAATAACTCTGCCTTCACAAATATTACCAAGGTCATGGTTATTAAACAGAGATCAGGTCAAAGTATCTCTTCTTATCGCAGTACGGGGAAGACTTTTCGTGTAGAACTTGATAAAATAATTATTTGGACATTCTGCTTTAAAATATGTGGCAAGGTTAATGATGTTAGGTCAGGTCAAGAATTGCGCACACTTTACAATGCCATCTTTGTGTGGAGTTGAGATATTTGTGCGAGCCAGCTGCCTTGGCGACATTGCACCCGCAAGGTCGTCTAATACCGAATGCCACTGTTCCTTATGAATTGAACTTTTAATTCGGTTTTAGAGCCACCGAAGTAGTACATCAGGACATGGTGTGAATAAAGAATGATTCGAGGTGACTCGATTTCGTGTGACTGAACCTTATTATATAAAACAAATATAAAGCATATAAAGAGCAAATGTAAAGATGTGCAAAATGTAGGACAATAGGAACACATTACATGTCGGTACATGTCAGTACCGGCAACCATTACCCTAGTGGAAATAAAGTCAGTCTCGCTGCTGGTAGAATTTGCTTTTCTGATGTCATTAATATCCATTGATTGAAATGCCCAACAAGAGCAGCTGTGTCTCAAGCAGATTCAATGTCCCTGACGAAGTGGGAAATGTTTATACATGGGTAGCATCGGTACCTATTTATGATAAGGGGAACGGAAGAATACGAAGAAAGTGACAACCAATGCACACGAAACTGCTCGGAAAGATGATGCAAAGCCGTGACTAATCCCACACCGTTCACCATGACTGACCAGGGTCGTGGAGTACGTACCGTCTACCAGGGCTGGATTTATACTTTGCAATCCTGGATAATAAGAGGACAACTTCTGAGTGATGGAATACGAAGCGGATGTTTTCCTTCAAACATTGGCATCAGAATCTCACTTTGAAGTTTCAGGTGAATCTTGAGCACTTTACCACAGGGCACAGGGTACATTGTCGAACAACACCATCACACGTCGAAATTGAAAAAAAAAACATGGAGGAAACAACATGGAGGATAATTTTGGCGAAGAGGGCAATGCTATGAATGGCAAAGATCCAGGAAAAGGTCGTTTTTTTAGACCCAGACGTCCACTGTGGCGGACCAAGGTTGCAGAGCACACCGTCCACTGTGGGGGACCGGAGCTGTGGAGCACACCTGCTATGGCGGACCAGAGCCGCGAAGCTCACCGTCCACTCTGGCGGACCAGTGCCGCAGAGCACATGGTCCACCCTGACGGACCGGAGCCGCGAAGTACACCGTCCACTGTGGCGAACCAGGGCCGCGGAGTACGTCATCAACTGTCGCAAACCAGGGTCGCGGAGTACACCATCCACTGTGGTGGACCGGGGCCATGTGGCACATCTACTATGACGGACTAGGGCCGCGAAGCATGGCGTGTACTGCGGCGGATCACGATCGCGGAGTACATCATCAACTGTGATGGATCAGGGTCGCGAAGCAAACCGTCCACAGTGGCCGATCAGGGACGTGGCCGTGCACCGTCCATTGTAACGGACCGGGGCCGCGGAGCACACCGTACAATGTGACGGGTGAGGGCCGTGTAGTACACAGTCAATTGCAACGGACCGTCTACGTTGTGCTTTTATTTGGCAGTCCAGGTGTGATTATTTCGAGCTGCAGAGCATATTTAATGGCCCTGTCGCTTTTTGCAAAATTCGATGCGCTCTGGATTACAGACACTAATTTTTTGGATTACTGACGGAATTTTTGGTCCCGAACGCGATGTTTAGGGGCCCCATGGTCACTTGTTGCGATCCCAAGCGCGGGTTTCAGTGGCTAGGACACGTTTTGGGGAGGGAACAACATGTTTTATGGGCTTTTAGAGCGGTTATTAGGACCCCAGAGTGATTTTCCATGTTGGGACTGATTTTCGTTGCCCCGGCTTCATTAGCTTGGTGATCACAATGATACTTTTGGAGCTCCGGTACGACCTGTCATGCCCCGTGCGTAATTTTCACGGACTCCCGGATAATACTTGATACCTCTAGTCTCAGCGTGACTTTCCGGGGCCCAGGCCCGACAGTTTGTGGCCTCCATCGTGATTTTCTTGAACCGCAGCACGAGTTTTGAGCCTTCAACATGATTTTCAGACATTCAGGTGAAAACTTTTGAGGCCCAGAGTCCTTTTCAGAAGTTCCTTCGCGATTTTTGGCCCCTATGTGATTCTGAACCCCGATGCGATTATTGGGGGCCTAAACGAGATTTTTAAGGAGACTGGTGCAATTTTTCTTCCGGAGTTCGACGCGATTCTTGGTGACCCCACAACCTGCCAGTTTGGCAACTGCCCACAATGTCCCCGCCCCATTCGGTATGCCGTTGTGCTACGCGATTCTGCAACGCAAGCATAGAGAAATAGCGCATTTGTTTCATCACTGACACGTGATTTCAGCTCCAAAGTTCTGCAGACAGTATGAGGAAAGTTAAACCCATCCTACACGGATAGGCAAGGATGGACTATTAAGCAAGAGGGATGCCATTGAATCCAGATCATAGTACTTTTGTTGCAATACATACTTTTTTCCGCAGACTGCTTTGGATATTGTTTGCGCTCTTGAAGTTTGGTCAGGGTTGGCGTTGGAAGTGGATGAAGCAGCACTGTGAAGGACATTACATGTGGTTCAAAGGGCTTCTTTCTGTTTACTTTTACAATGCAGGTAATGAAGTAACCATTTCATTAATTGACCTCTAAGGTGTCCTGAGTGAGCAGTAGAATCGAGATGGGTTCCATGCAATAACCTAACAGCCATAACCAACATAACATAATCTAGTATATCCTAACATTCCTTTGGAAAAGATATCGAACAAACATTTATGCAATATATCTTCTAAATGTATTTCAAATAAAAAAAAACGAACAAAGTCAAACCTAACCCAACGTCAGCTGCTTTTGAAGTAAAAATGTCCGAATTTCATTTTTTGGGGAACTTTCCGACCTAAAAATTTAAACTAGCCTAGCCAAGCCAAACCGGTATTATTGTGCTCTATGGTGGAAACAAGACAATTTTCTACATATATTTGGCTCCATATAACAATCAAATGGGTTTGGTGTGGTCAAGTTAAGTTAGTTTAGGTTTTTCAAGTTCGAAAACTTTTTTAAAATGAAAAATGAATGTTTCTCCAAAAATTGAACATGATTTGGTAAATTTGCAGTTTATGGCGCTTTTTCATTTCTTGGAGTTTTCCTTCAGAATGTCGTGTTATGCAGGTGACTAAGATGATGGGACCACTTATTTTGTGTGCAAGTGGTTACTTTTCAGGTTATGAGCAAACTAATGTCAAACAAGGGATTTTGAGTTATGTAACATAGCATAAAAGTTCTTTTAAATGCATCAAAACATAGCACTTAGCACCACCTTGTCAGACTTTGGTGTCTGTTGTTGGGCCGCCATCGGGCTGCCTCGGCACGTGCGCTGATGCGCCGGGCCACATGACCGGGTCACCCGGCCGGACCCGGGCCGCCGGGGGTGGCTTAGCGGCGTGTCGCGGGGGGCGGTCAAGTTGTTCCGGCCCGTGACGTAGCCAAGGCGGTACTCAGCAGCACTTTGCGTGCATCTCAAGCCAAAACTGCCAACGTTTGCCACGGCTTTACGCAGGAAATTTTAATTATATATAGGAACATTTGATACCATGCGAATGCCTGAACAATTCTACACATGATTCCGGATGCTTTTTACTTATACCTCCAGGAAAAAGTATGTTTCCTTGCCGGTAAACGAAGACACTACACAAAGGCGGCCGGCCAACTCCCAGAGAGCGGGGCCTAAGTCGTTGCCATGACGACCGACTGGACCTCAAGGCTAATCGTGCGCGCAAGCTCGATAGAAAAAGAAGCTGCTGTTAAATGAAATTGGACGTTTTTCTCATTCTTTGTACCCTCTGTTTCATGTCATCATTTGCTTTCTCGTGTCAGCTGAAGATAGAGGAAAGTAAAGCGCGGCATAGTACCATGCGCTCTTCTCTAAGCAAACGTTTATTTTCGCGGGATACTCAGTGGCGTAGTAAATTTAATTAGACATGTTGATCTCACCGAGGATTGTTTGAAAATCCACAATGCTCCAAAATCGCTTATAATCTCGTTTTTATTCGTTAGATTTAAACATGTTGACTTCGCCAAGGACCATTGGGAAATTCACGACAAGGCTCCGAAATTCTTAGAAATCTCGAATTTAGAAGTTAGATTTAGAAATAATTTATGTCATATAAATATTTTAGCGCTCTGGCGAGGAACATATAATTTCATCACAATCACACGATGACCTTCCCTCGATGATTCCAAAAATAGTCGAAAGTTACTTAGATGGTGTGTATTCGGATGCATCCCTTCATCGAACAACGAAGAATATGCAATTCCAACCAACGTCGACTTCTCACTGCCTTATTGTATTATCTATGTCGATGTCGTGCCTTGCTAGGCATAGGCTTTTTAATTTCGGAGACGCCTTGAATACGTACAAGAATCAAAAAGCCCATGCCTAGCAAGGTACGACATCGATATAGATAATATAATGTGGCAGTGAGAATTCGACCGTTAGTTGGAATTGCTTATTCTTTTGTTGTTTGACGAAGGGTTGTACCCGAATATGCACCATCTAAGTAACTCGACTATTTTGTAACCATCGAGGGAAGATCATCGGGTGATTTTGATGACATATTGATTTAGCTATGAGCCATGAAAAAAATTCACTAAACACTTCAAAATCTGTCAAAATCACAAATTTATGAGTCAAATTTCGACATTTTCATTTCATCAAGGACCGTGTGATGAACTTCGCTGGAAAGCTTCAAAAACTCCAAAATCTCTCAAAATCATGAGTTTAGAAGTTAAATTTATACATTTTGATTTCACTAAGGATCATTTAGAAATTTATTAGGAGGCTCCAACATCTCTAAAATGCACATCCACACAAATATGCATATGTGAATGTTGCAAGTGCAAAAACTTATTGACACGTGGCTTTACGACGCACTCAGCAGCGAGGCCATATGGCACTTATTGACACGCGTCAAGGGTATCTGCAGCTGAAAGCTGCACTTAAACATGGGCAATTGCCCTTGACAATACAATATAAAATATGTCATGCACACATAGCAGCAAGTGTGCACGTATCTGGAGACAAGTTACCTTTCTTAATCACACTCAATAAGCACGAAACGAAAATGAAACACAAGTGCACGTAGTTCCAAAAGCGGTAAACTTTTCAAACACATCAACTTTTCAAATCAGGGACGTTAAGTTTCTGCCGCGTTTGCGGCACTATATCATCAATTGCCAGGAATATGCTAGGTTTGGAATATTCTACTACGCGATTTTATAATCCGCCAGATACCAGATTATATGACGTCACCAAGGCGCGGAGATACTAGATCTGAGAATCTACTAAACTTGGGTGTTCTTTAATATACTCTAGCGTGACGTGTGATGCGACAGTGAGAATACAGGATTTGAGGGTGGAGGTCTGTAACATGGTGGCAGCGGTCGGTACGAAACCCCGTGGTTTGTGAGGGTTAACATTCCCTGTGGTCTATTGTTCAGGACGGTTTTCTACTTTGAAGACCTGAAGTATAATTGCGTGCGTAAATATGACCTTATTGAGCGCTTCGTTGTCCGACTTTCCGATTTTTGACGGCTCGAGCTCGCCTGAGTTATTTGTCAAGCGGTGTCAGCGTTTGGCAGAGCTGGGTGGCACTTCGACCGATAAACTCAATGGCATAAAGACATAAAGACATAAAAGATTAGTGCAACTCTGAGCCACAAGGGCCCTTCTTGGTTGCACTCTGTACCATGAACCAGTTGCCCACCAAATCTGCCAATCAGCCCTCCCTGTAATACTGAAAAGCAAGCCCTCTATTCTTATAATGATTGTCTATGCTGTTTTTAAAGATGTTCAATGTGCTGATACTGACGATGTTTTCCGGCAGCTGGTTCCAGTGTTCCACTACCCTGTTGGTGAAGAAAGTTTGCCTTAACCTTGTTCTGCTGTGGTTAATTTTAATTTTGAATTTATGACCTCTAATTGCATCATTTCTGTTAAATTCAAACATTTCCCCAAGGTATCCCCTCTCCAGACCATTGACAAATTTAAAGACCTCGATGAGATCTCCTCTCAGCCTTCTATATCTAAGTGAAAACATATTCAATTTCTTCAATCTTTCCTCATATGCCAGGTTGCTTATGCCATTAACCATTTTTGTAGCCCTCTTTTGTACTCTCTCTAAAAGCCAACAATCTTTTTCATAGCTAGAAGACCAAGCTTGGATGCAGTATTCCAAATGTGGCCTGACGTATGCACAGTAAAGCTTCCTGATCACTTCCTCACTTCTGTATGATACATTCCGATTTATTGCCCCGAGCATTCTCAGTGCCTTCTTCCTGGCTTCCTTGGTCTGTTCTGATGCCCCCAGTTTTGTGTTTAGAATAACACCTAAATCCTTCTCCTGTTGAGTCACTGATAGCACTTGGCCACCCATCAAGTATGGAGCCTTCATATGCTGCTTACCTACATGCATGATTTTGCACTTATCAAAGTTAAATTTCATTTGCCATTCTTCGGACCACTTCACAAGTTCGTCTAAGTCTTTTTGCAGCGAGATATGCTCATCCTGACCTGTTATTGCCCTAAAGACCTTCAAATCATCTGCAAATTTCAAAACTTTACTGCTTAGGCCACCTTCAATGTTATTTACAAATATAATGAACAGTAATGGCCCTAGTACTGACCCCTGGGGGACTCCACTAAGAACGTTTTGCCATGATGACTTTGTACCATTTAGCATCACTCTTTGCTGTCTATCTGAAAGCCACAACTCCATCCATTTTAAGATGCTACCTGCAATACCATGGGACTGAAGCTGTATCATTAACCGTTTATGGGGTACCTTGTCAAAGGCCTTACTAAAGTCAAGATATGCTACATCAACCTGATTTCCCTGATCAAATTGTTCTGTGGCGAAGTTCAAAAAGTCCAAGAGGTTTGTGAGACACGATCGTCCTTTTCTAAATCCATGTTGAGTATCTTGAATCAATCTGCTACCTTCCAGATAATTAACTATTCTATCCTTGATAATTGATTCGAGTACCTTGCAGACTAGGGATGTGAGACTTATTGGCCTATAGTTTTCAACTTTTCCTCTTTCTCCTTTCTTGAAAATAGGAACTACATTTGCCCTTTTCCAATCGGTTGGAATTTCATTATGTGTAACTGATCTACAAAATATTATACTAAGTGGAAATGCCAGTTCCTTTTCAGTTTCCCGCAACACCCTAGCATAAATATCATCAGGTCCTGCTGCCTTATTTGGCTTTATTTTCCTGATATGCTTGTAGACAACATCACTACCAATGAAATCAACATCACTTGTCAGATCCCATGTAACTGAACTATGGTGTACGGTCGGCAGATTTGTCATATCTTCCAATGTAAACACTTCTTGGTCGGCTTATCGGCGGAGGAAAAGCGCCTCCTTTCGCGTGAATGGGTGCCTACTTTCGAGTCTGCAGTCAAGGAGTTAACTCGGGAGGATCAACTGGCCGAACTCTGCGGCACAGCATCACAAGTCAACGAACGTGAGCACACAGTCACCTGGGCAAAGTATGCTGGGATCTCTGCTGAGTCTCCACACGCAATCCGAACGCCACAGAGATCTTCATCTCCTCCGTGGCGCCGTACCACGGACGGAGACTGCACCAGGGCCGCGGGCAGAGCGGCCGGCGCAGGTGCGCACGGCGCAGGACGGGAGCGCTGGCGCCGTAGTTCTCCGGCTGCGCCTCGGAGTGGCGCTGCCGGCGCGGCTGATGCTGGGGGTAGAGCATGGGAGGCCAGCAGAGGCCGGGAGCAGCGTGGCGGCTCACCGGTGCCGACACGGGTGCGGGAGAGCGATGCGGGCACGGCCGGCCGGCCTGAGCTGAGAACGGCCGACCGCGGCCAATCGCGCAGTCCGGACCGACAGACGAGTGGACGGCAGGCCAGCCAGTGCTGGGCTTGTCGCAGTTTCGGCCACCTCAAAAGGCACTGCCCAAACGGACAAGGGGCAGGCTGGCGGAAGGTTGGTGAGCCTTCCCATAGCTCGGATTGCAATCAATGGATTTGCGGTAAGTGATGCCTTAATAGACAGTGGTAGCCAACTGAGTATGATTGACAGCCGTGCTTTGGCATCATTGCTCCGAACTCGCGATTTTGAAGCCGCCTGTCCGTCTTGTTTCCTGAGATCACTGGGAACTTGAAAGTGAGTTTGTGGTTGTAGAGGATTTGACTCATGATGCCATCTTGGGATGGGACTTTTTATCGGCACACAAGGCCGTGATTGATTGTTCTCCGACGCACGAGGTTGATGGGGGAAGCTCACAAGATCTACTTTCAGAAGACCTACGTTCAGTAGATCTACTTTTAGAGGATTTATTTTCACAGGATCTACTTTCAGAACATCTATTTTCACAAGATCTACTCTCGGGACTGGGTTGTTCAGAAGATCTACTCGAAGACGAAAGTGTTCACAGGATCTACTTTCAGGAGAATGTTTTTCACAAGATCTACTCTCGGGACTGGGTTGTTCAGAGGATCTACAAATAGGCCTCAAGTGTTCAGAAGATCTACTCCCGAATGCAAATGTTCAGAGGATCTACTGAAAGCTGGAAGTGTTCACAAGATCTACTCTCGGGACTGGTTTGTTCAGAAGATCTACTCGAAGACGAAAGTGTTCACAGGATCTACTTTCAGGAGATTTTTTTTCACAAGATCTACTCTCGGGACTGCATTGTTCAGAGGATCTACAAATAGGCCTTAGTTGTTCAGAAGATCTACTGATGGAAATGTTCAGAAGATCTACTACTGGAAATGTTCAGAGGATCTACTCGGAGGATGGAAGTGTTCACAAGATCTACTCTCGGGACTGAATTTTCAGAAGACCTACTCTTGGCCCGGAATGTTCAGAAGATCTACTCTTGGGCCGGTATGTTCAGAGGATCTACTTTCTGGACTGGATTGTTCAGAAGATCTACTCTCAATTCCGATGTCCAAGAAGCATAAGTTCAGCTTTCTCTCGCTAGGTAGCAGCACGGTCTTGGTATTACCGCGTTGAATAAGGAATGAATGTCAGATTGAACGCTGAAGCATAGGTAACAATATTTCTCGGTAGATGGCAGGATGATGCTATTGAATACGAGCTCGTTGTGTGCCTGTATTGTTAGCGTTTCATAGCTTGGCAATCGGCTGCCGTCCCGTGGGAAACTGATATGCAGAGTAGTGGCGGATAGAGAGGACGCACACATTGTTCGGACCTATTTGTATCTGAGCTTACGGTTGGCTTAAAATGTTAGATGCACTGTGATACTCTCGCAATATTTACATTGTATCCACCCGCAATATGGCGTTGGCCATTCCCTGGTGACGCCATTGACTAGCAGCCTGGGAAGGACTGAGAAAACGCAGCGTCTGTGGCGCTCCAAATTTGCTCCCGTCACGCCGGCAATGATTCTGCAGCGGGAACGCTTTCTCAGCGCCCTGCGGCGCTGCCGTAGCTATCGCCCATGCTGAGGCGGATGAGATCGTCATGTACTGATATCATTGTGCGGCGGTGCCGACATCTGCATGCATGCATCTACTGCATGTTATTAATAGTAGCATTGTGAACTGGAAAATCATTACAATAGTGCCGATAGATAAAGGCGACGATGCTAAGCGGTGCAACTATCGACCAATGTCGATATTGCTGGTCGTGAGTAGGCTTTGTGCGCTTACAGTATGTACAAAACTGACGCAATACGTACTTAGTCTGCATATTATATTCCGTCAACAATATGGCTTCCGCCCTGACCTATCGACGAAGGCGGCAGTGCTTGCTTGAGCTGTAGTATATGCGACTAGCAATGTTGACAAAGGTATGATGATTTCATTAGTCACGGCAGACACCTCAAAAGCATTCGACAGTGTTGCGCACTGCCTCGTGGAGAAGCTAGGGTGGTACTGCATCGACAACCAGTGGTTCGCCGCATGGTTTAGCAATGGCATGCAGTATGGGTGACACGTCTATGGGTGACACGTCTATGGTGACACGTGTCACCCATAGGCCCTATGGGTGACACGTCTACGTTCAAATGATTCACGTTCATCCACGTTCAAATGGACCCAGGCAAGGTTGGAATTCTGAACTCACACGGTGTCGAGAATAACCCCTTTTATCTTGGCATGGCGCTTTTGTCTTACAACACAACATTACGCATTTCATCGAGTGGCAATTTATGGAGGTGTCCAGACGTGTGAAAATGCTATGTAGCCTGACAATAAGTATGAAACAAATAGATGAAACGAAAGTGTTTCTGAATATGGACAATAAAAAAGCTATTCAAGTTTACCAAAAATGTTGGTATGATCTAGCACACATGTTAAATACTGTATTTTTAGCAAATACTGCCTTTTTAGCTTCAATTAATTACCGACAAGTAATGAGTACATGATACATGATGGTTATCTGAAGAACTGGATACATGACTATATGAGAGATATTGGCTAATAAAACACCTCTCGAAGCCAAAACTGCATACAGATCAGTGGTCACCCCTGAATTGTCGCCGCTTTCATTCACACCGATGTCTTGTCGATCCAGCGAATTCGACCAGTGGGCATTTGGTCGCTGTCATATGCGTCGTAGATAATTCACGATGCAACGCATGTACGGTACGTAGGCTTCGGTTGTGAACAATATGGGTTAGAAAAAAATAACTGATATACCTCGTGAAGGAAATGTGGATTTCAGCAGATTATAATCAGATTGGTCACGTCGAAATCCAAGCTATTTTTACACACGAAATGCATTATTTTCGGGTGAAGAATAGAGCACGGGACATGGCACAGAGAATGGAGTCGGAAAGGAGAGCGCGAGTGACGGCTTTCAAGTGTCCAAATCTGCGACAAGTGACATTTATTAAGCTGCCTTTGGAATCCAACACCAATCCAGCACCTGCGAATTAGACAGCACATGTCAGACTGTTGCAAGCAGCTCACCACTGCTTAATCCATGATTCCGACGGAGGGAGGGTGGGCAGGTCAAAACGAAGTGTCATAGATTAGGAATCAAATTGTGAGGCACTGAAAATTAGCACTAAAAATAAGCACTAAAAATTAGTAGCGGAGTACAACCTAAGCATACATGGGAGAAAAATATAACTTGCAATGTCTTTATAACCATTGAAGGGTTTTTTAAATGAAGTACTAATATTTCAAGAAATTTCCAACGTTTCGGATTTCGTGATCAATTGCTGGGATTCGGTGATCATGTCGGAAGCACGAGGCGTCGGCAATCTAGTGGAACAATATAACTTTTGAATATACAGTCGAAGAACGTTTTGTTTGTTTGTTTGTTTATTTATTTAGCACATCATAGCACACATAGCATGAACAATTTTGCGATTGGCACAAAAGACCAAAATGATCTTAATTCGAGGTGCCTCTCGCAACAACGTTTCCATCCAATAAAACTTGACCACCGACACGGTGCGACAATCGCCGCCCGCCCCGCCAGCACGCCCGGGCCCCATCGTCACAAAGTATGCACACATGTGTGGTACTCATATTGCGCCCGCACCCGGCAGCACCTGGTTAGTTCTGTATGTTAATTTTTTGTGTTAAAGCGTTTTGTGTTGATAAGAAACGTCTGAAATGCTAAGGCTACACACAGCTGAAGGTTCTTACCGAGACCATTTCCAAAAATGAGCGTTTGTGAAATCTTCTTTTCGGTTAAGTTAGTGAACATATCTGTCGTGTTTCTCAGTTTGGTAAATATAATATTTCTATGGTAAGCATAAAGAGGACAGTGAAATATGAAATGAATTGCATCTTGTTTGGAATAGCCGCATGAGCATGATGGGTCATGTAGAGGATTGACAACAAATGTGTCTGCGTTTAGTTCAGTGAGGCCCATCCTGAACCTTGCATGCAGCGTGTTGCCTGGTTTCGTACCGAGACAATAATATTGTGGCGGTATCGTGGCACCTGTGCGACCCATAATTGCCCTCTTGAATTTATTGATGTTTCGTTCATACCTCAAATTTTCAGGAAGATTGTTCCACACCTTTGTTGTAGCCAGGAAAAACGATTTTTGGAACAAGGCGATTCTATTTAGCGGGACTGTCAGTGTAGTTGAATTTCTGAGACGCCTTCCTGTAACTGTATGTCGTGGTTCAGTAACTAGTTTTCTAATATAAGTTGGTAGACCCGGACCTGCGTGCTTGATTTTGTGGAACAAAAGAAATTTATGAATTTCTCGC
The DNA here is from genome assembly GCA_034440575.1 of Imbricaverruca yamaguchii. Lineage (NCBI taxonomy): Eukaryota > Metazoa > Arthropoda > Thecostraca > Neoverrucidae > Imbricaverruca > Imbricaverruca yamaguchii. Next base: position 308,302 of record JAOTOL010001173.1, read on the forward strand.
CGTGTTTTTAGCTCATCCAATCCCAATTTCGGTCTAATTTTTCCGGATGATGTTCTATATAGTGCACCTGTGATTAATCTAGTTGCTCTTTTTTGTAATTTCTCAAGTCTGAGTGCATCAGATATTGTTATATGTCCGTCATATATAGTATCTGCATAGTCAAACAGAGGCCGAATGTAAATTTTATACAAGTTACAGAGGATTTGTTTGGGAATCTTACTTGCAGCAGGATAAAGGGGGCTTAGTGCACAATTGACCTTTAGGATAATATCGTTTATGTGACTATGGAAGCGCAAGTCGGAAGAAAATGTAAGGCCGAGGTGTTTATGATTTCCTATGATTTCCTAAGCATAGTCTAAGCCTCCCATTCTGAGATTTAGCGGTTTACTGATACTCTTACATGTGAATCTTTGTTGGATCGTTTTTGCCGCATTAAATTGTATGCCCCATGTTGTTCCAAATTTGTGTATAATATCGAGATCTTTTTGAATCGATTGTTGTGCTTCTAGTGAGCCTTGTATATGTGAAGCGTAAAGCGACGTGTCATCAGCGAAAAAAAGGATTTCATTTGTAATCATGTCTGCCAAGTCATTTAAATATATTAATGCCAAAAGGGGTCCCAAGACAGAACCCTGTGGGCAACCCGCATTTATGGTAGTTGGTGGTGAAAGGCTGTTTCCTACCCTTACACGTTGTTCCCTATTATGTAAGTATGATTGCAGCCACATCAATGCAGTGCCGTCAATCCCACAATGGTTTTTGCACTTAAAAATAAGCCCTGCATGCCATATAGTATCAAAATATTTTTGTATGTCCAAATATATACATGTAAAGTCAAGATTTCGATCTAAAGATGAATATAACGTATGTGTCAAGTAGAGCAACTGTAGTTGGGTCCCATGATATGGACGGTAACCACTTTGCCTTTCAGAGAGTATATTGTTATCAGTTATGTGTGAATAAATTCGTTTAAAAACTAACTTTCCTAGGATTTTGGACAAGCACGATAAGAGGCTAATTGGCCTATAATTTGTGGGATAAAAGCATGATCCTTTCTTTTTGAATATGGGCGACACATTTGCTTGTTTCCATTCCTTGGGGAAAACTCCAAGTGATAACGAATTGTTGAATAATTTAGTAAGGGGTTCGTAGATAAGAATAGCAATTAGTTTAAGCAGCCTGGGAGGTATTTCATCGGGTCCTGTCGATTTATTTGGATTTAGATGGTTGAGTTGCTGAAGAACTTCATTTTCAGTAACTTGCATTTCTGCCAAACTTGGAATGCTATGATTATTTTGTGCGTCCATAGAAGGTAGTTGCAAGTTATTAGGCGATTGGGATTGTTTCGCAAAATGGGCGTTCAAGAGTGTTGCCTTCGTAGCTTACAATCGTCTATGAAACCTAAACTGATCCACCTTAAACTTTACTTCAATTACTCATAGTTCCTCAGTTGGACACGGTCATGTCGTGTGCGTTGGTAGACGCACACCGGCAGATGCTACGCCAGACGTTCAGCAATGACACCATCATTGGAGGGCCCCCGAGCCTTGAGGCCTCAGTCGGCGCGATTTTTTATCCGGTGCATCCATTGTAAGCCTCAAAGCATATTTTTATAAACTCTGCTCGATATTTCAAGGGTCCCCTTGTTTTTTATTGATATAAACTGAACCATTCCGGGACCCTGTGCAAGCTATGAGGCCACGGTGCAATTTTTCTGCTTCCATCGCGATTTTTCGGGAGGATGGGTCTGACGATTTTTGGGTTCTGGTACGATTGTCTTAGGCTGCGGCGCGATTTGTTTGGAGCCCAGCAAGGTTTGTTTGAGCACTCACTATCGCCGTTGTGGGGTCGGGCGATATTTTTAAGGGGATTCCCAGCGTCATTGTTTTGAGGTGGGGGGTTTAGGCCTGCATCGACTGCAGTGGACTGAGCTTTGTTTTGAGGTGAATGGCTCACTTAACCTAACCACAAGATACCGTCTCAGTCTCCGTAACACCCAACCCTACATCTTGTATTGCAATGTTTTGCAATGTCCTTTTCGCAGCGTTTTAAAAACAAATTGTGATGCCTATGATTATGAAAGTACTGAAGCCAATGTATTACGAGTCGCTACACGCCATGGCCTAAGAGGATCAAAATGGCACAGTCCAGGTGGCAGCTTGCGAGGTTTCCATGTAAACACATGAAATAAACGTGACAACAGTAGTAGGGGAGACCGGGTCTAGTTGATGCACGGGATTGTTGATACAACACCATTCTCTCCAAAAGCATGAAGCCGGTTGTCATTGCTACTGTTGCACATGTTGCTACTGACACCCTCATCTCGCACAAAAAACAAACCCGAGTCCTTTCGACTTCTGACTGCGGAACGGTGACGATGTGACACATTTGTGGACCGAAAGTAAAGTTTAAATCCCTTTGCTTCACCCTTAATTTCTAATTTGTCGCCCACTTGTTATTTTTTTAAGTGTCGGCTATCATTACTATGTTCTCCCAACTTTGCGACTGTGAATGCGTTTAAATTCATGATTAAAATGGACTGAAAGTAAACATTAAATCCCTGATATATTACTCAAATTTTATTCCATTACATAAATTTAATCCAAGTTCTTCCTGGGGTTGCTTTATGAGGCAGGGCTCTGTTGCTAAGCAGAGCTCGTTGCGTGAACCATGACCTCAACACCCGATCAATGAATTCCAGTTCAACGGCGGAATTTGGGCCGAAGGTTTGAATTGCCGTCAATGCACCGACACGGCGCCCGATAGCTCGTCCCAGGCCTTATCGGGCCGGCTGCGAACTGACATCTCCTCGCTACGTCTCCAAAATGATGAATTATGTTGAGTTTCGCCAAGGTTGTGTCAACTTGATTCGGTTTCCCCTGCCCAATGATTGCAACAATGACGTCTTTACAGTTTGCTTCACCTCAAGCGTAACAATTGTTGCTCTTGAGGTGAGAAGGCTGTAGCGAGAGAGAACATGAGCTTATCACGCGACGTCATCAGATAAGTACAGTAGATGCTATCCTAAAGTACGCCCACACATCCGAAAAATTAACCTGACTTCGGCCGCTTTGCTTTAGACACGGGGTATTTTTAAAACATTTTTTCCCAACTGTAAAATCAAGCATGTATTTGGAAGTTGAGAGGGCCCTGCCTTCCCAACTTTGAAGTTGGAGTGGCAGTTTCCCATACTGGCATCACAGTACCTACACCAATGATGCATTTCACCTCATTAAACTTAAAAATTCAATAAGTAGTACTGATATCAGATTACTTCCTGAACGATCTCCACAGCTTGAATGAGCTAATTCTTGCTTTATTTGTGGTTAATAAGATGTATTTCAAGGCATAAATATACATAATTATTGTTCTAATTTTTCTGACTATGGAATGTCCACAAGAAAGTGAAAGCGGCACGGAGATGAGTTTTTTTTTCGTATAACGCGCCACGGAAATGAGTCGCGTTTTTTGTTTTCACCGTGAATATACACGAAATCCGTTCCCGAAAATCCCTCTTGGGGGACAGGATTTCAGCCCACACTGAATTAGAAGTTACTAACTGGCAAGTCTGGCAAGCGTTTTCAGTGGACGGCAAATGCTACTCTGCGCTAGTTAAGGTAGAAATTCGAATTATCACGGCCCATACAAAATGGGTAGCTGATTGCATGAGTTGGCTTAGATGCTGTACTAGCTGCATGTGCATGCGAGCAGCATGATTTCAAGCTTAATAATCCATACATTTTACATATCGTTCAGCACCTTGCCAATAAACATATGTGTATCGACCTTAAACCAGTCAACCACATCGGCCTTTGAATAAGCCGACCATCCGCTGGCGTCAGTTCCCAACAGCCCAGCCCCAAGCCGGCGTGGGAAGACCACGCATCAACTACCCCTCCCCTCCCCGACGACCGCACGATACAGTGCCTCACCCTCGCCGTACCGAGTGAGATGTGCACGTTGCCAGTGGCGTCTTCAGCTTGATCTCTAAGGACACTTACACATGACAGTGGCAGGGAAAAGATAATGAACCAACGTCGCAGCAGCATACAGATCTGAAGATACTGGACACGTTGACAAAATGATGAACAGTTCAACAGCTGTGTCCGCCACTGCAGTCGTCCGTTTCCCAGCCTGCACGTCTAAGCGCCCGACGTCGCAGCCCGGTTCATATTTCCCAGAGGAGGCGAGCTGGCCGCGATCTGAACGGCCAGCCTGCGTCTAAAGCAGAGCTGATCTAGAAATGGCTAACTAATGGCGATCTTGCAATTTCTAATGGAGCACTGAATCGATACAAAGCAAATGAGTGTTTCATATCAGTGATAAAAAGGCGTAAAATAACCTTATGCTCATAATAAAACAAAGACATAGATCCAAATTCCCACTGTATCTATTTCTGTCACAGGCCTTCCTGAACAGCAAACATTTTGCTTTAAAAAAATCACAAAAACACACGCCTAATGCACCTCATCTCGTGCCACCGCACAGTGAATCGCCTTCATTTTATATGTAACAATATCTACCTACTCGTAAAATACATACAATTTATGATCCGTGTGTGTATTATGCATGTGTCAACTGCGGCTGCGGTTGTATTGCATGTGTGCTTTCGTCAGGTGGTGTAAGGAACTGGGTTTTCTGAGGGTCCAGGATGCTGTCATTGTGTTTAATGGAGGTCTTTTGGCCCTAATTTCAATTGGTTCGGTGATTTTGAGCTCAGCTATATCTTTGCAGACTTGCAGAGTAGATATGCTGAGTGTTTTAGAGTCCAAAGTGCTGCTCCCATGAGTGATTGTGAAGTGTTCGCCAAATGGGATATTAGCGGTTGTATTTTTAGCGTCTCCAAGTGCACATTAAGTCTGTCCCTGACAATGCTTTTTGTTTACCCTATATACGTCATGTCCCATGGTAGGCATAGCTGGCATGTTATAAGGCAGACGCTGTTCCGTGTGTTGCATCTGCTTTGAAGTCCTGCGAGACAACGGTGACACTTTTTTCTCCCAGCAGGACACGGGTGTTAGTTGAGAGCGGACTTGGTCAATGTTTCTGAAAGTGTTTTCCCACTCTGCAATGCCACACGTATTGATAGTTTTAAGGTTTTGATTGCCGCTGTTATTTTTTGATGAGCTCAACATCTATGTAGGGGAGGCTGACGAAAGTTGCGTTGTCTCTGGGGTCTGAACGTCGCGTTTGTGTATGTGCACTTCTCATGGGGTGTGCTACCTGAAACATTGCTCTTTTGATCATGCGAGGTGGTTTGCCAGAAACAAAGTGTCGATTTTTTGCATGCCATGAGTCTAGGCATTAGCATTAGGTCCGATACGCTTTGATCTCAATGTCTGTGCATACAAAACTGCTCTTTTTGTTTGGATGGGGTGTGCCGAGAAATATGGAAGGGCTATGGGTGCCGCCATCGGTTTTATGTATAGCTCGGTCATGTGATAATCGTCCTTGTTGATGGTCAGAAGTGTTTCAGGAAAGGTACTTGTTGTTTACTAGAATGGTCACTGCGCTCCATGGATAGCTTTATGGAGGGACGGAAGTTGTTGAGAAAATTGAAGTAATCGTGGAGTGCTTTTGATCCGTGTGTCCAAATACCCAGGACATTATCAATTTAGTGCATACATGTTGTGGGCTGGTGTTGATTTGACGTCAGGAGGAGTGTCTCAACTGCGTTCAAGAATATGATGGCCAGTGGTGGAGCAATCCGACTCCCCATAGATGCATCATGCATACACATACGGATCATACACTTTCAGGTGGTCTTATGTCAATGAGCAGATCACGACTGTGCCCATCGGGCATATGTGGAGGGAGCAGACACATACCCATCTCGTCCACAATACAGAGAGCATATCACGTCCGACCACTTCCCCCGTCCACAATACAGAGGGCATATCACGTCCGCCCACTTCCCCCGTCCACAATGCTACCAGTGGGCCTGGTAACCCGAGTGCTCGTCCCTCGCAGGCGACTCTCCCTCGTCGCACATGCGGTTCGCACATACCCTTCAGTTGGGTAACTGCGTAGTGGCATTGACAGCACGTTCAACATTGTATTCAAATTATGTCGTTGAACAGAAATGGTTCGATAAAATGGCGGTGTCATGGCATATGTAACAATCTCTGCTTAGCAAAGACGCTGATCACAAAATTTAATCGATGAAGACATTTGACTAAAAGTACAAAACACCGAATTACAACGGAGACTACAATTGAGTCTTTTCATCGTCCACTGATGTGCACGTCCAGGCTTAAATTTAAGAACCCCGAAGATAATTAGATGAATTTAGGCAAATTGCAGAGTGTATATTTCTTAATAATACTTATGGTGCAAGCAGTCAAAAGGGCATAGGAATGTCGATGGTGTGCGATGTACTCCATAGACGTCATGGTTGAGCTATGCAATCATTGGGGCATGCACAGTGGCGTACCTAAGGGAGGAAGCACTGGAGCAGTCCCCCTCTCCATGATAGGTTGTGGGCCCCAACAATTGCGCCTCGGTGCGGAAAAATAGCGTCACGCTACCTAAAAATCATGTTGGAGTCCCTTACAATCGCAAAGGGGCCCACACACATCAATGGGCCCGCCAAAAAGTCGCGCAGGAGTCCCTAAAAAGAGGCTGGAGCCTCTCAAAATCACACCAAGGCCCCTAACAATCACATTGAAGACCTCAAAAATCGTCCCGGGACCCTAAAAATGAAGTTGGTAGCCCCAAAATGTGGGACCGGACTCGCGAAAATACTGTTGGAAGTCGCGCCGGGACACCGATAAGTCACGCAAGTGCCCCATGAAATTACGCAAAGGCTTTAAAAGGTGTGATTGTGACTGAATCTCGCCGAGGGCCAAAAAGTTTATCCGTGGCCCCGAAAATGACGCTGGACCCGAAAAAGACTGTTCGGGCCCTCGAAATCACACTGGGTCCGAGAACGTCGGGCCGTGACCTCTGATAATCGCACTGGGGGCACAAAAAGTTGGATCGGGCCCCTGAAAACCACGCTGGGAGGAGAAAACGTCGCACTGTGGTCCTTGAAAATCACGATGGTGACCGCTCGCATGCCAACAAGCTTGCACCGAACCAGACAATTTGTGCCGGGAGAGCCAACTTAACACTGGGACCCAGATAAGTACAACACGATTTGAGAACTAGCGCCAAATCCCCCTCAAAAACATATCGCGCTTTGGCGCACTTTGGACCAAAAATTCATGTCGCTAGTCATATAAATCCTGGTCGGGTCATCAAAAATTCCCCTCAGGGCTCCCAAAAGGTTGCGTCGGCGGTCCCAGCTAAGCACAGCGTGGCCCCAAGATCGCATCGAAACCCGACAAAGATCAAGCCGGATCCCTTCAAAAGAGATTCATAAAAATGTATGTCCGAGCCAGGAAAATCGCTCCTTAGCTCAAACATACCACCAGATGCCTTAACATATCGCATACGGCACCTAAAAACGCACCGGAGGTTAAAAAATCGCCATGTGACCCCCCCCCCACACACACACAAAAATATGTCGCCGGTGGCCCGAAAAAATCAGGCCGTGGCTCGGACTTTGCATAATTCAGGAAAAGTCAACAAAAATTGTGTCGAGCCTAGAGAACTGGCGTCGTATTCCCCCGGAACCATGCGCCTGGACCTGAAATGTCGCAGGGGGACTCCAGGACTGGAGCCCCAAATATCGTCTTGGGATCCCACAAAATGTGAGCGAGGAACCACAAATAAGCACAGGGGGATCCTAAGAGCGCAACTGGAGAACAAAAATGCACCTCGTCCTCCAAAGCGTACCGACTCTGGTAAAAGTGGCGGGGCCTTCAGAACCATATACATTTACAAAAAATATACACGAACACTATTCAATTATGTTTGCCTGCCAATATTTGTCTGCCAGATACCGAATAAAGAATGTTCAGCCAGCGATCACCCGTCTTTTCTGCTTTTAATCCTTTCCATTTATGCCTCCCCCACACACATGCACTTAGCGGAAGTTGACGAAATTTTGATTAAACAGCAATAGTAATGGTTTCACTCGCACCAGGGAGATAAACCTAGTATAAAAAATCATCCATCAGTCGTTAAAAGAGTTCTAAGTCAGGCAAGAAGTGTGAATTTGAAAGTACTTATATTGTGATGATAGTCCTTTTTCAGCATCACATGCTGCTGTTAGTCGCCTACCCCCATCTCCCTTAACGGCGAAAGTTGTTTGTTCGCTCTTGAAATTCTCGGGTTATCTATCCAAAAGTGCTCAATCGCGGTATTTTGCGAGATTCCTGGGTGCCACCCTGCTGTTGACTCTGACCCTTCCACTTTTGAGACGTTCCTACACCTATGATGACTTGCAGCATATTTAGTTGTAATTAAAGAATAATTGAGCAGGTCTCCACATCAGCTATTGTGCACAGATGCGCTACCTACATAGGGAATGGCATAAGATTAAGAAGCAAATAATTCTGAGGTGTTTTGATAAACTTGACCCAGGTGGTCCCTATTTAGGAATCGTAAGCATGTGCTAAGATTACAATAATCTTATATATTACCTCAAGATTTCAATTCGTTGCCATTTCCAACTGGTATATGGTTAGCAAAACTACTGTTGTCAGATATGCGATACAAATAAATTAAGATTTCCCATCCCTGCAATTGATTGAATCTATCATATCAAAGACCATATAATTGATGGCGGCCACCTTGAAAATGTCCGCCATTTTTGTCAAAGGTCGAATCTGAGATGCCCATATAGCAAAAAAAAAAATTCATTGAGACGTAGCCTAGCTGTGCGCAAAATTTCATGACGGTATCATCTAACCCACGATACTTTCATGTATTGACAGTACCACTATGTCGAGAAGGGTAAAATCCCGCACTATCTATGACTCTTGGCCGGACCCTGGAATTAGAGGAAAAGATGCAGGGCTATAACCTGGCGTTGCAAAGCTGTACTTTGTCCCCAGAGACTCAAAGCATCAATCAAATTATTACAATTTGTGCCCTGCACTTATGAGGTTCCACTGCAATACATGCGGCTTCGGAGTTACCGTGTCGCAGGCGACACGTACCATGCAATCCCGGGTGAAAACTTTGGAACATGTGACTGCGTTACGATGAAAGATATCGTAAGCATACGCCCTTGCTCAATATCTACACATGTGCACTGCACCACGCAAGACAAGATGGCCTTGCTACTTCGATTCTGCTATTAGTGCTTGCTACGATAACATTATCGCTGTGCTTAGTTCCCAGTTAGTGTCAGATGTGCTCTGCTACAGATCAAGTAGAACACGAAGAGATGTGTCCCAGAACCAAGTAATCGCTAGATCTTAGTGGTGACAAGTGGTAATTCTCTACTCCACTAATGCCATGTTCACTCGTGATATAATATTGCTCGTTAGGAGACGGAGCATCAGATTTAGCTGCTCCCCAGTATCCTGAAATCCTAATGTGGAAGCCATCGCCTGCTTTATCCTCCAACGAACAGACTTCTTGAATTGATATCTATGAAGCTTCATGACATCCGATAAATGTTGTGAACTCTGAAGTGAAGAGTACATGTGTTTTCATCAGTTGTTTTGGTAAAGTGTCTTCTCAGCGTGACAAAAGCAACCGAGGTGTGCGCCATTACTGTCATCGCACTGCAATGCATACCTCCAGACTTCTCTGTAATATTCGGCTGCTGATGTCGGTCACCGGACCTCTCGTGTGCCGCCGAATAGTCGTCCATCCAGCACGTCTCAAATCGTGTTCTAGATAGCTGTGTTCATCTTGATTGATAGGTAGCTCGTGCAACAGTTCTACTACTTCAAAGGCAGGCAGGACTACAACATGGCGAAATATGGTATCTGCACTTGAAGACCAGACTAAACTGAAACCGTAGGTTCTGATAGATTCTTATCGATATAGTTCGGACACCGGGAAGCCCAGAAACCATAATTTATGACCTGTTTTCGAAATGGTACTTAGGCATCGTCCCAACATAACTCCGACCAGATCTTTATCATTGTATTCAAGAGTGCTATGCATAAACAGACGTATATGTGTGAAATATTTGTACGTATATTGAAACAATGTTCACGTTCCTATTTTAGTGACATAGGCATTACATTTCGACACGTGTGTACCGTCATAGGCACATGTTTGAAGACAACCTTGCATACATTAAAGTTTATAGAGCTCTCACGTCGAGACGCCATGACAGGCACAAGTTATCTTTGCCCATAGCCTTCCCTTCCTGAAGCTGTCTATCCCTCGCTGTCGCTGATAACCCACACCTTACTGATAATCCCACCGGGGAAGCATCCTTGGTCGTCCGGGTCCAATCAGCAGTACACTGGGTTTCGGGGAAGCTTTGGACATCAAGACTGGCTAATGGCAGATTGAAATTATGAGATTTGGCCTGGGTTTCGGGCTAGAGATAAGGTACAGAGAGACATGATCGGTGACCGATGGACCGGCGCGTTTCCGAAGGCCCGGTGTGTTTATTTACTGTCTCGGCGTACTTTTTATGATGATGTCACTTTGCGGGCCCCTGGATTCTTTGGGTTCTCATGACGTCTGCAGCTCCTGTGCGGTTTGAGGGCCCGGGCGCGTTTTGGCCCCAGTGTGTTTGGGCTCCTAGTACGCTAATATAAGGTTCCAGCGCATCTGTATCAGCCCTATCCAGCGTTGTAACTCTGCACTGCAACTGTGTAGCTTTTCTTCTGGACTCACTGTGTTTTGGAGGCTCCCGGGATTTTGTTGGGTTTCCGGTGACTGAGGGCACTGCTATGATTATTTATAGCCCCCGATGGGATATTTGGTGTCCTCAACACAAATTTATGCTGCCCCAGTTCGACTTTTGTGACATATTTTGAATACACTTCATGGCATGTTATGATAGAAGAACCATGGCGGTGAAGATTGGTACGATGAATTGAATTCTCATATTTTTTGGTTGGGTGTAGGGTTACATGCGAATATAGGTGTACAATAATTTTTGGGATTATTTTCTGTTTGCCGAGGAAATGTCATCGTGTAATGGTAATGGTAAATATTATATCAAGGTAGAAATTTATCAGGAAAATACAATAGCTGAATGCCAGTCCATCTTATCCCTAAGGAATGGGTGGATCGATGAATTATTATGGAGGCACATGTCCAGAAGGGAACCACTTAGCCTTTCAGGGGGACCTACGGTTGAAAAAAAATTGAGGGGCACACGCGAGCATTCCCGCAGCGGCGCATTTTCCTCATGGAGTGGCGCCCCTGGCTAGAATATTTGAGGCAGGGATACAGTCGGGTCTTCCAAGAGGAGCGCCTTTCCTTCAAAGAGGGAGTACCCCAAAGAGGGAGTACCCCTCTTATAGGGCCTTCTCCTATGGGGGGCATATCTGATTCTAGGACAAGTGTACGTATGGCAGATGTACGTAAGCAAATGCACTTAAGCTCAGATGTACGTATTGCAATTGTACGTAAGCGCAGATTCACGTATGGAAAATGTACGTATGCGGAAGTGTATGTAAGTGCAAAAGTACGTATGCGCAAATGTGCGTAAGCGCAAATGTAAGTTGTATCCGTGCCTGCAGATAATCTCATTTGAACTACAAACAATCGCTCTTGGGCCACCAATATTCCCGTCACGCCCCCCAAAAAAAAAATTACCTCCCAGTCAGTGCCGCTCGTTTTACGCCCACAGGTAATGCTTGACTCATGACGACGGGAGGTCACGGTTCACAATGCTACTATTAATGGCATGCACTAGGTGTGGTCCAACAACAGTAAAAGCACCTTGAGCATCGTGATTCTGATGCTGTCAGCACTGCACGCGCGTGACGATCCGTCAACAACGCGGACACACAACGAGCGCTTGTTCAATGGTGTCATCCTGCCATCTAGCGAGAAATATTGTAACCTATGCTTCAGCGTTCAATCTGATGACATTCATTCCTTATTTAATGCCGTAATACCAAGACCGTGCTGCTACCTAGCGAGTGAAAGCTGAACTTATGCTTCTTGGACATCACAATTGAGAGTAGATCTTCTGAACAACCCAGTCCCGAAAGTAGATCCTCTGAACATACCGGACCAAGAGTAGATCCTCTGAACATTCCGTCCCGGGAGTAGATCTTGTGAACACCTCCGTCCTCGGAGTAGATCCTCTGAACATTTCCAGGAGTAGATCTTCTGAACATTTCCAGCAGTAGATCTTCTGAACAACTAAGGCCTATTTGTAGATCCTCTGAACAATCCGGTCGCGAGAGTAGGTCTTGTGAAAAAAATTATCCTGAAAGTAGATCCTGTGAACACATTCGTCTTCGAGTAGATCTTCTGAACAAACCAGTCCCGAGAGTAGGTCTTGTGAACACTTCCAGCTTTCAGTAGATCCTCTGAACATTTGCATTCGGGAGTAGATCTTCTGAACACTTGAGGCCTATTTGTAGATCCTCTGAACAACCCAGTCCCGAGAGTAGATCTTGTGAAAAACATTCTCTTGAAAGTAGATCTTGTGAACACTTTCGTCTTCGAGTAGATCCTCTGAACAATGCAGTCCTGGGAGTAGATCTTGTGAACATTTCCTCCTCCAAGTAGGTCTTGTGAACATAGACCTTCTGAAAGTAGATCTTCTGAAAATAGATCTTCTGAACGTAGATCTACTGAAAATAGATCTTCTGAAAGTAGGTCTTATGAGCCTCACCCTTTTGATCTAGGATAAAGACAACGTAATTTCATGATTAGGAACATATATCTTCAGTGTATTGATTCCTATATAACTGAAGAAAAAAGGTAACACCGTATTGACGTATGAATTCCTATTAAAGGCGACAGGAATTGAGGTCAAGCAGCGGTCTTGAAATTGTGTAAATATTGCAGTCATGTTTACACAGCGACCACACTTTGACCGCGCGTTTCGCCTCGCTGCTTTGTCCCCTTCCCTTTGCGCGAAGATCTTTGTCTCGATTGGTTGGGTATACTCGGGTTGAGACAAAGTTTTGAGAGCTTTCCGGATAAAAACCTAGTAAGTGCGAGTGAATTAAGTGGGCGTAATTGAAGTGACTTAGGGTCCAGTAAATGGGTGTAAGTATGCTTGTAAGTAAGCGGCTTGTACGCTTTTCAGCAATCATCTTTTTTGGGGGGGCTCCGACACCAGTAGCTTTCTGTTTTTTAGGGGGAGGGTGGGTGGGGTCCGAGGCCATTTTTTTTTATTCTCCGACTCCATGGGCAGGAATATCTTCTTTTTCTTGGAGGGCTCCGATACAAATTTTTTATTCTCCGACTCCAGGTCAGCGAACCACTTTTCCCACGCTGGGGAGCAGTGCCCATCGTATGTAAAGTGACACCCCTGGGACAGGGCACAGATTCTTGAAAATGAATTGCCTTCCGGGCAGCATTGAACGTACACAGAAAAACGAGCGAGTAGACTCCTGCAGGTCCCAGCAGTGGTACTGTCGCTTACCCGGTGGTACCGCCGAATCTGTGTCTAGTGGAAACGTCCCGAAAATATGTTGATAAAATACATGAGCAAATAAGGCGCCCGTGTGACCTCACGGTACTCTAAATTCGATCGGGCATCGTGGGGAAAATCGTAGGATGAAGTCATAAAGTGTTGAGGCTAAGTGAGATCCGCAGGGGCCTATATGGGTTAAACCTATATATACAAGATTATGTGAAACAGAAAAAATGTACATCGAAAACCACCCAATCAAGATTACATCGCGAGTTCCACAGGCACTATACCCCAGTACATCCACACCATTCCCCCGATCTCACGCAACACGAGTGATTTAGCAACACAAGCGAGAGACACACGTAATACCCGCATGGATGAGTCTAGAGCAGCAGATGCGACCCAGGCTCTGTTAGGGTTCCAAGCCTCAACTGTTGTTGGCAGAGGCGGGTCCATTAATTTTGGTCGTGGCAGGGCATCCCACCAGACGTGAAGAAAGAAAGCCCATGCACTGAACACTTCTGGGATTAGGATGCATCACACCGCAATGACACGGCACCATAGAGATCTTGGAATAGTGATCGGCATGTGGAGAGGAATTTTCTGCGGAAATGAAAGCCTTCTCTCCTCTTAGAGAACGCCAACGGTTGAAGAAAGTCGTTGACGTACATATTCACATTAGTCTTATCGCCGTAAGTTATATCTATTCCGTCAATGTAAGACGAAGTTTTGACTGAATAATTAAGCTTGGGTGCGAATGATAAATTCTGGTCGAAGCGCCCTAATGCCCAAATAACTAACTAACTCGGCTGCTTATGAACGTCACTCTTAGCGTGTAGGATCATGCTGGTTAGCGCGTCAAAGGCCACCTGCGTGCCAATGTTGAAAGAAATCTGAGTAGTCTGACTTTAGTGACAGCGTCACTTCACTTTGGATGTCCCATGTGTTTATGAACTCTTTGGTTCCATGCTCATGTGATCAGCGCATCAAGAACTACCTGTGTGTTGTAAGGAAATATGAGCACTCTGATCTCAGTGACCCTGGGCTTTGGCGTCGGTTAACGGCTGTTTATGAGCACCCTTATTAGCCTTTATGTGCATTATGTGTCTTTATCAGGATATGGAGGAGTATCTACGTGTCAATTTTAACGAAATCTGAGTAGTCCGACGACGGTGACACTTGCTCTTTAACCCAGCATGTCTTCGCTGCGTATTGTAGTACGCTTGTATATGGTGTTCATCATGATTAGAGTATCATGTTCTATGATCCACGCGCAATACTCAAAAAGCAGCATAACCTGACTTGCAGATTTATCTTCGTTTGTATCGCTGTACGTCATATCTACACCGAGAATGTATGAAGAAGTCCCGACTCAAATAACGCAGCTATTTATTAACGCCCCACTTAGCTGTTATGTTCAGAATGACCAGGACGTCGCATATATATATATATATATATTCCAAAAAATATATATATATACATATATGTAAATATATATGTCGATGTCAAATATAAAACTCAATGTAAATATGAAGATGTTGCTAATTTAACGAACGTCTTCCGTGGTCCTCCACTTTCCATCTGGTGCCATCGATCTGGCGAGCTGCTTAGCTTCGCGTAAAAAAATACGGTAGGCGTGTATATCATGAGATGATCCGTCAAGTACTGCGCATCAAGCTTCAATTGTTGTTTATTGCCGGTTTCCAGGAGCCTGTTCACAGCAGTGGATACAGGGCGGATATGGGAACGTACGATCATCTTGGACGAGATGACCTAACTGGGTCCTGTTGACCATGCATGTGGTCTCCCTAACACTGAAACGTCGGATCTATTTCATAAGATCACCCTTAATGCAGAGAGCCCACCCCCGAGGTTGCGATGCAAGTCGCTGCGGAAGGATTCCTCACAACATTCCAGTTGTGCTGATAAGTTGCTGCCAGTCAGATGCATGCTGGTCTTGCAGGATGCCCATCGGTCGTCAAAGTATGCCCAGTCCTCTTCTGACAGCCCAGTAGTAAGCTCAAGCCGTGATGGTTTTGGAGGTTTGGGGTCCTGAGTTATTGCCCGTGATGTTGCAGGCAGGGGCGTCGCCACCGGGGGGCAGCGGACGCAATTCCCCCCCCCTGCCGTGAGACTGGGGGCGCCGCCCTTGAAATTTGAGGAGGCCCCAGGACGAAAATGAGGCCACAGGGCCAAAAGGAGGCCCACAGGACGAAAAGGAGGCCCCATGAAGAAAAGGAAATTCTACAAATTAGGGACCTCCAGGAGGAGGCCCATAATGTGAAGAAGAAGTCACATAGGAGAGGGTAGGAGGCCCCAGAAATCATGAGTGAAAAAAAAATGGCACGGAGACCCCCAACATTGCAAAAGAGTCAATACGGGAAGGGAGGCCTAACAAAATGAGAGGAGGCCCTACGCCGGAACAGAAAGGTAGTGGATATGAGACGAGGCTTCTGAGTAGGGACATCGCCATCGGGGTGGGGGCACCGGGGGCAATCTCTCCACCCCTTCCCTTGAGACTTGGGGGGGACGCCCCGTAATTTGAGGAGACAACTATACGGAAATGCATGGGACGAAAAGGTGTGCGAGGAGCTAGACGGGACAGAAGATGATGCTGTCAAGTAGGATCCAAGACTGACAACGAGACCCCCCAGGAAATATAATCAGGTTCTTATAAAAGACACAGAACAGAGATTGTGAGGAGGCCCCCAGGACGAAAAGGAGGACCCCCGGAATAAAAAGAGACCTCCAAGACGAAAAGAATGCCACCGAGACGGGCAAGAAGCCACCCAGGATTACACGGGAAGGCTTCCGATGTGGTGGCAAGATATTCTTACTTTGGAAAGCGAGACCTCCAAGATGTAAGAGAATGGAAATATATATTTATCAATAGAAAACAATGAAAACATATATTTATCCGGACGCAACAGGGGGCCCAAGATGGGTAGAAGGTCCCCCTAGGAATGCGAGAAGGCCACTGAGACCAGCCAGATGAGGCCCACATTTTAGAAGACGAGTACCCTAGAAGAGAAGATTTAGGGCTAGGACGTAAAAGCAACCTGCTAAGAGGATAATGAGACTCTAGACACAGATGAGGAGGCCTCCAAGACGTGAAAGGAGTCCCATAATTTTACAAAGGAGTCACCTAGGAGAGGGTAGGAGGCCCCCGGAAATCAAGAGACTGCCAAAAATTGGCACGGAGGCACCCGGAATTGCAAAGGAGGTACCAGTACGGGAAGGGAGGCCCTAAGACGGAGAAGAAAGCCAGTGGATGTGAGATGAGGCTTCGGAGACTCAAAATAGGCACCAAAACGAGTAAGGTTCCACCAAGATAGAAAAGGATGATCCAGAGATATGGCAGGAGGCACCTAATTCGGAAGAGGACGACACAGGATTGGAAATAAGACCCATGATGACCGATAATTTGTAATGTTTGGGGCCGTTAAAAAACAATTGGCAGCGCCAGACCACAAAAATCGGCGCTGATGCGCTTCCCGTATATTGACAAAAGGGAAGTGTTCTTGACAACACTAGCGACTTGTTTGATGCATATTGTTATGCTATATAATTTAAAAGTCATGTTAGGTCGCCGAAGTCAAGTCAGGTCAAGTTCATGACAGACTAATGGAACCAAACTTGGTCAACTGGAATGCTGTCATAAATGGAAATGACCGTCATGCGATTGATGTCACTTTGCATGTTACTCCTTACACATCCGGAAATCTACTGTTTGTCATTGTGTGCCTAAGCGTTCCCATACTTTATTCATGTATTTAACTCCTTTCTTTCCGAAGCCGATTGTGCCGAGCCGCTCAACGGAGCAGTGGGGTGGGCAGCCCGGTTCCGGTAACTGGAGCAGATAATGATGAAGTGCTCTTATATAGGTGACCTGAGGTCAATTGGAGAATCTGGCATCTGTATTGCATTATTAGTACTGTCAAAAACATCATTAATGCCAATTTTGGAGCATTTAAACACATTCACAGCGATACATAACAACGACAAGCGAAGCCACGCAAAACAAGGAAAGTTTGCAATTTTGACCTCACTTGACATTGAAGATATTGACCCAAGGTCATGGAATTTGCACACAGCAGAGGTCACTGACGTGCCCGTCCACTCTGCAAATTTCCCTGCTCTAGCCTTAATAATAGCCGAGATATTAGGGGGCAGAATCCATCCCCTACTCCAGTGCGCGCAATTTTCAGAGGCCCACCAGGGGTCGTGTTTAAGGCACACAGAGGTCATAAGAACGCACCAGGAAAAAGAGGCTGGAGCCGCAAATGGCAAGATGGCTCCAAAATGACCGAAAGCACCGGGCGTTGGATGAAGACATCGGGAGCTTCTCAAACTCCCTGAAAAGTACAAAAAATAATCGGTGCCCCAAAGAAGCAACAACACACTAAAACGAGGAGGGGTTTCGAAAATGCATTAGGCCGCAGCGCAGAAAGACGCAGCGGGTCCAATAAAGAACACCGAGGAAGGGCCTCGGTTCGATAGCCATTCTGGGAGGATAGCAGCAAAGATGCATCAAAGCTGAGCGGAATCTGCATTTCATAACTACCAGAAGATGTGGGAGGTAGGGAATTAATGATCGTATTTAATTATTCGACTTTTTGCAGCGAACGTCCCTATTTTACATGCATCCCAACGCCATATTTTACGTGCATTCCAGCACGTAAAATATGGCGCAAGTCTATCATGGGGCAATAATTACACAAAGTGTGGCGAATGCGCCGGATGCGCAAGATGAGTGTGCACGTGCACGGACGTTGGCGTCGTGGTGACCGGGTGATTTGAACTGGAATGCCTGAAATTGGGAAATTTTACCTTTCAAGATGAGTGGTAATATATTGTTCATTGAAGTTAGTAGTTTAATACATTTACTAAACTCCTGCTCGTTTTAGGGTTTATTGCTTTTTATGCACCGAGAATATCTTAACGTGACGGCAGTGGCGTCGCCACGAAATTCTTCCGGGGGGGAGGGGGCGAGATCTAAAGGGGGCCTCCTGCTCCCCGAAAAGGGGCCTCCATTGTGTTAGGGCCTCCTATTGTTTTTACGCCCTTAGTATGGTTCGGGAATGGGAAACTGAGGGCTGGAGGGCCTCCTTTTCGTCCTAGAGGGCATCCTTTTCGTCCTGGGGGGCCTCCTTTTCATCATGGGACCTCCTTTTCGTCCTGGTGGCCTTTTCGTTCTGGGGCATCTGTGTAAATATTTGGCACTCGCTTGATTTCTGGGGCCTCCTACCCTCTCCTAGGTGACTTCTTTTTTACAAACTAGGGGCCTCCTCCTGGAGACCCCTAATTTGTATAATCTCTTTTTCGTCTTGGGAGCCTCCTTTTCATCCTGGAGGGCCTCTTTTCGTCCTGGAGGGCCTTCTTTTCGTCCTGGAGGGCCTCCTTTCCATCCTGGGGGCCTCCTTTTCGTTCTGGGGGCCTCCTCAAATTTCAGGGGGGCCGCGCCCCCCCAGTCTCACGGCAGGGGGGCAATTGCCCCTCTGCCCCCGGTGGCGACCCCCTGCGTGACGGGCGTTTTCGAAGATCCCGATGTGCTTATTTAGCTCCTGGTCTTTTTGTTTGACTTGGAACCATTTTGCCTTTTGTGGTTCCAACCACGTTTTCAGACCCTTGTGCGTTAGCATAGTCCCTGCGTGCCTCGAGAGCTTCAAGTGTATTTTTAGAGCTCCATGTATGTTTATTTAGGGCTGCAACGCATGTTTTAAGGCCCTATCGCCTTTTGGGAGATTGTGTGCTTTAGAGCGCCAGTTGTATTTTCGGCCCCCGTTGTGCTCTTGGGTCCCGCTGTTTTTTGGGGGCTTCTAACGCACATTTGTGGGACCTAGTTCGGTTTTGGTGCTTCGGTTCGATTTGCTGTGTCTCAGCCTGACTTATCGCTCCCAGGCGCGTGGTTCCAAGTACCGAACGCTAGTGTTGTGGGCTCAGTGCGATTTTTGTGAATCTTTTCTTATGCTTTTTATCTCAAAAGTCCGAATTCCTGCCCGACATTTCGAGACCCTGGCGCCATGTATTTGTATCCCATCTCGACTTTTCGAGATTCGGTATGTTTTTCTGCGGCGTACACAATTTGTGAATGCATCTGGTAATATGTTCTGTGCTCCAGAGCAATTTCACGGACCCTGATATTGATTTTTTGGGAATCCCTCCTTATTTTGGAGGACTCCAGCTTGACATTTTCGGATACCGATCCGGTTGTTGTGGTATCAAGGGCATCAAGGGCATGAAGCTGGTGGTAACTTAGGTGTTTATCCACATATTACTAATTTATACCTTGGTATGGCCGCAATAGCAATTTTCAGCGAAGAAATTGCTATTGCGTGTTGAGTAACTAATGCACGATGCCAAGGATAAACAGTGCATCAATATGAAATCATGTTTCCCCTTCCCGAACCATGCTAAGAGCCTAAAAACAATAGGAGGCCTTAACACAATGGAGGCCCCTTTTCGGGGAGAGGAGGCCCTCTTTCGACCTTGCCCCCCCGGAAGAATTTCCTGGCGACGCCACTGGTTGCAGGAGTGTTACCAAGTGAGTGCATCTTCACCTGACGCATCTCCAGAATACGGATTGCGTCTGTTTCAGATAGTTATTGGGTTTCGTATGCACAGCCTTTCAAAGTGCACTCCAGTTTCAATCCTCCATATGTGCCATAATTGCGTGTCACCAGAAGAATTGAATACACTTCAGTCATTTGTCATCAATGTATTAACTCTATACCTGAAAAAAAGAGACCAGTGAAATGGACTGTGCAATACCAACGAGGTAAGTGCACTACTATTCCTGGTGGCGGATTAAAGGAAACTTGGAAGGGGAGGCACACCGCCACCTCCCCTGGTCAATGACCTTTTCAGCGGATATGTGAAAGAAAGCCTTCCTTCCGCTGTGACGTCGCGCTGCTAATTCGCTTTGGTGTGGGTACCGTATATATCGCCTTGGTGGGTACCAAGGCAACTCTTAACCACAACCTTAACCACTCTTGAGAGTAGCTCTACTAGGCGCCATGAGTTATTTCATCTTAAATAACTTCCAGGAGTAACTCCCACTGTCACTTTTGCACTCAATTCCAGAATTTGTGTTCCAAATTATCACATCACAAATGTATATCAGATGTTCCATATTATCGAATAAATAGCCAATGGTCTCAAATAAATGGCATAAAATCAGCTGGCTTTTGATGCCATGTTCAACTACTTTGAAGGATTTATGTCATGGATTTATGCCCTGTCATTTTTGCACTCAATTCAAAGATTTGTCTGAAATTATCACATTGAAATTACCACTCCTTCGAACTGAAAGTGGGATGTTCCACATCAGCGTACTAATTTCAAAACTCTTAAATGCATTGTAAATAATACTTTTAAACGTATTGTAATTTTTACGCTGAACTGCACGATTTCTACTTGTACCACACTACCGAACCAATTTCCAATGCTCCAATAAGCTGTCATAGAATCAGCTGTAGACATAACTATCATATCTATCCAGGCAAATCCGGGCCAACACGCAATCTAAACGCACACACACCAGAACCCCATACACCACCGACACCACACACACCCACACACACACCGCCGACACCGCACGCGCACACACACACCACCTCACGCGCACACGCACACACACACACACCACCGCACGCGCACACACACCCACACACCACCGACACCGCACACACACCGCCGACACCCCATCACCCCACACCGGCAGCACTCCAAAACATTCGCGGCACCGGATCCCCGACGTTCTTTTTAACTGAAGTCAGGCGAGCTCCAAACACTGGTCAGGCGAGCTCCAAACACTGGACGCTCACCGCGGGGGAAGAGACCGACGGGGAGCGGTTGTTACCACAAGGGCAACAACCGGCAGACCAGGCGCCAAACGGACGCCTGGACTGGTGGAGTATGAGTCAAAACCCCATGCCGCAACCGCCAACTTTTTCGATTATCTCAACTTTTCGTTACACTCCCTCTGCGAGCATTCACAAACAAATTGCTCCATTGCAAATGATGTGCGCATTTATAATCCTCATACTAAATTGCTAAAATAGCTCATCCCTCCTGGGCATCCTCTCGCATCACTTAACAATTTTCACAAAATTTCCATATAATTATTCTTTGGAAATTATCCCTCTCGCCCTGAGGCTTCATTTTTGCGGTGCCATCCGTCGCTCGGTTGTCGACCTTATCGACATGATTATCGACCATGTCGCATCTTCTGCAACGAATAGAATCGTCTGCAACGGCCAATAGTGAATCAGCTAACAGCTATCGAAAGCCGACTTCGAACGCCATCTTTTGTTGTTTTTCGCCACTTTCCCGGACATTTTCGCACACGTTTCGCATACCACCGAGCAGAGAATAATTCAGCGCTAATTTGCAAATCATCTGCAACACTTTATCACCATTTTATTCATAATTATAACTCCATTAAGCTCTCGACTGTCAGCACATCGCAATCAGCCGCACGATTGTCGGCAACGCGCAGCAATTCGCAACTGCCTTCTGCTTCAAACTTTAGCCATGGGATGTGTCGCGTTTGGTGATCTAATAGTGCTTCGAGGGTGAAATTTTCGCTCTCATGATGTGATAATGTGACAATGCGATATCTTCCAGTCGACCTCATCTTTTGGAGCACATCAGGTTGGTCGTTGACAGATATTTCCCCCCAGATTGTGCTATAAGAACAATATTACTTACGACTAGTGTTAACATGCAAAATAGCCTATCTGGGGGGAAATATTTGCTATGTTGAAGTATTCAACATAGCAAACCCAAATTCGCCACATATATGCACTTGGACATTTGCTACGATATGTACTCATCAGAATTTCCATTATTTCCTTATTTTCTCAAATGAGCAATTTAAAACCGATCTTTTAGTGCTAAGTCAATAGACAAAGACATAAATGATTAGTGCATCTATGAGCCACAAGGGCCCTTCTTGGTTGCACTCTGTACACTGAACCAGTTGCCCACCAAATTTGTCAATCAGCCCTACCTGCAATACTGAAAAGCAAGCTCTCTATTCTTATAATGATTGTCTATGCTGTTTTTAAAGATGTTCAATGTGCTGCTACTGACAATGTTTTCTGGCAGCTGGTTCCAGTGTTCTACTACCCTGTTGGTGAAGGAAGTCTGTCTTAACCTTGTTCTGTTGTGGCTAACTTTAATTTTGAATTTATGACCTCTAATTGCACCATTTCTGTTAAATTCAAACATTTCCCCAAGATATCCCCTCTCCAGACCGTGGACAAATTTAAGGACCTCGATGAGATCTCCTCTCAGTCTTCTATATCTAAGTGAAAAAATATTTAATTTTTTCAATCTTTTCCTCATATGCCAGGTTGCTTATGCCCTTAACCATTTTTGTAGCCCTCTTTTGTACTCTCTCTAAAAGCCAACAATCTTTTCATAGCTAGGAGACCAAGCTTGGATCCAGTGTTCCAAATGTGGCCTGACGTATGCACAGTAAAGCTTCCTGATCACTTCCTCACTTCTGTATGATACAATCCTATTTATTGCCCTGAGCATTCTCAGTGCCTTCTTTCCTGGCTTCCTTGGTCTGTTCTGATGCCCCCAGTTTTGTGTTTAGAATAACACCTAAATCCTTCTCCTGTTGAGTCACTGATAGCACTTGGCCACCCATCAAGTATGGAGCCTTCATATGCTGCTTACCTACATGCATGATTTTGCACTTATCAAAATTTAATTTAATTTGGCATTCTTCGGACCACTTCACAAGTTCGTCTAAGTCTTTTTGCAGCGAGATATGTTCATCCTGACCTGTTATTGCCCTAAAGACCTTCAAATCATCCGCAAATTTCAAAACTTTACTGCTTAGGCCACTTTCAATGTTATTTACAAATATAATGAACAGTAGTGGCCCCAGTACTGACCACTGGGGACTTCCACTAATAACATTTTGCCATGATGACTTTGTACCATTTAGCATCACTCTTTGCTGTCTATCTGAAAGCCACAACTCTATCCATTTTAAGATGCTACCTGCAATACCATGGGACTGAAGCTGTATCATTAACCATTTATGGGGTACCTTGTCAAAGGTCTTACTAAAGTCAAGATATGCTACATCAACCTGATTTCCTGATCAAATTGTTCTATGGCGAAGTTCAAAAAGTCCAAGAGGTTTGTGAGACACGATCGTCCTTTTCTAAACCCATGTTGAATATCTT